>JAJMHE010000025.1:113080-130379 GCA_030582895.1 Candidozyma ruelliae | reverse complement strand
CCATTCCCATACTCCGAACGGTGCTGCAAGTGCGTGCATGGAGAAAACAGTGTTTTTTTAATAAAGAGTCTGTGGGTTTTGTGCCCACTATGGGTGCTTTGCACTTGGGACACACGAACTTGGTGGAGAGAAGTCTTTCAGAGAACGACAAGACAATTGTCTCGATCTTTGTGAACCCGTCGCAGTTTGCGCCCCACGAGGACTTGGACGCCTATCCTCGGACGTTGGAGAGAGATTTGCACGCTCTCGAGAGCCTCAGCAAGAAGGTGGACGCCGTTTTCGTGCCGAAAGTGCTGGAAATTTTCCCCAGCGGCATCGTTTTGGAGGTTTCGAAGCAGACAGGCGCTTTTGTCACAGTGCACGGGTGCTCTGAACAGCTCGAGGGCGCCCAGAGGCCAGCATTCTTCCGAGGAGTCGCTACGGTTGTCACGAAGCTTTTGAACGTGGTGAACCCTACAAACGCATACTTTGGCCAGAAGGATGCCCAGCAGTGCGTGGTGGTGAAGAGACTTGTCAAGGATTTGCTTATGGACACCACCATCCGGGTGTGCCCGACGCTCAGGGAGCCAAACGGGCTCGCTTTGCTGTCGAGAAACGAATACTTGTCTCCAGAGGCCAAGGACCAGTGTGCTATCATCTACAAGGGCCTTTGCGCTGGCCAGGATTACTACAAAAAGGCAATTGAGGCTGGACGTCCTGTCAAGGCGTCCGAAGTCATTGATGTCATTAAAAAGACCTATGCGTCTATGCCAGACGACTGGACGCTAGAATACATAGCCGTCTCGCATCCAGAGACACTCGAAGACCTAGATCTCATAGAACAGGCAACGGGAGCCACCGTGTCGACTGCAGTGCGTGTTCCGAGGGCTGATGGGTCGGGAGTCGCCAGACTCATCGAC
Source organism: Candidozyma ruelliae (assembly GCA_030582895.1). Taxonomy (NCBI): domain Eukaryota; kingdom Fungi; phylum Ascomycota; class Pichiomycetes; order Serinales; family Metschnikowiaceae; genus Candidozyma; species Candidozyma ruelliae. The sequence continues at coordinate 129,480 of JAJMHE010000025.1, read as the reverse complement.
AACGTGCAGCTTTAAAATCTGTAAATAGCAAATGCTTCACAAAATTGCATGGACTCAGAATCCTCGCCGGATGCGGGGCGCAAACTTTGGCTTATCTGCCTGCTTCAGCGGTTCGAGCGCTTTAAGGCGTTGTCTATCCTCCTCGATGCGCTTTTCCCAGTCTCTTTTGTCTACCAAGCTGAACTCGAGCGAGCCCTCAATCTGTTTCTTGACACTGGGGCTGACGCCGTAGAATACATGGCCAAATTTTAATAACCACTCTGGCTCGACTGCCGTGACACATTGCATGTACTCTTTAGTTGTGAGCACCAACTCGTCGTAAACCACAAACGGCGGACTGAGGTCTCCTCCTCCGGCCAATGCAGACGTAGGATGGAGAAACATCGTCATATAAGTCTGGCGGAGATTGGCATACTCAACCTGGCCGTTTCCGCCGCCCATACGTACGAGTTTGGCCAGTTGCTGGTAGTACGCTGCACAGAGACACTTTCTGGTGTCAGTGTCCGATTTCGATTTGAGGATCGGGAACTTCCTCAGGTTCATGATAAGCGTGATTTGATTGTAGATGTCCTTCGCCCTGATCAACGATCGGTAGTGAAGGAAGTTGCGAGAACACCACTGGCTCAAGTTCGCTTTCTTGTGCTTGGCCCTCTGTTCCCACTGCTCGAAGACATTCAACAAGGTCAAGTGATCCAGATCAGCTATCAAAAACTTCTCTCGCGCCAGGTCTGCGTCATCGGCTCTTTCCTTGGGCCTATAGAACACGTTTGGCACGGATAGCATGGATACAATTATGATAATCTCACGAGAGCAGTGGAATTCGTCTTGAGTAGAAAGAAGAATCAACTTGGCAAGTGTGGGCTCCATCGGAAAGATACTGAGCTGTTCGCCCAATTTGGTCAATGAGCCAATATTGTCAAGAGCTCCGATAGCCCAAAGATCATATAGCGAGCAGCTTAGCAAGTCCCTTGGCGGTGGGTCCAAAAATGGAAAATTGAGTATATTATCCACACGCAACGACTTCAACATCAACATCACCGAGCTGAGGTTAGTTCTTTGAATTTCAGGAATCGGCTGTACGTGCATCTGAGACGGCGCAGTTGCTCTGTCCGTGTAAAGTCGGTATGCTATACCTGGGCCCGTTCTTCCGGCTCTTCCGCTTCTCTGCTGTGCGTTGGCCATTGAGATCGGCACCACTTGCAAGATATCCATACCCAATTTTGGGTTGAAAACCTTCACCTTGACAAGACCACAGTCGACAACGTACTTGATACCATCAACGGTCAAAGAAGTCTCGGCGATGTTGGTAGCAACCACAACCTTTCGACGCTCAGCGCTCAGCTTGTTGAAAATTCTTTTCTGGACATCAGCCGGCAAGGTAGAATAGATTGGGTAGACATCAAGTGGAGGGGGATTCTCCAACATATCGAGCTTTTCATGTATCATCTCGCAGGTTGTTTCGATATCCTCTTGACCTGTCATGAATACCAAAATGTCTCCTTGGCGCCCTTGGTTGGCCAAGTGTATGGTGATCACTTGTTTAACTGCAGTTTCAACATAATCAGGGCAAGGTGATTTCGAGTAAAACGTATCCACGGGGAAGGTTCTTCCGGGAATGACGAATTGCGGGGCATCGCCAAAAAATCTCGAAAATTTGTCTGCGTTCATTGTAGCACTTGTGACAATGAGCTTGAGGTCCTTGCGTCTTCGTAGAAGCTGTCTGAATAGGCCAAGTAAAATGTCCGTGTTCAAGGTCCTTTCGTGAGCCTCGTCCATGATAATGCAACTATACTGCTCAAGGGTGGGATCAGCAAGCATTTCTCGAAGAAGTATACCCTCGGTCAAGTACTTGATGACGGTCTTTTGAACGCTGGTCCTGTCTTCGAATCTGATAGAGTATCCCACCTCCTCGCCAAGTTTGCACCCCATTTCTTCAGAAACTCTCTTGGCAACTGACATCGCCGCCACACGTCTGGGCTGTGTACATCCCACGAGAAGTCGAACGCCGTCTTTTGTCTTGCTTTTTGCATAGCCCTCTTCGTAGAGAAACTGCGTGAGCTGTGTGGTTTTACCCGAACCTGTTTCACCAATCACCACGACCACCTGGTTTTCCCCAATAATCTTCATAAGTTCATTGCGCACCTGGTAAGCCGGGAGCGTTTTCCTCTGGGCCTGGATCTCTTCGTATGGGGATATCTCCTCTGGTTTTTGCGACTCTTCTGGGGCACCCTTTTCTGCCTTGTCAACACGGGCATTGATCCCGTCTTCGCCTGACGCTCTCTCTTTTGCTTGCTGCGCTCTCTCTTTCTTCACTCTTCTGTCCTTCACCACAAAACTGCCGTTGCGAGCTGCCTCTGCAAGCTCAGAAGCTGGGTCTTTCACAACCACAACACTAGGACCGGAGCTTCGCGACGTGCTACCAAAATGGGGCCTTAGCTCGCTCTCTGAGCCCTCGAGGAACGGAGGCACCAAGAAATGCGTAGTTATGGGAACTCGTAGAAGCAGTGTTTCAGACGAATCGTGGTCGTAGTCAATGTACTCGCCTGTTGTAGCGTCAAAGCCGCCACCGCTTTTGTGGAGATTCCTGCGTGGCATAGCTTTCTTTTTGGGCTTGTAGCTGCTCTCAAAGTCGTCGTAGTCGGCGGCTTGTGCTTGGTGAGCCATATCTTCGGAGGCATACCACTCTCTGTCGTTTTCGATGCTGAACTCCTCATCTTCCAGACGATGAAGCTCCTCCGTCTCCTTTATGAGTTGCTGAGCCTCCTTGTTCTTTCTCTCTAGCTCAGCGAGCTCCGAAAGGCTGAGCAGCTTCTCGTTATTCACTGGCTCTGACTCACTCTTTGCAATGATTGGCTTCGTTTCTGGCCTTGGTTCGCTACTTGGCGTCTCCTTGATGCGCTGGGCGTCAGATTTCTTGATCTTCTTGAATTGAAGCTTCTTGGGCTTGCTCTCCTTGGCCAGCAAGGTCAAACCCGAATCAAGGTCTTCATCTTCGTCAAAGTCCAATGTTAGCTTCAGCGTTTTCTGCTTTTTGACCGCCTTGGGCTCAGCGCTCCTCGTTTCTCTAACTGTTTCCTTCTCTAGCAGCGCCAAATTGTCATTGATAAACCGATACACTGTCTTCGATAGCTCTTCTGGGAATCCTAGGGCCTTGGTGGAAACCAAGAAACGCAGTTCCAGACCACCCTGCTTATATAGTCGAATAGCAGTTTCTGCTAAGGAGGCCGGCACATCACGATTGAGACCACGTGATAGCGTTTCCGTGAGTGCCTGGATCATCGAAAATGGCCTTCTTGAGTAGTAGGTTCGATGCTCATCTGTTTATGTGCATGAAGTTCACCAAAACCACCTCCACATTCTTCCAACACCTACACCCAAAAGGGCAATACGCGATGTCTTTGGCAGCCCGAACCGCTCTATACTTCAAGTATAGCGTATCTGCCAAATACTGTTTTACCCCAGCACCCACAAACGCTAAAGAAGTGCGTTTCATACATGACAGTTTCGCCAAGCTAGGAACGATAGAGCATTTTAGCGTATCTCGAACGAAACACACAGAGCCTCACGTGTTTGGGCAGCACGTCTCAGTAATTCTTAATCCAAGTGGCCAATTCTCACAGCTAGATCCATTGACTGGAATCGACACTACCATAGCTCCCAAGGCTATAGAACTACAGCATCAACAGAGAAAACTACACAACAGGCTACGAAGCTTGATCGGGCTACCTCGTTATTCGTACATTGAGGATGACAGTGCCTATTTTGGCGGAGAAGTGCAGGTGCCGTTTAAGCATGCTCTTGTGCCTGGGCAGTTGCAGCTCGAAGGTCTATATAAGATGAGCACCTCCACGATATCGAGTCCATTTGTTTATCTTGAGGAGGGAGATCAAGATGCTGTCACAAAGGCAATTCGCCACAATTTCCAAAAGTACCACAAGATCCAGCTGGTTTTCGTTGAGGACGGAATGAAGGGTTTGCATGCCATGGGCGCAGAGCCTTTGGACGTTTCGGTGAAGATGGACGACATGGCGGTGTTGAAGACAGATGAGATTATGGATTTGAGCAAAACTCCTGCTATGCTGGTGGCCAAAACGAAGGAGAAGGGGTTTCACGGGTTCTTCTCGCGGCCAAAATCGAAGGTCTAATTAACGATGATTTATAATGCTAGGCCTAGTTTCGACTGGCAAGCTTCTTGTCCACTGTTTCTAGATCCTTCTGCACAAGGTCGTTCAAATAGCTGAGGCCAACCTGCTGCTTGTATAATAGCTTGGTGAGCTGGTTAACAATGTGGTCAACATGATTAGTGCTCTCCGTGCCGCCTAGACTAGACGAGTCGTTGCCGTTCATGATATCGTTATAGCCTCCGTACATATTGCCAATTGACGACTCCAATTGCAACGAGAGCTCTTCACTTCTGCCTTTAAGTATCGCAAGGCGTGCGTAGAGATCGCTGAGCTTACCAACAGGCCCGTTGGGATCGCTGAGTCTGCCATTCAAGATCTGGAACTGCTTGGAGATTTCCTCCTCCTCGGGAAGCAATGGGTAACCCTTGAGTTTGAGTATAGCAAGAACAGTTGCAAGGCGAAGTAGCCTACGCGAAAGCTTGTTGTGTCTGGCCTTGGCCTTGAGGATTCTCGTAGTGTTGTCCAAATCGTGCTTGGAGGACAATTGTGTCTGTTTCTCGTTGATGTTGCTGAGCAAGATTCTCGATTTCGCAACATGGTCTAATTGAGTTTCAACTCTTTGGGCCACATCGCTGAAAGATGTAACTTTGAAAGGGTAATGCTGCGGCGATGGACGCTCTGCCATGGCGCTATCCCAGTCGTCAGGAGACTCATTGTTGGGTCTTGGTTGTTGCATGAGAATGTTTATCTCTTCTTGTGTGAACTTGTTGAAGAAGTGAGTCTTGAGGGCGCATTTTGGCGAGTTGGGGTCCCACTGCTCCTTCAACTTGATGAGTTGGTCATTGATCGAAGGTGTGTATGTTGACGATGACGAAGAAGGAGCCTGCTTGTTGGAAGCCTGTGTGTTGGTCAATGCTGGCAAGTTCAATATGCTAGACGACTGCTGTTGCTGCTGCTGTTGTTGTTGTTGCTGTTGTTGTTGGGAAGACCACGAGAATGAGGGCTGGGCGTTGTTGACGGTGCTTCCTCCAAAAAGGCCGGAACCTGTGTTTCCCTGAGAAGCAGGTGCAGAGCTAGAGGACCCGAAAAGGCCCCCGCTGGGCTGGTTTTGCTGGGTTGTGTTTCCGCCAAAAAGACCGCCCGATGACTGAGGCGCTGGCGTGTTCAGCTTGCCGAAAAGCCCGCCTCCTGTGCTGGTGTTGGTGGTGTTGGCGGTGTTGGAAGATCCAAATAAACCTCCGCTAGTTCCTGTTCCGGTCGTGCTGCTCTGGGTGTTTGTGTTTCCCCCAAAAAGGCCACCACCGGTTGAGGCTGGCGGCTTGCCGAAAAGGCCACCTGTGTTTCCCGTAGTATTAGACGAAGATCCAAAAAGACCACCAGAAGTGGTGGATGGCTGAGTCGTGTTCAGAGCGGCATTTGACGAGCCAAAAAGCCCACCGCTCGATGTTCCGGTGTTTGTAGAGCTGCCCCCGAAGAGTCCTCCGCTTGCAGGCTTGTTCTGACCGAACAATCCCAGCGAAGCTGTGTTATTCTGAGTGTTTGTGTTGGAAGATCCGAAAAGACCGCCTGAGGGCGCAGTGGGGCCAGCTGCATTGTTGCTCTGGCCTCCGAATCCACCAAAACCACCTGAAGTGTTTGTGTTCGTGGGGTTCGTGGTGTTATTGCTGGAGCCAAACAGAAAACCAGATCCAGAATTGAGGTTTCCCGTCGAGGCTGACGTGCCGAAAGCTGGTTTCTGCTGGGAACTTCCAAAAAGACCCGTGCCGCCGGAAGATGAAGCACCAAACATTGAATCGGTCTGGGGCCTGTGTGTGGTGTTGCGTCAGGTGAAACTTCTGTCAAAGTGAGAAATACATGTAGCGGTTGTTTAGGCGATGTAGTGTGTGGCGCACGACCTGGCGATTCGGGCCTGGTGGTGGAAACCTTCGTTCGTAATTTGATTATGCTATAAGGATAAATAGGTTGTCGTTTTTCTCCTTTCCGATTATGTAGCAATAATTTCGGGTTTGGTTCCATCTGGGGATTCACGTTGGAAGGACCCGTTGCCAATTTGCAGCCAATAGTGTGAGGTTTGAGAGTGAGACTTTTATGGAGCCGGTTATAATTTGCCAATTTCAGCAGTACCTCTGTTTTATGAAGCAAAAACAAAGGGCAATTGATCCCCTTTGAAGCCGATTACGGACCATTTTCACGGATGCGGACGGGAGATACCAGTGTGAGAAGTCAGATCTAGATCCCAATTCCAATACAGTCAGTCGGAATTGATCAGAGAGATCACAAAATAGTATATCAAACATTCCATTATGGAACATTTTCGTTTTCTTTTTCTAACACGCTATTTCCAATTATAGGTGTTTATCGATGGAAATTGGGTGGTTGATTTTCTCTTCGCACATTTCCTTAGCCTTGGTCAATCATTGCAAAAAATTGTGTAAGATTGTCAAAACTCTAAAACACACGAATCTTGAATTTTTCATTCGTTTGCGACTATTCATGAATTGTGGCTCTATCGGGGTCCTCGCCAAAGGCACCACTTAGGGTCCCCTTACGATTTACTCATAGAACTGGATATCTTTCATCCGGAACCAGAACCAAAAGCACCTTCTAAATCTTCTCAGGTATTAGTTAAAGAGTTTTTTCCTACATGGCTTCGACAGTTTCAATCAAATTCGTGTTGATGTCTAGTTGTATGTCTTGACCTGATGCGTGTCTTTTATTCGTGCAATCCCTCAAGTCAAACGCTAGAAGTACCCTTCGAAATCATGAACGGAGTCTAGTTCAAGTTCAGCTTCTTTCTTTTGAAAAGCTCCATTTTCCGTTCCTCTGCTCTACCCGGAATCACACCACCACTTCTCTACACCACGTCCCGTTTTCTTTATGAATTATTATGCAAGTATCTTATTTTCCGGTGCCCAGTAGCTCAGGTAGATTCCTGTTTGCTCTTCAAGAACGCCTGCGTCACAGCCTTGTCCTGGCCTGTACCGGTGTAGATGGGTTTCTCTTTCAAGTGGATCTGGTCCTCTGGCTTGACACCGGGGATCTTCTTCTCCAACTTCAACTTCTCAAACACACACTTGTTGAACACTTTTTCGCTGGCTCTGCAACCGTTCAATCTGTGGTTCTCCTGTTCGAGACATTCGTAGTGCAACTTGAACTCGTCGAAACAGTGCTTGTTCAAATCCTGCAAAACAGAAACAGCACACCTCGTGACTCTTCTGCCTTCTTTCAAGCACTCCACAGTGCCTCCGTTTTTCTCGTCTTTGCACAACATGAAATCGTCGTTATATGGTTTACATCTGGCTCCGATGAAGAATGCAGCACTTAAAAGAGGGGCAGAGGTTGCGCCCACCTCGTCAACATCGGGCACGTCCTGGGGCATTGGGTTCTCGTCGACATTTTCCCATTTTTTGTTTCCGTAGAAAAAGTTTCCGAACCCCATTTTGGCTGTCTATATGTGGGATGGTTAGCCTTACTTCACACTCCGGATTCGATAGTTTTTCCTAGGTATGCGAGGTCGTGCGTGCACCGAGACTCCCCATAGTTAGTGCTCTCTTACTTGCACAAATGGTCGCGGTGTGGTTGGTTCCTGCAGTTACGCGTGCACGAGTTATTCTCAGCACTAACAAACGGAGAGACCAAGCAGAACGGCGGTGGTTTTGACAACTTTGGTGATATCTGAATCATTTGGAGCTCACAATATAACGCAGTTCTCGATAAAGATTCACCCAAATTTTTTCGGATGGATTTCTCTCCAGCAATCGATCTTTGGCCTCATCTGCAATGGTGTACGACGTCTGCTTCGTCTGAACAGAGCCTCGATTCGAGCTTCTCTAGTCTATAATGCTTGCAATTGATGTAGTTCAGATTTGCTTTGAGGAGAAGCTGGTTGTGGCCAAATTGGAGGGCAGTCAGATACGCTTCATTGTTGACCTCTGACCCAATGACCGAGTTGTCTATTGCTGCAGTGCAAAGTCTCGATGGTTCTAATTAATTCTTTAAGCATCTCTTCTTGTTCCTCGATTCGTAGACTATTGGTGACTCTTGTATGTGAGGCCAACCCCATAATTAAGCCCGTAGCTGTTTGAAATTTTAACAAGTACTTCAACTGCTGCTTGCAATTTCTGGAGTGAGTGATTGTTCCCGAGGAATGAAAAGAGCTTGCGTCATCCACTAAAATCAAATCGACTCCATTATTTCCCTAGAAATAGCTCCTCAAAAGTAACATCCCAAATACATGGCTCAGGCAATTCCCATGATCCGCTGACAGTGAAGCAAGCTCAAAATCACATCCTCGTACCCCTTTGGCTCGCTCTTAACCCGGTCTAGCGTCTCCTTGATATACGCCCTGAACTCGAGCTGCAACGACAGAAGTTTCATCTTGAGGTTCTTCTCGAAAAACACACACCCCTCGTCCTCCTTCGACTCGTTGAGAATATCGTAGATCTTCGTCGCAGAAAGGTACAACTGCGCCAACGTGGAAAGTTTGGGTTTGAGACGCTCCGGACTGAACTCGCCAATATCTAATCCAAGAAGCGTTTCAAAGCTGCTGCACTGCTCATTGAGCAACAAGATCAACTTCGCCTTGTTCTTGAGCACATTGAGTTTCTGTTTGTGCTGGAGAGCACGTTCGACCGTTTCGGACGAGTCTGTGAGGTTTCTTCTCGTGTGTTGGAGCTGTTGATTGAACTTTGTCACGTCCAGCGATATGTTGTTGATGAGCTCCAAGCAGCCGCTGATAGACTGTCCCAATTGGATAAAGCTCGTATACTCGCTGTTCACCAAGTCTAGAAGGTCCTGGTTGAGGCTCTGTGAGAGCTGTTTGAGGTCCTTGAGAAGCGAATCTAGAGAGGTGAATCTGTGGTTCTCGTAGAGAAACGAGTCCGGGTCGAACTCGGACTTATCGGCAAAGCTGTCTCTCGTGATAATTGAGGGATACACGATTTCGTCTTTTCCATCGAGGTAGCTGGCGTACATTGTGGAGGAGGAGTAGTTGGTGAAGTTGAGGTGGTGAAGTGTCCTGCATGGGTCGTCCATGTGGGTGCAAAAACGACCAACACGTCGAGACGGTTCGACGTCAGGAGAGCGAAAGAAGTGAATAATATTTCTGAGGTTAAAGAAGGAGGGTAGTTATTCGAAAATTTGAAGTCGTTTGAAGTTTTTGCCTCGAGCGGTGGAAAACGGCGCTAGTTTGACCGCGTTTTGGCGATGCAATGAAGGTGGTGATACAACCGCTCCACTCTCTCGACTTCATCAACGTTAGACGTTCCTGAGAGTCAGTAAGGTACTACTTATTCCTTACGACCGCTTGCGCTTGGTCAAATAGGCTGAAAGTTAGCATTCGGTCTACAGTCACGTGATCAAGATCACGTGCCAGTAAACTGCTCCCTTCGTACTTGTGCCTCGGGCGACTCGAGAAAGGGCTTTCTAGTCTCTATGGCTTCAAGCTTAGCCCTCTTCATGAGCCATGTGCTCAGGACCTCCGGTCGCCGCCGTCGACTGGGCGAAGATCGGTGTAGGGTCACGTGACCTAGACCAAACAGATCCCAAACCACGATCAGCAGGGGCAGATCGGTCCGATCTGGCACAAGGGAGCCAGGCATATGACAGAGAGGCCAGGGGAAGCATGTGAAGCCCTTAGGATGACGGGTAACCAGGCGTTGACCTGGAAACGCACACTTCCGGGCGTAAAACCCACCTACCAAAATCAAAAAACCAACCCAAACCGCCAAAGGCGGTTTTGACCCTTGCCTCGAAAAAGCAAATCGTATTGTCAACCACTCTCTTTCCCATTATCTCTGGGGTGTTCGGTAAAACACCTGCAGGGTCGCTTGTAGTAGGGCAGCTATTGTAGCGAGGAAATTTCGGGAAAATGGTGCAGAGGTTGCCTCATGCCAAATGATGCTGTTAGACGAGCGGATGAAACAATGGGGAATTGCCGGATTGGGAAGGGGCTAAGGGCCAAGCGCATTGGCGTGAGCAATATTGCTAGGCGGTTTGGGCGAAAGGTGGAGGTGAAGAGATCTGTATGGGGAGATCATGGAAGAACGTTAGCGTAGGAGCCTTGGGTGCGGCGGTTACGTTGGGGAGAGGAAAGTTGCAAAAGGAATGGTAGAAAAGAGGTTGAAAGAAGCTGGAGACAAACCAAAGACAAACGGCTGCAAAAGACTATATAGTAGTAATGGTATACCACGGCCGGAGTTTGGGCGCTTTTCGGTAACCCGAAAACCACCAAAGGTGAAAAGCACCAAAGGTGGGCGGGACAGAGTCAACCTAGACCAGTGGCTGGTGTCATTTCAGCAGATGCAGATACGTTCAGGAGGCGAGGGCCTGCACGTCATCGTGGAACAAGAGGATCGCAACGCGCCACGCCGCCCAGAGCGCAATCCTCAATGGGCATGCTTTCTACGCTGGTGCATTGACAGTCTCCATTGTGGGCCTGCCGTGAGCGCTGCAACGCGTCGCTGTGTGGGGCACCACGCAGGGCGAGTGCGCCAGCCGCACGGCCCTCTTACTCTTTTGGGACATCGGAACCCTTGGTGCGCCATAATAACGGGCCCTCTCATGCCCTTCAGATACACCACATCACAGCAGGCCCGACGGGAGCGCATGGGAGAGAGGGGCCATGCGGCGCGGCGCCGCGCACCTTCCTGCAATGCCTCCTTATATGCAGTACAGAACTCACCGAAGCTTGATGCACCCGGCCCAGAAAAAACGGCCGCCGATCGTCATTGCAAATCTCCTTCCCCCACAGAATGGCGTCTTTTGATCGCTAGCGATTGTCTGTTTTGGGAGCTTTGTGGAAGTGCATTTTCAATCGCCATACTAGAGAAAAAACCCATCTTCACTCGCCTTATTCAAAATTCCTCACAATGCTAAAAAAATAATCAAAAGTGTCTCGTTTATCGTCGAGCGGCTGCAACAAAGTTTAACCTTGTGCACCAGTTGCCTCAGCTTTGACAAACGGGCTTATTGGGGGCCACGGCATTAACGCTGGCTAAACTCCGCAATCTCGGGTGCGTCTGCCTTAACGACGCCAGGGTTTCTTCACATGGAAGTTTTCCCGCTCGCGGGGGTGGGAGTGCTGCAAAGGGGCACAAGTCCGAGGGGCGTTTGTTGCGGGCATATTGCCTATTCGGGTAAACGATCTCCGGCTCGCCCGCCTGACCCGCTTCGGGGTCGGTTTCCAGATCCCCTCCGAGCCCACCGAACCCTGCAAGCTGGGGGGTCGGGGCTATTTTGGGTGTTTTGTTCCAGGCTTCGAGGGCGACCCGCGTGCGGCGCATGCGGCGCGCACCACGCACCACGCAGACCTGCCCTGGCGTCAGCTCCTCACGCGCGGTGCAGATGCACGTACGGCATACAGGTAGCAGAAGCGTGAGAGGGAACCTGGCATATATGCAGGCCGTGCACCACCCCATTCTGCCTCGTGGCTATCATTTTTGCAGCCGAGCCCGCCTACTCAGTGAACCCCAAACTTAGATAGCTAAAAAGGGCTTTTAAGGCGAAGATGTCGGGCGCAGTCCACGCCCGAATAGGAAATTCCTGCACCACGTGCGTCGTCCTGCCCTGGCGCTTTATGCACCCGCATCGTCAACGCAATGAAACATCATCGCCTCGCCAAGTCTGCGGCTCCGGACCCAGGGTCCTGGAATCCACAATCTACAAAATCCAGAAATCGGGAAGTTGTGAAATGCAGCCGCCCGACGGAATTGCTGCCTTTTTTCTTTTTTTTTTTTTGATGTTGTAGTTGAGGGGACACCGCTTACGAGGTGTTGAGTGGAAGAAATTTCGAAATACGAAAAAAAAAAAAAAAAGTGGAGGTCAACCTCCAGATGTCGAATATTCAAGGTTGCTGTCGACAGATCGTGTATTCTGATCTGGCATGTTTTAGATTGTGCCTAGCACAATGTATATTTTTGGACGAGAATCGGTACCCCGAGCTATCTTTATGCCTTCTCTCTATTCTCTCTCCGTCTTTCCAACTTCACTCTCCAAAGATCTTTTCGATAATCGTCTTGTCTACCGTCATCTTCTCTGCCTCAATGACGCCTCTTTGATGCCCAAATGCCTCTGAAACATCTCGTTGTTCGCCTCACGATGTGCTCAACAATTGCATTATGTCGCTTGTTCATCGCGTAGCTCTTGTGACGGGTCTTGTTTGACCATCTACAACGCCTTTGTGGCGGCTGTCGTGAATAGTCGACAAGAATACTTAAACAGGGGAGTTTTCTGGGAATTTTGAGGAACCGCCACGATATGTTGGGAACCTCACTGCTCTGCCAGCTCCGTCAGCTCCGTCGGCAAACCTGAACGGGCACTCTCCAGGCCTCTTGCATTCAGATTTTGCATCCGACAAAAAATAGAAGGTACCAGAATGAAGCGGTGCTTCGAAAAAACAGGTTCCGGTTCCTTCCAAATCGTGATATCAAGCCAATAGGGCACTGCCATAGCCCCTGAGGTGGTGTGGGGGCTCAGCTTGATTGCTTACGAAGTCCGAGTTCTAGTCCGACATGAAACCACAATTTATTCTTCTCGAGTCCGTCGCTTTCTGACAGGAGGTCTGTTCGTCAGTCAAAATCCAGCTGTGTTGCAACATTACCGGCAAAGCTCTCTCCAAAACTCGACATTGGAGGAGGCTTCGGAAGCATTCCATCCGCCCCCACAACCGGTACGCCACAACTATTGGCCAGCGGCGGACGTATTCCGGGAATCTCCCTTTGCAGCGAACAGGACCAATTTTTGGAATTCACGGCTTTGAGCGACTGGCCATTGGCTGTCATATCAAGGAGTTTGGGGAATTGCTAGTTTGATTGGACGAATCGTGCTTGGTGAGCGTTCTAGACCTTTAGGAACAAGCGACATTCGACTCAACCATCGATCCAGCGTGCCTTGGAATAGAGTCCATTAGCTCTGTTCGTTTATGGCCATCTTGATTGAGCTTCTTCTGGGATCCACGAAATGCTATCCTCAACGAAAATGATCTCCTCGGCTGGCTCTGGGTTTCGTATTAGCTTGAAGAAAAATTAAACCCCACCGTGACGTCAAACAAGCAAATGTGCAACTCTTGAAAACCGTTCTATCGCTGGATATTCTCGAGTCCGTCAGGAACACCGAAGTCTTAAATTGAGATCGAATAAGGGCCATTGTTTTGGCTCTTGCGGGAGATCTACACTTAATCCATTTCAGCGCCAGAAAGGCTACACAGCTCGGCAAGAGGGAGGGAACAGAGTGCTTTTGAAGCTATCATCTCGATCAGTAGAGATAATCCAAATCTGAAAAAGAGTCGTAGTTTTCGGAAAACAGCGGGTGAGGTAGACCCTGTAACCAGGGCCCGTAGCGGCCAAACTCTCGGCAGAAGTCCCGAGAAACTCCGAGAGGAATTTTAGGCTCCCTCTCTCTCTTTTTTTTTTCTTTCTTTTTACATCTCCAAATGTATTCCCATAGTAGTTGTATTTCCACCCCAGTCGTAGAATTGACCAAGGGAGGCGAGAGCGAGGAGGCGGTCGATGCAATTCCGGCATATAATACAGCACAGGCGCGGTGGTGGGCAGCATAGTTAATTATACGCCCATGTGCATGCACACGCATGACGCATGCAGAGGTGCAGCAGCCCGCTGGGTGCACATGCATAAGGTTCATATCCACTTACAGAGTGCTGCACGTCTTTTACATGATGTCCGTTTTAAACCCGCTTTCTATGTACAGCCAAATGACGCACCACCTTCTCTGTCCCATCAAGCCAAATATAAAGTCCCGGCTCCCTTCACAATTCCTACTTTTCCTCATTTTGTCCATAGTGGTGTACACGTTTCTTTGATACCTTTGTTTCGACATTTGAAGCCATTCTGCTATTCCGATCCTTGTTGATATTAACAATCCACTTTTTGTTGATTCCCACAAAACAAGGCTTCTCAAGGCTTCCCTAGGACAATCTAATCCAGCCAACCCAGTCCCGGCCACCTTTGATGTCCACGGCAGTGTACTACCACCAAGATCACCTCGGCATTGAAGAAAGCTACTCGAAAACCCACATCACCTCCTCGAACATCGATCATCAACAACAACAAAACTCATTGCCTCCATTGGCCCATCTTATGCCCTTGGGTCTGACCAACACCCCCACAAAAGTCTCCAATCCCGCTCCAACACAGCCCAATTCGACAGCTCCGTCGCTGGATTTAATGTACCCGGTGGTTTCTGCCAACAATTTCCCTGGCTATCAACCGCTTCCGGAGGTTCCGACCCAGAGCCTGAATTCGTACCATCTGAGCGTCAATAACACGCCAGCAACCCCGCTCAACAACAACTACACCGCCTCGGGCTCGATGTTGGCGCCCCACAACTCGATCCCCGGCCCTTCAGGCCCCATGATGCCCCAACACCCACTCGTAGGAGGCCCAGGCCCTCAGAACCACCCCATGTTCAACCAGCCGCCCGTGCAAGAAAAATGCACGTGTAAGCTGAACCCGAACCGAATCCCCCGGCCTAGAAACGCCTTTATTTTGTTCCGCCAGAAGTACCACCAGCTGGTGCTCGACGAGTCCACCGAGACGAAAACGAACCCCGAGGTGTCTCGCGAGTTGGGCCGTCGATGGAGATCGCTATCTCCGCAGGAGAGGGAGCACTGGACGAATTTGGCCGAGGAGGAGAAGAAAAACCACGCCAAAAAGTACCCAAACTATCGCTACACGCCCCGTAGACACGGCAAGGGGAAACACTGTCCGTCGTGCCAGCAGAAGCAGTTGCGCCAGGCGCAGCTCAACCAGCAGCAGCAGCAGAACAAGCAGCAGCAAATGCGCTCGCTACTGTCGGATGACGGCTTGATGGGCCAGCAGAACTTGCAAAAACTGCCCTTGAACCAGAACCAGAACTACGCTCCCCAGATGCAGCCCTTCCTGCTCCAACAGCAGTACTCGCTGGGGCAGAACTCCCTCTCGGGCCAGCCGTTGCAACAGCCCATGCAGCAGTCCCAGCAGCCCCAGCAGCAGAACCCTTACATTCTGCTGCAAATGGGTCAGTTTGTGTTCCAGACTCCCTTCAACCAGGTTGGGCCACAATACGGCTTTCCAGACCAGCATCAACAACAGCAACAGCCGCAAGGCTCTCCCTTGCAGCAGGGTGTCCAGGGCCAGCCACAGAACCAGCCTCTCAACGAGAAATCTGGCTTCAACATCGGCGGCGACATGAACCAGCCGCATTTCATGGGCTACGAGCAGAGCGGCAACCACCAGCAAAGATTCAACTCTTTGCCCACCACCATGGGAAACAACTCCTTCCATGGACCTGAGGTATATATGCAGCCACAAGCACCTCACCAAAGATGATTTTCTATTGATATGAGACAGGCGCTCAAGGAGATATGATGACGAAATGTACACTATGTTGTCGGAAATCGGCTTTCAAACAAATGGTATACGCAGCTAGAGGGGTCCGGCAGTGCCGGCCTTCTCGACACAGCACTTTGTATATACCAGGGTAACCACGAGTTTGTAATTTCTGTCCAGCCGAGAGCAACCCCAATTTTTATTTAGTTTTTGTAGAGTAATAATGATTATTCAGAGGAGATGAGGGATTTGTAAAATCTAATTACAAGATGAATGTTACAGGTAATTAATTTACAGGTAAATGGTTTATAGATATTTGATTTACAGATTTTGGATCAAATGGAGAATTTTAAACAAGTAATTAATTTGCTGGGTAACCTATGACAATTTGCAAGGCCCAGGTAAACAACAAAGCCACATAATCGTTGATCCAGGGCCTTAAGCCTCAACAGTCCTCGAATACGACAGGACCATTCAAACCATACCAAGAATACGGTCTTGAGTATCAGAGACAAATAATAAGAACAAAGCCTAGACAACCAGGCTTATCACCATCACAATGTAGGTAGGTCTGGTTGGCGAAGGGAAGGCAAGCAAGGGGGTGACAAAGCATAATAAATGTCTCTTGATACGTTATTGTAAGTTTTATTGTGAGTTTTGGACCAAGCGTAGCGAGAGAAGAAGGCATGCTCGAGGCACTTGACGAAACCAGATTGCAGAGGTCCTTGCAAAAAAAAAAAAAAAAACAGGAAAAGATATATTTTCTGGATTTTCTTGTCGCCAAAGATTTGTGGATAGGCTGCTCAATTGCAGCATTCGTGACTTTTGTGATTTGTACCTTAGTGGGAACAACAGGTTTTTTGGGTGTTTGGTCCGGGGATTTGACAGTTGGAGACGACAATGGCTCTAACGCATTTTTTATCTTGCTAGCAAAGATGCCTGCTTGGCTTTC
>JAJMHE010000025.1:0-112980 GCA_030582895.1 Candidozyma ruelliae | reverse complement strand
CTTCCCCTCTCACTTTCATGCTTACATTCATCCTATTCACCGATTGATTCAATGTTTATGGCGCAGCATGTGCTATGCTGTAGTTTAGAGCCCTCACCAAGATGCATATCTGTGGCTCTTGTTACAACGCAGGGTTTGTATATCAAGAGACATGGCTTCTTTCAGACAGGGATTTGTTATATCGCCTACTCGTTGATGTTTCAGAATTAATGAGAAAGTGAAAGAAAATAATGAATCTTTCAATACTCCGTACTCAACTCTGTCAGTTTCGAAATTCTCAAATTATGTTACAACAATGACTCCTTATTCTGAGCCATCATTACATTCTCAAGAGTGAACCTTCAGGACTCTCTATTCGTAAAAGCACCATAAGCTTGGCCCCCACATAAAATAGCGCTTACCATTGTTTCTCAATCGTCGTCCAGATAAAGCGCGGTTAAGAATACCCGTCCCTCGTCAGTTTGCCTTCTGCAAGAAACCCTTGTTATGCCGCCTTTGTTTAGTTCATTATTTGTCATGCATTATTGTTTTTCAAGTCACGGTATCCTTTGGTGGAGGATGCCGATCATTGAGACATGCAGTTGCTGCCTTTCGCTATTTTGAGTTACGGGAATAAGACGATGTTATCTCCAACTTCCAACATCACACACAAGCTGGCAGTTACACACACATTATCTTGAAACACGCAATTTACCAGCTCTACTCTGCATACCTTGCTTCTACGAAGATATGAGCAGTTTCTTGCTTTAATGCACTGTTCCGAGCATTCAATGGCGGTCAGTTTCGAAAAATGGAGGCTCTATCAAGAAATCATTTGTCAAACAAGAACCCGAATCCTTGAAACAATGATTGCGCTGAACAAGGATTCGTGGCATTGTCGACGGTATGAGAGTGCAGAAGCGTAGGGAGGTTGAGTTACATTGGGCAAATGTTATCAACAATCAATACGTAGCTTTAAAGTTGATTGTTTAGCCAGCACAATTGCAATTCAGCTCTACTATGTTTCTCTAGAATCCAGGGTGGCTATTGCATAGAAAACAAAATTTTGTTCGATTCCCCCTTTCGTTAAATTTGAAGAGACTCCTTCTACGCCCAAATGAAAACAATGCTCCGGGACGTTTCAGTTTATTCAAAGTAGGGACTTCAGGTTTAGTAACTTGCAGGTAGCAACAACAAAGATTTTAACTCTAAGGTGGCTTTCTGTCGTTTGGATTAATCTCGTTCTCTCTGAAGGTTTTTATCAGAACGTAAACCAGAAAGGGTTAACAGACTTGCCTCCAACGTCAAAATCGACAATCTATCACTCGACTGACAAAAAGACTTGAATGGTATAGACGGAATTCTGCTAATGAATTGTAGAATAACGATATCTCGAAAAATCGAGGCAACCTTTTAGTGAACCTTCGATTTGCTCAAACTCATACGATCCTATCAAGTTTCATCTCGAAAAATTTTTTGTTTTTGGAAAGTAATTATATAAGGGGACAATTTTTCAATTGGGAAATTGGCATATCTTATCCCTCGTAAAGAAGCTAGCTAGCTTGGAGTTGACCGTTCTGACAGGGTGTTCTTAATCGACAGAGAAATTTTTTCTCCATTTTTGTCAATCAAAGCGCCAGCCAAAACAGTCTAGACTACTCAAGGAAGGAAATCATACAGTCGAGTTTAAGTGAAACGAAATCCATACCATAGTATTGAGTCTGGATCAGCAAAAGCTAAAGTTCCTAAAAATCTACCTCTCTTGATTTCAAGGGTCAGATTTATTACCTGCTTAGCTATCAACGTATTCTATTACACCTGGCAAACCCGCTAACGGATCTGTGTCGCCCGTATGATTAAAAAAAAAAAAAAGAAAAAAAAATATTCTTTGCCAATATTCAATTTCATTGAGGCTCGAGGGGCTAGAAGGGGTTCATTTAAGGAAGCTACGTAGAAGTGGGCTGCCAAATTTCCCATTGTCGGCCACCATGCGCTTTGAAAACAATGCCCCATTCCAACTCCGTCTCCGTAAAATCAAATTCACCTTGAGAAACAGTAATACATCGCAATCACCGGAACACCAATGCCGTGAACCATAGAAAAACGACAACGAAAACAAAATGTTTCACCTTAAAGCATAGGATATGGTTTTCTTGGACCGATTGTGGGGATCACTGAACAATCCCCCTCATTGAGCCATACCTGGTTCATCCTTTCGCTTCTGAAAGCAATTGAAAACACTGTCACCAAAACACAGAAAACAACACATTTAAAGCTCACTTCATCATTGGACCTTTGACAAATCACTCCCATTATCAAAAATTTGCATTGCTTTGTGCTCCTGATTCATGTCCATTTTTTTTTCAAGCAAGGAAGATCAAGGTCATTCGTGTTATGGTTGACAAGGGTAAACCAAAATCTCTCCAAGAAAAGAATTACTCGGAAGAACCTTGTCAGCGGCGTCATCGCTTCACCAGGATATAAGCTTCGTATCTATGAACATGTCTTCCAAAGCCTTAGTTTTCATTTCCTAGGCAACGAAAACTTGTATCCAATAAACAATTCAGCATCACCACAATGGATTTCAACAACGAAGAACCAATCTATTGTCATGCTTAGGAAGTCTCGGAAGGGTGAGACACCCACAACTTCAAAAGGATTTTGAATTAACTAACAAAGAAGTCAGCTCTGGCAACCACCTAATCTCTCGACATCAACTTCCACCTCACTTCTCCAACGAGATCACCAGCAATCAGTATCACCGACTTTGCATAAAAGCAAGTAAGCGATTCCTGCTGTCGTTCCCAACCTAGCATCCACCGCAGGGTTTTGACGCGCTCATAATCTTCCACTCAAAACCCAATACTAACCTTTCCTGAACAGGTCGGAATCGGAGTCCGTTGTCAACTGAAGCACAGACGTTGAGACGTTAGATGCCAGATAGCTACATCTCGAGCTGCTGGGGTTACGAATCATGAACTTTCCTAGCGTCAGACAATAGATCTGTTCTAACCGCAAGAAGCCTAGCGCTTAACCCACGTTGGGCTCCTGATTCCGTCCACTGTTTCAGATGTTTTGAGCGGCCGTGGGTCCCGC
Source organism: Candidozyma ruelliae (assembly GCA_030582895.1). NCBI lineage: Eukaryota > Fungi > Ascomycota > Pichiomycetes > Serinales > Metschnikowiaceae > Candidozyma > Candidozyma ruelliae. The sequence continues at coordinate 109,905 of JAJMHE010000025.1, read as the reverse complement.
CGATGCAGTGCTGCCCACACATTCCGTTCTGTGATATGTACGAGCATATTGTCAGCCCGTGTGTGAGATGGTGTATTGTCTCAGCGAAGGATGTGAGACTTGCACTTGTATCTTGCCTTATTATTCGAAAGAATGGGAACGGTCTTCGGGGTATATAATGGCGATTGTTGGAGATTCGAAGCAGGGGTAGGAAAGTATAAAAGGAACTGTGATCCTGCTTATTCATTCAAAAGCACCCTTTTGACCATTTCAGCTTCCGCCATGGAGTAGACTCCTTATCGGGTTGCGCTCCAGGCGGTAAGCCATTTTCAGCATTGGCAGCATATAAAAAGGGAAAAGATAAATAAGAAGGCCCCACGCTTGCTACAGAGTCAACTTGCGCATAATACTTACCCGTTTATGGCACACTCACCAAGGTCCTAACCAACAATGGTCTTCGCTGCTGTCCAACCACCACCTGAAGATTAATTTCGAGATGTCATAAAAACAAGAGCTCGTGCGTTAGGCAGGTGCAAGAGAAGAGAAGAAACGAGCCTTGATCTAAAGACGCACGGAAGGCGTTATGCAGGGTCCAGGGCTGCTGTATTGCCCTTTTTACAGAAGCAGCGAATATCCACAAGTTCTAGATAGCTGGAAGTGTGACAAAGCGAAAAGGAGATCCAGGCTATTTATAAGTCGTGGTGGATCTGGCTCATTATTTATAATCTGTGATTTAATGCGAACAATGGGCGTAGTTCTCGCTTATGTGTCGAAGTCCCTTTGTTCAGCGCTAGTGCAGCTCAACATATTATTGTCACGAAAATAGAGTTTCACCTTTCTTTGTCGTTCAGCCCGGTTCCTGGAAAAGAGCCCTGGTTCTGTGATGCGGGTTGACCACGCCACTTAGAGTGAGACAATAGGCGAAGGCAGAAAAGGTTATTACGGCATACGCAGAAGCGCTTAAATGGGCAACACCCCAAAAAATACTTCACTTCTGCAGCACGGGCCCAAAAAACGCATCGCTTGACAGCCTGCTAGCCGACCTCGAATAATGGGAAAGGACAATGTGAAAGTGGTAGACCTTGCGTGAATCGAAGCTTTGTCTGACTTCAATGGGCCAGATTTGGGAAATTTAGATCGGGGTTTGCTGATCATACATTTTAAGAACTAATGTCAGGGAAAAAAAAAGAGAACACCAGGCAAAAGTCAACTACCCCTTATCATTTTATTTGCTGCCCCCGTTGCGCAGTGAAGACCAGGCTGACTTCTTCCACATCTGTTGAGCGGGCAATCAGCACTCAAAGCGGCAGAATTCGAGGCTTGTGGACGTACGTCGAGAATATCTAGAGGCACTTGATGTTGCAGTAGCCTTGTATATACTCTTCGAGCACCAAGTGTTATAAAAGAGGCTATTGTCTAGGCGTGCAACGCCAGAGAAAAATGCACATCGCCTATATAGTGCAGAACTACATGCGCAACAAGACCTTCGATTGGTGCCGTATAGGAAAAGGGGCTTGGGTTTCAAGGTTTGAGAATGCATCATGTGTTACTTGATTGTGGCCAACCTATCGGATGAAGGGCACATACGTTGGTTTGTCATCATGGTTGATAGAAGTTGAGAGCCCAGCGAGGGTTACATTTTGCGTCACAATAGTCCTTCGAGGCTCCTCATGGTTCGGATAATTTAGTCACTTATTGTTGCAGGGTGTGCTTGGCGTGAAACCATTGTGTTCTGGCTGCTGGAGCTGATTGTAAAAGCTTCGCTAGATTTCCAAGGTTTTGCCAACAATACGAGGCGAGATCGACGGATTACAAAAAAATAAAGTGAAACAAGGTTGACAACAAAACCCAAATGATTAATTCCAATGGCAAATGAAAGGATTGGAATTAAATTAGTCTGAGGCAATTCTGTCTTAAGGATACACAAAAGCGCCGGCTTTAATGGAATAACTCAAGTGCCAATCAAAAGCTGCAATTTATCTTTTTCGGGCCAGTGTTCTTATCAGCTATCCATTTTTCCGTCCATCGCCGATTAATATTCTTTTCATCTTGCAATCGAATTCAAAGAAGAAAAAACAAGAAAAAACAAGGATAACAACACAAGGGGTCTACAATAATTCTGAGCACAAAGGGATCCCAATATCCTTTTTGTGAATGTCCCCTGAGTCTCCTTTCGACTTGTATTTAACAACAACTAGGGTCAGAGAGATATCATACTAACTTGAGCATATCGAGAGTACTCAATGCTGGAATAATCTGTTGAAACTAATTCCAGATGTTCCGGTCATAATCATAAGATTTGATCCATCAAACGGGATGTTTAAGATAACTAGTGGGGCTGAATAACATTGATAAGGATTATCTCGAAAGCTCAAATTGGCTTACCAAGACAGAAAAAAGTTCCAATCTGTAATCTCCATTTCAAAGCTGGTTTTGTCCCCAATTCTTTATATTTGCTAGAACAGAACGCTGGCTTCTTTCATCAATCCTTGCTTGCAATTCTAGCGTTCAACAACTTTTAATTCGAGTGTTTACACACTATGTCTCCAATAAAACCATTTTGAAGGGACACTGGAATTAGAGTCGGGGACTTGAATTCTCTTTAGCAATTTGATTCCGACGTTTGTGAGGATGATCAAAGATGTATGATGGTTGATGGAGGGGAAAAAAAGAAGTAAGAAATGAAACGAGGACAACAGTTCTCAAGATAATATACCTTTTGAAGCCCCCTGCAAAGTTCTTCATTTCCCTGATAAGGAGCGAGGTGAAAGTGTTGATTCTGACCCTCAGCGGCATCACCCTCAAGACGACTTATGAATACTTTGCTTCTGTAGTGACAGAGCAAGTAAGGAATGGGCTTGATAGGTAAATCATAGCCAGTTTGGCAGAGTAATTTACAAGGCAATGGGTATATGACACCTGAAGCCTTCACGATTCATAGAGCTTTCCGTATTTCTAGATAGTGTCTTACCACTAGAGTTGCTAGAGACGAAGAATACAAGAGCCTGTCAGGATAACTCAGTTAGCTCCGACACATATTTATGACACCATTTTATTTCCAGCTCTTCACGACTAACAAGCACTCGTTTGCACAACAAATGTAATACAGATCTAGATTTGACTGCACGAAATTGCAGAATATTAATCCCAACCAAGCTTCTCATATCAATTTTCTTTCAGTCTCTTTAGTATTCTTTTTGATTCTTCCATTGCCAATCAGTCAATTGAACTACGACACTCTCTTATGAACCGTTTATTCCCAAATGCTAAATGTCCTCGCCGAAGCTGTCAATGGTAATCGCCTCACCGGGCTTGAAAGGTGGAAGCCCGAGGTAGGGACACCCATCACAACGGAAAGCGTCCCCTAGGGCGCAAGAGCCGCAGCCCCCGGTCTTGCCCTCGACGGTAAAATCTATCTCTGTCAACTCTTCCTCTGTGAACTTGACCTGGTTCTTCTTGAGACGCTCCTCTATCTTGATCGCCTCCAACGTGGCCAGTTGGGCCATCTTGCCCAAAATCAGGTCCTGGAGCTTTCTACCCTCGTCAGCCTCAGCCTCCTCGAGCTCCTTCAAGCCACAAGTACAGTCTTTACAGGCCTTCCGTCTCTTCTTGCCATTGGGCAACTCGCACTTCTTGGGCACGATGATGTTGACGCGATCTAGGTACAGCGACTCCTGGCCAAGCAAGTCGTTTTCGTTGATTAGGTCGTCTTCGTCTTCGTCGCCCGACTCCTCGCTGAAGTACGCCAACTTGCTGCTGTCTAGCTTCCTCTTCATCGCCAGGTCCTCGTCGTCAGTGACGTCAGACGTATCCGTCATGGCGGAAGGCGACTGAGCAGCCTTTTTGAATGTGTTCTTCTTAAACAAGGGCAAGGCCTTGCCGGAGTTGGTTGAGCTTTTCTTCTTGAGCAACACCGTCTCAGCGGGCGCAGGCTTGGGCTTGACCCACAAACCGGGCTCCTGGACAATGAAACCAGCCATTAGCACGTCGAGGTCCTGGTCTTTGGGCAAGTTCCCCAGTAGCAGACCGCCATGGGACAAAGTGTCGAAAAGCTTGCTTATAAGCACTGGAGCGATGGAAAGATGGTTTTCGTTAGGGTTCACATAGTAAATATGCTCGAACAGGCCAGGGGCAACGTCAACAGCGCCAGTAGCGAACCTGTCGATGATGTGCTGGGTGATTGTTGCCGAAGGAAATCTGGAGGATATGTCGTTTTTGGTGGATTCCACGAGAGCTTCATCTGTGACCACGGTGGGGTGGAGGAGCACCAAAACAGACGTTGTTTTGTGCATTATATTACGATTTGCTTGATTCTTTTGGTGAAAGTAGCTTTCTGGATGAGTTTGTGAATCGGAGTTTGCCTGGTGTCAGGGGCGATTAGAGCAATAGAGCGTTGCTGGATGAAGTGTAATTGATAATCTTCAACTATAATAGTGCCAAAAGCAGTATGCAAAAGTCGATCGAAAAGTGGACGCAGCAGGTGGAAAAGAAGGAAATCTTATCTTTTATATATTAGTCAACTTTTTCTTTGTAGGGTGAAGCGACTGGACCTGCAGGAAAGGTGCTATAGAAAAAAGAAATAGAGACCAATGCGGAGGGACGGTTGGTGTACGGGTGTGTCGGTTGGTCGCGTTGACTTGACTACTTGCAATCGCTTGAGCTTACTAATGGGTTTGGTTGCCCAAATGGGATGTCGAATCCGGATATCGAGATGAGATAGATTAGCTAGATAGCGTATCAGATGGCGCTAAATGTTGGCTTTATCGTGGATTTCAATAAGTGTGCCAAAATTCTTGGTCCCAATTTCTTTTGCTGTCACCCGCGGTGACATTCTCGAAAACGGTAATTGGCTCATTTCTGGTGTGATCGCATCATACGGTGACTTGCGCCAGATGTGTCAGCACCATAAGCAAAAATTCCGCGATAAACGGTAAGCTTTTGCATATGCCCAATGGTACAGCCTCTTTACTCAGCGGTTACATATCACACAACCTTAGTAAGTTCGGCGTGTGACTCGTCAGAATTTGTATTCGCCAAGACGGCCAAGTCTCAGAGTCGTAAATGTCAAAACGTCAAAACGTCAAAACTTGAAGTCGTTTGATGTCAAAACGTCAAAACTGACTTTTGTCAGATTCGCTAAACGACGCTGCACTTTGGGTTTGGAGCTTCAAACCCCCGTTTATGACTGCCATTCACAATGAATTCCAATGCAGAATTTCTCTGGCTTGCGCTTCGACCCCTCCCCCTCCCTCTCTGCATGCTCCACTTGGCTTATCTCTTTCATCTCTCTCTATTCAATTGCCAGTGTTCTGGTCTGGTCTGAGCCAGCAATGTCTGATTTGCTGTCAGCAGTGTCTTATTAGGACGATGTATCGTCGTCTCCCTCCGACATGGTCGTCTCCTCAATGTCAGTTTCGTCGTTGTCTACGCTTTTCATAATTCCAGATATCGGCGGAAGCACAGTGTTCACCACCGACGAGGACCGCAGCGAATGCGTCGAATTGGTGTTCTGGCTTTGCTGCCGGCTGTGCCCCCTGCTGTCCACCATTTTCTGAGGCAGTGAGAGCGACATGAGGGAGTACACGGCGTCCTGTTCCGAATCCTGCGGAGGGCTATGCTTGCTGTTGAAAGCGACGTTGATAGGGGGAAGTTTGGGGTGCGAGTACTCTTTCTCGTGGCCTCCAGACAACCCTAGGCCTTTGAGAGGGCTGCCATCGGGGTTTGTGCCGTGTCCATTCAACATTTGCCCAATAATCGAACGCCTGCGTTCGTTGGCGTAGGAACTGCTCCGTCTCTTTTCACGTTGCCGGGAGAACGCTGCTAGTAGTGCTGTTTGCGCATTGGAGTCCTCTTCGGGCGTGGGAATGCTTACACGGTCGTGGGCCTTCTTTACGTCTGCAGGCTGGTGGAGTCTTTCTTCGTGGAACCCCCGGGACAGAGGCACCGGAGACGCCTGGAGTGTCTGTAGATTCAAATTGGCACGTTGCATCAGGGGCAGAAAGCTGCCCAGCACGGCTCGAGGGCTGGAGGTCTTAAGGACCTTGGTAGGAGACTCACGAGTCGTTGTGAACGACTGGTCCGAGAAATCGAGTTTCACAGGCGCAATCTGGCCCTTTGGGTCGTGCCCCTTGACCTTCTCGAGGGCAGAGCTCAAGCGTGACTTGAGCTGAGAGCTGATTTCCGCAAGCTCCTCCTTATTGGGGCTTCCTTCATCAGCAAAAAGCCGCCTTCCCGGGCTGAAGAACTGTGGTGTCCGAAGCAACTTCAGCCTCCGGGGCGTGTCTCGCTCATCTGAGTCGTAGCCGCCATTCCGGGGCGTTTTGAGCACGCTGGGGTCGGCGCTCGAGTTGAGCTTGTAGTCTGGCGACTTGAGCAGCCCCAGATTCGTCCGTTTGAGCCCGGGACTGAACGGAAGCTGGTCCACGTGCTGCTCTGGAGTAGCCAAAAAGGCCAGCATGCGCTTTTTGCCTTTCGCCGCCGGCGGCGTGGAGGGAACGTCTAGCTTGACTGTTTTTGCGATTTTGGGCGACAGCACGGGAGTGCCTGCCTTGTCTGAGCTCATTGTATCGGGAGAAAGGGAAGTGTCTGTGATTCTTAGACCAATCAAAAGGTAATCACCGAATTTGGGCCGTTCTGGCGTCGGCCTCCTTCGGGTTCGGTGGCTGGTGAGAATGGGTCAATTGATTGACTGAAGCCCAATGACCAATGGAAATGCCGGGAAATCGAAAAAAGGAAATGGGTCAGACCGCTTTGAGAAATCTGCTTATCAAATTGCAGCCAGGGTCTCGCCTTTTGTCTGGACTAGCACGGTGGGGAAGAAGGTTTCAGGTGTTCACGGTAAATAACAACAAAAACATGGCACTGGTGCGTGACGCGGGGCACGTGAGAACATAAGATGAGGCTAGGGACCGGTTGGGACGAGATTTGGGAAGCGGGGGTGGTCCAGAAACCTGCACATAAAGCCGATATAACCTCAAACTTCCATAGTTATCCTCTTCTTAGTTGTGTTTATCTTTGTGGCCTTTGTACACCAACAGCAATTGTGTCACAGAGCAACGCCCCAAAAATACCGAGGAGCGGCGCGGGAGGAAAAACGCACGTGATACAGGTCTGGTGATGACGATCACGTGATGCTACACTATCAACACTTCAAAAACAAACACTGTTGTGAGTGATCCAGCACATGACCGAAGTGAACACGCCTTCTGCGGCGCAGCTTCTAAGGCGAACGCAGAGGCTTTCTATGATCGGAACCAAAAGAAATTCCGCTTCTCGGGTGTCTGGAGCTTTTGAGTCCTCCAGCAGAAGAAGATCAACTCTTCTTACCACACCTGCTTCAAACAGACGCCAGAGCCTATTTGGCAGCGTGAAGGCTCCTACATCCTCCCAGCTGGCCACACATCTTTCACAAACACAGAGTCGAAATCAGGGAAAAACGGTCGATCTCCGGCCTCTCAATGACAAAGCGTACCTCGAGATGCTCATGGGAGAGATCTATGATTTCTTGGTCGCCAACCGGTTTGAGCTCGAGATGAACCACGCAGTGTCCCGTAGAACGCTCCAGCTGCCGACCCAGAAGGAATTCGTGCTCATGTTCCAGTTTCTATATCGCAAGATCGACCCTCATTTCACATTCACCAAATCGCTAGAAACAGACGTGGTGCTGGTTCTCCGAGCGTGGGAGTACCCTTACACAGAGCAATTGAGTCGTACACACATAGGCTCTGTGGGCCAGTCGTGGCCCAAGTTCTTGGCCATGCTCTACTGGCTCATGAAGCTCAATTTGGCCCTTCTGGGACTCACGGAGGACGACATGATCGCCTCCGACGATCCCTTCGACCGCCTTTTCATCCGATATACCCACCAGTGCTACGGCGCTTACATTGATCAGAAGGAGGACTACTCGAGTTACTATAAAGACCTTGAAAACGAATTTGACGAGATTAACTCTAAAACGGCCGAGGACCAGGAGGAGAGAAGGCGACGTCTCAATGAGCTTCTTCAGAAGCGTGACGAGCTCAGGGCCAAGGTTGCGGAACTCAGCGAGGCCCAGGCCAAATCCAGGGCATTGGAGAACGACTTGCAACAATTCTCAGATTACATGAACAAAATGAATGATAGAAAGGAACAATGGGGCGAGCTTCTACTGCAAATGGAAGCAGAGTACGCCAAGCTACAGCAGCAAGTGCAAGACCTACTGGAAGAGAAGAAGAAGTACGAAGACGAGCTCATCGGCAAGGGCCTTTCAGCACAGGATATCGACCAACTGTACAACGAGAGAGATCGCCTATCGAAGGCCATAGAAAGATCCACAAACAAACTCAAAGATATACAGCAGAGCATTGCCGACCAGGAATACCAGCTTGGCCTGAGCACAGACAGCCTCCTGAACCTCGTGAGCCAGTATAATTACTTGACGAGCCGAATTCCCGTCCAGGAGTACCTGTTCGAATTGGCAGTCAACCCCAACCTCACGCAAAGTGAGCAGGAAATCACCGCTGATAACGTCTTGACAAAGAAACTACGGGACGAGAAGGTAAAGCTTCTCCAGTGTCGTTCAGCACTCACTCAGGAGCTTCGAAAGAAGCAAGAGGAGAAGTTGAAGCTACAGGAGGAAGTCGACCAGCTACATGTTAAGATTTTTGAGCTGAATGAGTTTCTTGATGGTGTCAAAGCCAAGTGCAGAAAGACAATGCAGCTATATTCCGAGGCGTACGACTTCATGATGACCGACAGCAAGACCTACTCTGCCAAGATCGAGAAACTCGACAGAGACTTGCAAACACTTCGTCTTCGTGTTAATACCGGCATCATCGAGGCTGAAAGTACCATCAAGAGTCTTCGCGTCAAGAAACAAGAGACCGAATACCGCATTAAAGAGGAAAGGGAGAACCTCCACCGCGTGGTGCTGACAGTCATAGACCAGGTGCTCGACTTCAAATACACCATCCAAGAGGGTCTCGAGGAGCTAGACACGCTAGCTTTCCAAGAACTCGAAGCACAAGAGGACTAATTTCAATGAATGACATGATTCGTGTATGTATATTGGGAGCTCTCACGAGAGCAGGAATGCAATGGGTAATATATACAAGTGCGATGAGCATGGGCTTAATATTCGCCACGCAACCACTGTTGTGTTCTCTTTTCTCTGTCTTGTCTTGCAAGCTTTCTCTTTCCAGACCAGGTCAGCTTGACGGCTTCTAGCTCCTCAAGCACTTTAGCCTGTCTTTCTTTGCTGATGCCAGAGATAACATTGACCTTTGTTTTGTCGATGTTGAACTTTCTGGCCAATTTGGGAATCGTCCACTCGTTGGGGTTCTCTTGTCTCAATTTTAGGATTTCTTGCACCACATCTGGAGTCAAAGAGTAGTCTTTCTCCTTCTTGATGCCGTATATAAGCGGCATGTTGTCGAGCTCTTCTTGCGTGTACACTTTCCATTTTCCCTCTAGGATCTTGTGGCGTGGGTCATTTTTTGGCAAAAACAACTTTGGTGTTTCTTTGTATGTAGCAGCAGATGCTGGAGGGTTATATATGAGGCCTTCAGAACGGACTGGTTTCAAGTTGAAAGCCGATCTTTGGGCATTGTATTTGTTTTTAGGCTGCAACTCATGCGGAAGACTCTTGAGTGAGTATTTACGGACGGCCGATCTGATCATGGTGTGTGATGTGCTAGTCAGGTTGAAATTTTTGGTTGTAAATTTTTCGAGGTCGTGTGCGCACAGACTTGGAGTATGGAGAGGGAGACGATTTAGATGTGAAGAGTGATAGAGAAGGAAGTGATAGCTATTTTTGAATCTCTATGACTTGCAAGTTGTGAAATTGAAGTACTTGCGAATCATACATCTGTAGCGATTACTTGGACCGTTGGTGAGCATAGTCAAACGCTGCGACTAAGTTGAGTGTTGCAAAGAAGAAGTGTGCCAATACATAGAGGAAAATAAAGAAAAAAAAAAGAATTAAAAATAAGAGCCGAGATTCATAGCATGGCGAAAAGGGGTGCCATCAAAAGGCTAGGGGGTGTCGAATACTTAGGCTCGCTAGACTCGGGTATAGTTGAGTGCTTTTTGCAGCCATTTCCCCAGCATTGATGAACCTCGTTTCTATAAGCCGCTCCTTAAAATTGAAAATTTTTGCATGAACGAGCCATAAAAACTCTACAAGGGGAGTTGCTTCTGACGGAAAACTAAATGTTACCAAGTCAATATAATCCTTTCCTGAACACACATCATCTTGTGTGGAGTTGAGCATGTTTAGATTAAGCGCTGAAGTTTTAGCTCGGATTATTGGGCCTTGTCGCTTCAAGAGCTTCATCTTGAGTATGAAATTGAAGGCTTAACTCTTCTTATGTCAGTTCAAGCCTGTAGGAACTATTCTGTCCTTGAAAGTGGACACTGTAGCCCTTCGATGAGCAAAAGGAAGCACGCCACAGAATATTCAACAGGAATGGACACTCTTTAGTTGTAGCATGCTCAGCAGCATTCAACAATTATGATTCCTCCACCTCCCAAAGAAAAGGAACACATGCTTCCGTCGTCAGCGTCATGATCACACCTTGGATCGAAGGTTCTTTCAACTCTAGAGTAAATCCTGCTTACAGATGGTAATCTCTATAAGCGGCACAGTCGAGTCACCTACGAGGTCAATGCAAATGTTGTGAGGAACATAAAACTCTTGCACCCCTTCCCCGTGAGATCTGTTAAAGAAAGCTGTCATTCCTCTAGGCATCGTTGCGCAATTGTACTGTGAGAGTTTCAACCAATACCTATGTGGAAAGCCTTCCTGCAATTCACTGTTCACAGACTCCTTCGGTGTAAGATGAAGAGCCATCATTCGTCAGCCTAATACCATAGAGAACGATACCGAGCGGTACATCCAATAACCAAACGTTCCATGGCCAGCTCAAATGTAGCAGTACCACAGGTTGAGAGGAATGGCTAAACAAGTCTTGTAAGTTATTTACAACCGGTTCTAAAAAACAACCCTGTGATCTCTACCATCCCTTACTTCGAGCGCTTTTAACGACTTTGAGCAGAATTTATGACCCTTTTTCTTTTGCAACTGTCTACCAAAGTCTACTCTTCAACCGTCCTCGCCGCACAGCTCCCCAATAAGCTTTTCAGTTCCACCTGCTCCTGGCTCCCCCTTTCTACAACTCCACCCGGCAAGCACATGTCACAACCCAAAGGGGGCATTCAAGTGCCTCTTTGCCCGTCCGGCCAAACAGCGGTTTCATTCCAAAGGTAAATACACTGCACGTTCTGCAATCTGACAGCTGTATCCGCTAATTTTCCCCGGACGTCACCCTTCACTTGCTTTCGTGACTGGGACCGCTTTGGGATTTCCCGATTTGCCGCCAGCCTCACGGCAAGATGAAATGGTCGTCAAGGATTGTTTCAGTTTCAGCGTCCGTCTATGCATACTTCACGTTTGGCAGGCAGAGCAAGCCCACGAAACTAAAACCTACAAATCTCGAATCACACAAATTTGCTGACCATTTTTTTCTCTTTCTTTAGCACCAACTCCGTAGCGTGTCTCAGATCCGTGGTCTGGTTCACGCTGCGGTTGTGTTGTTGACATATTTCCCGATCGAGACGGTGAACGTAAACAACACCCAAAACATGCTTCGGGGCACACTCGGGCCACATTCCGGGCATGCAAGCCACATCGGGAGACTAAATAACTGGAATGGACTAATTACTTAAAAGTGGGATTGGTCGGCGCCGATATTCTGCGTTTTTTCTCGTTCGACCAGTCGTCTGATGGACCAACACCTCTCAACATGCGCACAAAACAACGATTGTGAGCCACAGTCACCTTGTAGTCACGTGCACCATATATCCCAACCGCCCAGACGTGTGACTGCTAGCTACACTGAAATGAAACATCACACACATTCAGTAGAAGGCTCTAGACTGCACGGCACCGGGATTTGCCGCAAGTCTCTTTAAATTAGCGAAGAGATGGGTGCGTCCCGCGTGCAGTACCGCGCGCACGTGAAGGATTTTTTCGGCGAGATCAGGTCGTAAACGGGATGCGCCATACCCAAATCATCGGTCGCGAGCCGAATCGGGCAACCGTACTGCAGACAGTCACAAAAACTCGCACAAGGCGCCATGCGCATGCACGAAATACACCCTCCCGTTTCGTCTCTGTCGACGCTGCCTTAGCGAAAACAATCTCTCTATTCCTGCAACATGCGCCGCCAATAGCGTTTTACGAATACTCGTTATTCCGTTTATTTTTTTTTTTCTTTTAATCTCTTCCTACCACTTTCTTTTCGTCCTAACCCTAGTCACTCATTCACAGTATGGTCGCTTTCACCCCAGTCGTTCTTTTGGCCCTTGCTGCCGCCGTTGCCAATGCTGAGGAGACTACCTCCACCTCCACCATCACCATAACAACCACTGTTTTGGACGCTGCCGAGTCTTCCTCCCTTCTCGCTGCCTCCCTCGCTTCGGTGGCTCTGGCTGAGTCGGTGGCCTCAGTTGCTTCTGTCGCTGCTGCTGCCTCTGCTGCTTCTGAGGCCTCTGCTGCTTCTGCTGCTGCTGCTGCTTCTGAAGCTCTGGCTGCCTCTGAAGCCTCGGCTGCTTCTGCTGCCTCTGAGGCCTCGGTCGCTTCGGTCGCTTCTGCTGCTTCCGTTGCCTCTGTCGCTTCTGTCAAATCTGCTGCCGCTGCTTCTGCTTCAGCTTCTGCTGCTTCTGCTTCCAAGGCTGCTGCTTTGACTTCTTTGCAGGGTGTTGTGGCCGTTGCCTCCGTTAACCTGACCAACTCGACCACCGCCACCACCTCCTCCTCGGTGCACTCGTCCACTGCCATTTACGGAAACACAACCACCACGACCAGCTCTCGTTCTTCGACTGCCGCTCGTACCACGTCGTCTTCCTCTGTGGCCCAGACTCTGTCTTCCAGCGCCAGCGCTTCCTCCACTAGCGCCTCGGCCACTGGCCAGGCTGCCGCTTTGGGCGTTGGCTTGGGCATGCTCGGTGCCATGGCCGTGAACTTGTTGTAAGCAGGTTGCTAATTTTTATTGATTCTACACGCTGTTTTGTTTCGCAGTCTGCCGCTTCGTGGGTGGCCGACGCTGTTTCCAGCTCCCTTGATACCCCGGCGGCTCATAGCCGTCCTGTTTTAACGTTGTTACTATATAATGTATGAATAATCATCACGTCACAGGCTGTAGCTAACCTAAGATAGAAATCGGGTGAAAATAGAGTATGTTCCCCAGCGGACGGGGAAATCAAGTCAGATGTGACGCTCCATCCTGAGGTTGATATCTACAGAAATCATATATTTGCAGCTTTTCAAGTCATCTCAGAGCATCGAGCTAGTCAATCGAGTCAGCAATGACAAATGATGGACTGAAAACTACTTAAAATAAAATTCTTGTGTCTTCCATCTTCATGATGACCATCTAAAAGCAAAACACTCGGCAACCGATGAAGGCGGATTGGCATTAACATTATTCGTGATCTTGAGATTTAAAAAGAAATATCCATCCAAGAAGCGATCAACCTCTTCTACTTGACATGAAGTTTGAGTCATTAGACATTTACTTAGCTACGTTACCACTCATCTTTATTGTTTAACGAATGTCTAAACCAACAAAATTCTCAACAGAAGGGTTACAAAGGGTATCGTATCTGGCTCCGTAAAGAACTGACCTCTGACTGTTCAGCCAATCGTTATTCCTTCAGAAGCTACATGTTCTTTTGTGATTCGTTCGACAAACGAACCCTAGCACAAGATCATTGCAGCAAATCAACGTTCCAAAGACCAGCATTTCGGTCCCGACAAATGTGCAGAGAGTGTCCCGCCTCGAAAGCAAGAGAGCGTTACACAATGGCGAGCCGTTGACCCTGTGAATGAGCGTTTACGGGTTTTCTTGGCTAGGACTTCGAGATTTGCAACCAATGAAAAAAAAAAAAAAAAAAAAAAAAAAAAAAAAAAAAAAAAAAAAAAAAACTAACCTCTATTACGAATATAACAACCAATGTGGTTGTAGTGCTAGCGTAAATGCAGAGAGCGAAGGATCACTTAGAGGCTTATTTACGGGGCTTGATGTTGTTTCATTGCATCGCTTTGCGCTCTTTGACCAACTTCGCGATGGGTTCTCTCGTCTTCCGAGCAACTATCACATACGGCGGCCGTTGATGTCCTTCAAATAGTTATCCCTCTCAAGCACGTAGTATTCCATGTTTGTGAGCCCTCGCGGCACTTTGGGAGGCACTGGCGGCTTATTAGCTTCACCCTCGTTCTCATCGTTCAAGCGTTGGAAAACATTAGGCGAAAAACGTTTGTCGGCCCGCCACTGGCCCTCGCCCAAGTAGCCGCTCTTCTCCGTGTCGTACTCGATCTCCACGTCCTTGGCGGTGACATTACCGCTCTGCAAACGGAAAGTCTTAGCCAAGTGCTCAGATGGGGTTGGAGCGTAGAATTTGGGGTCGATCTCGTTGGGATTGATGCGGTGCTCGCCGTACTCTCTCTTGTGCTCGTGTGTGAGAGGCCTGACCTCTTTGCCCATGTGGTAGACTTGCGTAGGCAACTCCTCATCGTCTAGACCTACTGTTTCTGCTGAAAATGGCACCAGTGTAGTGCTGAGGCTCAACTTCTCAAACGATTGACTGAGAGAAGGTCCCAGTGGGGGAGGCTTGCGCCCGAGTCTTCGAGGGCTGGTTTTGGCCGAATGCAGTGGGGGCACAGGGCTTGTGCTTAGCGAATGTGAAGGAGGAGGTGGAAGTGGACTGGATCTGGATGAATGCGAGTGTGGGGGTGGTGGTGGGGGCAGCGAAGGCAAGGGAGGTGTAGTGGCAGGCTCGTAGCCTGAGAGTCGCTCGTAGGGGCCCTTATTGTCTAGCGCTGACTCGAGTTCCTCAAAAGTCTCAAGCGGAGGAACCACCACAGACTCATCACGAGAAGGCTTCTTCTCATGCGAAAAGAGGTGTAGAAGCGGCTCTTTTGAGTGGAACTTGTCTCGGAGCTTCTTGAACTTGCTCTCTTTCTTCGGGCTGCCCGTGACGAAAACCTCGTCGTCGGGGCTCTTTTTCGGCAGCGAACCAGGGTCGGACTTCCTGAAATCTAGCACCTTCAGCTCAAAAACCTCGTCCACGGTCCGTTTCTGCATCGGGTCTGATCTTGCAAAATCGTCGTTATGGCGTGAAAGCTCGCTGGCTGCAAATTCTGGCGAGGGCACCTTGGGCGGTAGTAGCGGTGCACTAGGGTAGAACGTCATCTCCAAGTAGATCTTTCCCGCCTCCCTGGCGTTGCAAGTGAGGTCGTACCAGCCGTCTAGAATGTATTTTCCGTCGTTGAAGTGTGCTGGGTCCTGGAATACGGAGGCACAGTCGATTTCAATATCTCCAATGGGGGTGGGTTCGTTTTTCGTTTCGTCGAGCACGTCGAGCTTGAGATTGGGTCTCCTCTCTCGCGTGAGCTGGAATCTTATCTCTTCGGTCCATTCTGGGGTCTGCCCTGCTCTGAAAGCAGCAGCAGTTCTCTTGGCCTCGGTGCCAATTCGTAGAAGCACATACGGCAGCTGTTTGTCGAGCTTCCTGCGATTGGGTAGGTGTTTTGCTCTGCACACTATGATGATAAGCGTCCCATCTGCGGTTTCTGGCCCGTTCATGAGAAGAAGTGTGGTAGTTGCAATTTGGATGTTGATCTAGAGATCACATTAATGCAGTAGAGTGGCTGGTTTGTTTACATGTAGGCGCGGCCGCCGATATGACTGTGACTGCCCATGCAAAGACGAAATAGAAATGGCTTAGAAGGAAAGAGATTTTTGAGGAGATGTGAATTCTTCGATTCTTGACTTTTTCTCTATTCGGTTACGGAGCAGGTGGACTCAGAACTCTACTGGTGCGATGTAGTGTAAGTGAGAACGAGGTGCCCAGATATGAGATCCCAGTACGGCAAGAATTGCAGATTTGGAATATAGCGTGATCTAGTGCCGCCCGGAGTCGCTCGAATATCTGCAAATCTAAAATTACAATACCTCGTATCCTCCTTCCCGTGTGGTCCCTAGGCTTTTGCAGCCATTTAAACGCAGGAAATGGCCGAGTGGAGTGCCGAGTGTAGTAAGGGAGGAAGAGTTCAAATAAAATATCGAAAAAGAGAAAAGCAAGATCGATGCTGTTGGGAATCCTTCTGGCCTCTTAGAAGTCAATAGCTACATAGTTTGCTGAATTGACCTCTCTGGCCATCTCCGTCTCTTCTCTCATCGGCTCGGCTCGGAACTTTGTGCAGTGTATGGCGTCGCTTGATCACCAACGGCTCAGCCCTACCTAGATCTTGCATCACAGTCATGATATTTCAGAAATCGGCTTAAGCGAAGCCGTTGCAGATTTGGGACGCAATTCCCAAATAGTGCATGAAATATGGACTTGGAGTATGGACATACCTTAGTGTGATGTAATTGTATACTAACAGGTTGAATAGTTCAATTATGAGATTCCAAGATACAGATGGAAAAATCCCTCTATTTCGTTCTTCTATATGATACATCAGCAGATGATCACTCATAGAAGGGGGGATCGGAATTTTAGATGAAAATTTTAGATCTCATATCAGGTAAACAGTAAGCCAAACAGCATATCACTATCCTCTCTTAAAGAATCTGCTACTTAAAATCGTCTGTACCCCTGTCATCGATGTAATTAAGGACTTCAACACCTTTCAGCCTGTTCAAAAGGCTGGTCAACTTCATCAGACAAAACATACATTTATTAATGATAATCCTTCATTTGAAACAAGCCAAGAGATACACTCTTTCTGTACCTCTGGTAGGAAACATATCAGGACTCTCCCTGAGCGTATCTACTCCTTCTTGTCGCCTCTTCCGACCAACTTCTTCATGAAGTTGAGAATCACATCGTCATCGTCAGTGTAGATAACAGCACCCTTTCTTCTCTCAGCTGCCAATCTTTTTTCTTCTGCAGCCTGGCCGCCCTTCTCCATGTCCTCGACATCCTCCAAGGAACGAACATCATCCAACTTGTGGTCTCTCAAGAAGAAGGCAGTCACAAGCAATGGAACCAAAAGACAGATAGCGACGATACAAAGCTTTCTTTGAAGTTCAGCATAAGCCAATGCCACAGCTCTTCTTGGAGGAGTACCCCAGGAGTAGTTACGGGCGAAAATGTATGGCTGTTGGTAAGCGGCTCTTGCCAATGTCGTATTCACGCCCAACTCCTCCATCTTTTTGACAATCAAAGGATACATTTGCTGTGTCCAGATAGCACCAGATACACAACGGGCACAGGCACCGCCGATGTTGTAAAGAGCTCCAAACAGCGCAGTCACTGTTGCCATGTACTCATAGTTCGTGCAAGCTTGAATAGAAACACCAATGGGTCTCATGAAGAAACCGTTACCAAAGCCGTCAACTGAGAACGCAGCGGCAAGACCGTCTCTATAGTATTTGGACCTGTAGCCGTCATTGTCACCTCTGAAATGCACAAACAAACCCATGGACACAAAAAGCACTCCACATCCACAGAGAATGAAACCCTTGGTTCTCTTCACTCTGAGAACGGCAAATGCAATGAAGGGAAGGGTGAGAGAAGTCACGAACATGGCCAACTGAGGTGTACGGGTAGCCACCACTTGAGAAGCGTTCATTCCCACCAAAAGCACAGCATAGGCGTAGGCACCTGGAATGCCTGAGGCGAATGTGTTCAAGACACCAATGGCAAAGCCAGCCCAGACACCACGATCTCTGAGCAACGGGAATGGCATCATAGGGTGTCTTGCGAACTTCATTTCCCAAACTACAAAGACGGGAATAAAGCAGAAGCCGATGACCAAGGGAGCAATGATCGAGCCGCTTCTCCATCTGGTCAGCGAGCCACCAGCCAACGTCAAGGGAACCAAGATGAAACCAAAAATGCAAACAACAAGGAAGCAGCCCACGATGTCAACCTCCCAGAAAGCCTGCAATGCTCTGTACTTGGTGTAGTGGCACATCATCTTTATATGGGCAACAAACCTGTCAAATCTGCCGTTAGCATTTTGGAGAGCAAGTCTGTACTGTTCACGAGGACCTCTCAACTCAAGCTGACTTTCTCTTTCTTCGTCACAAACCTTCTTCCATTCTGGTCTCCTCATCGCCTTAAATCTGATGTAGAGACACGAGAAACCGAAGGGCAGGCAAACAAGAGAAACCGTCCAGGCCCACATGGCAATACCGAATTTCCATCCATAGTTATTTGTCAAGGATGCCACCACATTTCCACTCGACCATGTGGTGATGATCACTGGGAGGGCGAGAACAGCATTGGACACAAGTCTCCAACGCAAGGTCGTGGCATCCTGAGCACTGATCTGGAACAAGATTCTAGCGGAAGCAAAACCTGCGCCGTAAAGCACGATACCACCAGCATACTTTTGGATGTCAGTGGCTTGTGACATGACAATGAGACCGATTATTCTCAAAAGCATGCCAAACCAGAAAATCTCGAAACGACCGAAGATATCGGAAAGTCTCGCAAAGGCTGGCAAGCAACTGGCAGTCACAACACCACGAATAACCTGGACGGTTTGCATAAGCGAGTGCTGTCTGTAGCTCTCGGTGGCATAGCCCACAAACACATTGGTAGCAGCTGACTCCATCAAGGCAATGTACATGCCGAGGAAAACCGTGAAGAAGTGGATACCCCTGATCCACCAGTTGTCGACACAGTCCAGCTGAATTTCCTGTTTACGGACTCCGAAGGATTTTTTGAAGACCCTGGAGTCATCGGTGTCAGTTGAAGAGACAGTGGGCTTCTTGGTCAATTCTTGAGACAACCTGCTCACCTCTTTCCGAATCTCATCACCAGTCGAAACAGACTCCTGGGAGTTTGGAAGAGTACCTTCAGGAATCTGGATTTGCTCTTTAGCTGTCTCTTTTTCCGACATTGCAGTGAAAGGCTTGGATATCGGACCACCCAGCACGGTGGAAAACAAGCACCATTAAATACCCCAAATCCGTTGCAGTGAACTACGAGGCTGGACTTGACTCGCTGCTTGGCTGGGAAAGCCGTGTCGGTTTTGCGGCTCAAGAGCATAGGAACTACAAAGATTGCGATTGTAATTGAAGGAAATCCAGGATGGGCGGCTTTGACATTGACTTGACAGCACTTTGTAGCAAATCACAGCCTTTCAAACGCCCGCTGATTTATTCATTGTTATTCTTGGCTCTTCGGCAATCTGATCACATCTGGAGCATGAATCTCGGGTAGTCTTCACACCTTATTGTTGTCTCCTACTCTCGAACCATGGGCCAATTGCAATGATTTATCTGATAAAGACAAATTCTGGGCAGCCTATACGCCTAAACGAACCCCATTAGTCATTCACTTGCGACTACTGGAAGATCCATGTTGATTCAGTTTTCAGTTGACTATTATAAGTGGGATAGTCTGAACTTATGTTTCAAACGTTTTTGAGTGCAAAGAAGATCAAACTTAATTGATGAGCACTGATAGATTAGATACTGGCAGATCCCAAGACAAGATTCTAGGCTATTTTTGCATCCGAAGCATCTCGGATGTATTGAGATTTAGGCTCGCCAAGATTGTTGATAATCTCGATAATATCTCGCTTTGTGTCCAGATTCGGAAACAACGCCGTCTTGACCGGGAATACACAAATCGAGCTGAATCAGCGCCTTTGAAAAGAAGTCTTTGTTGCTGACTGAAATATTTATGTAATTTCACTTCAGCACTTAATTAAAGTGTTTTAAGTCAACTGCGTTCATATAGAATGCCAACTTCGTGGCCAGGTACACAAAGTGTCTACTCCGGAATACACAAAGTCTTGAGGGAGGCGGTTTTAAAGCCATGTCCGACAGCACAGCACCGCTTGCTTAATTCACACAAACATTACTCAGCATTGCATTGTTCATAACCTTGCTAGTCAATGCAATCACATGGATTTAATGAGAAAAGTGGATGAGCCGTTCTCTATAAGGATGAGCCAAGCTTAACGAGTGTGGGGCTCCATTGATTGAGTCTTTTTCTTCATCCGAATTCGTGATGTGGTAACCCAAGACGCCCCAGTCCAGACCTCAACATCACGCGAGTACATTTGACAATGTGTTCATAAGTATGCTGACCAGATGCTGGAGTGAAATAATATTGAAGATAAACATCCTCCAAGGGCAAAAGAATTAGCTTTCTGTGGCTATTGAGAATATGGATGACTTACAATCTATTTGAGAATGCTAAAGTTATCAATACAGTCTAATTATGTATTATCTCGGTATGGTGATGTCCTCTACTCAGCGGTTTATAAACAATATGCTTCCCCGACCCGATCGTTTTGGGCTTTCTCCTAATTGATAAACCATTTCTAAAGGCCCCAATTGTGCGTTTCGATTCTATCTAATCTCCGCTCAAAGCTTTCAAGGCTGATTCAGAGAATTTTCCCTCATTCTCGTAGAATAGAACAACAAAGCCAGGATGTTGTCCCTGAGAAATAATGAATTGACGTTTGGTTACTTCAATTGATGAACATCGAGACGATAGGTCATTGATCCGGCTGAATTTTCCATCTGTTTCGAAATTCTTGAACTGTTTGGAAATTCCCCTGAGCGACAACATTACTAAACTCAAAGGCAACCTCCGCTGTCGTTTCGATCAAGTGTATTAATTTGCGCACCGTTGGTTATCTCTAGGCGGTCAAAACAACAACATTTTCTGTGATTCATGAGTATACAAAAGATCTCAGCATCATGGTGAACGATCTTGCTTGGAGCATGATCCAAAAAGTGTTATCGCCATGACTCAAACTCACAACTGCACAAACAGTAAAGTTGAAGAGTTGTCGACTATCAGGTTACTTTACTTGGGGTGTCTATTGTGGACACTCATCTAAGAATTCATATCAGGAACTCTTCAGGATCTAAAAAAATGCAAAAGCAGAACTGAGAGGCTACCCGAAATAAAGTTTACTATTCCTTTCCTCAAAATTTTTTTTTTTTTTTTTCTTTGGTAAATGCCTAGATTGAAGGTCGTCAGAGAGAAACATCAAAATTCCTACCCCGTTTCTTGATATTTTTTTGGC
Source organism: Candidozyma ruelliae (assembly GCA_030582895.1). Lineage (NCBI taxonomy): Eukaryota > Fungi > Ascomycota > Pichiomycetes > Serinales > Metschnikowiaceae > Candidozyma > Candidozyma ruelliae. Next base: position 88,883 of record JAJMHE010000025.1, on the reverse strand, counting down.
TCATTCCATAATGACATTTTCTCCCTTAGTCCTCTCGCCAATTCTCTATAGTTCTTTGAGGTTGCCTTCATATACTTCCAATTGTGTTTCAGGGGTGAAGTTGATACATACGCAGCAAGATGTCAAGCTCTGCAGCACAAGTGCAGATATTCTATAATACGTGCATGAAGAAGAACAAGGGATGGAGATGCATCCTGCCGAACAATCTCTTTCAGAAAGATTCACGAATCAATTGATTCATTCAAGATCAACTGAGGGCATCATTATTTCGTAAGTGATCGTAAAGCCCTGCTACTTGCCTTATTCCTGCAAAGCCATGGACATCGGTACACTTTTAATGATTAATTAAATACACGGCTAGTAATTCATCAAGAACTTCAATATCGAAATGTTTGAAGTGAGATAGAATGTCCCATGAAGCACAACAGTTATACGAATTACCTTTTATCTCAGAATTGTTACTATTTATAAGAAACGAAAATAATTATCAAGCCTTAGTTTTCACGTCCTCTCCTCTTGATCCTAAGAAATTTGAGAATCTTGTCGTCATCGTCGGTGTAGATAACGGCACCTTTACTTCTCTCTCCAGCGTGTGCGCCCTTCTCGAAGTCTTCAACATCTTCCAAGGAACGAACATCTTGCAACCTATGGTCTCTCAAGAAGAAACAGAACACAAGCAAGGGCACCAAGAGACAAAGCGCAACAATGCAAAGTTGTCTCTGAAGCTCTGCGTATGCCAATGCCACGGCCCTCCTTGGAGGAGTGCCCCAGGCATACTTTGCCGCAAATGTGTATGGGGACTGGTAAGCAGGTTTCGCCAATGAAGTGTTCACGCCCAACAATTCCATTTTTTTTACAATCAAGGGGTACATTTTCTGGGTCCAGATGGCACCAGATACACACCGAGCACACGCTCCTCCAATGTTATAAAGAGCAGCAAACAGAGCGGTAATCGTAGCCATGTACTCGTAGTTCGTGCAAGCTTGCATTGAGACTCCGACGGGTCTCATAAAGAAAGCATTACCGAAACCGTCAATAGAGAAGGCAATTGCGAGACCATCTCTATAGTACTTGGCTCTGATACCATCGTTGTCACCTCTGAAATGAACAAACAAGCCCATAGCGATAAAGAGAACTCCGCAACCAAATAAGATCAAGGCCTTGGTTCTTCTGATTCTCGTGACTGCCAATGCAACAAAAGGAAGCGCAACGCATGTAACGAATGAGCCCAATTGAGGTGTACGAGTGGCAACCACCTTTGTAGCATTCATACCAACATGAAGGACAGCGAATGCATAGGCACCGGGAATTCCTGAGGCAAATGTGCTGAAGATTCCGATGGCAAATCCCGACCAGATTCCACGGTCCCTGAGAAGGGGAACGGGAATAAGTGGAGTTCTTGAGAATTTCATTTCCCAAATGACAAATATGGGGATGAAGCAGAATCCGATGACCAAAGGAGCAATGATTCCTCCGTTTCTCCATTTGGTCAGCGAACCACCGGCCAAGGTCAAGGGAACCAAGATAAACCCGAAAATACAGACAACACACAAGCAACCCAAAAGGTCGACCGCCCAAAAGGTTTCCACAACTCGAAATTTTGTGTAGTGGAACAACATCTTCAAGTGTGCAGCCGTTTTGGCTGTCCAAGTGTTTGCACTTTGGAGAGAGAGCCTGTACTCCTCGCGAGCTTCTATGAGCTCAACTTGACTCTCTCTTTCCTCTTGACAGACCTTCTTCCACTCAGGTGTCTTCATTGCCTGGAATCTGAAGTAGAGGCATGAAAGTCCAAATGGTACGCAACAAAGAGGAACTGTCCACGCCCACATAGCTATTCCGAATTTCCAACCATAGCGCGTTTGCAACAAGGCCACTACGTCTCCGCTGGACCATGTAGTAATGATAACGGGTAAGGCAATCACAGCATTGGAAAAAAGTCTCCATTTCAAGGTAGTAGCATCCTGGGTACTAATCTGGAACAAGACTCTGTTTGCAGCAAAGCCTGCGCCGTAGAACACAATTCCACCAGCATATTTCTGTACATCAGTTGCTTGTGACATAATGATGAGACCCATCACTCGCAAAACCATGCCAACCCAGAATATCTCAAAACGACCGAAGATATCAGAAAGTCTAGCAAATGGAGGCACGCAGGCGGCAATCACAACTCCTCTGATAACTCCAATGGTTGTCATGAGCGAGTGCTGCTTGTAATCGTTGGTAGCAAAACCCACGAACACGTTGGTAGCAGCAGTTTCCATCAATGAGATGTACATACCGATAAAGGCTGTGAAGAAATGGATCGATTTGAGCCACCAAGTATTAATACAGTCCAGCTGAATCTCTTGCTTCCGAATACCAAACGACTTTTTGAAGACCTTTGAGTCATCGCTACTCGTCGACAAATTAGTGGGCTGCTTGGTAAACTCTTGAGACAATCTGCTTTCCTCCTTACGAATCCCTTCATCAGTGGATACAGACTCTTGTGACTTTTGCACCACCGCAACCTGAGATGGCATTTGGTTGTTGTCAGCCACGTTGTGGGACATCTTGAGGAGGTTGAAGTGGAGTTCGATGAAGAGCTTTGTGCCCCAATTTATACTTCAAGTTGATCCATTTCGTAAAGTAAAGCTCGCCTTGGCAAATTGGGCCGATTCGGTTTTGCGGCAGACGATGAAAAACCCTGCGAGGCTGGCCAACATAATGCAGGGTGTAAGGTCAAAAGGCTGCATTGACAGATACTTGACAGCGCAAAGTGGCCCATCGCCGTTCAAAAGAGGCATTCACGAAAATCCTCCCTCTTGGCAATCCCGCATGTTCTCGTAGTTGAAATATGTAACCTGTATTGTCCCTCGCCCTACTTTATATACTATCCAATGGCATTGATTTTTTTGATAAAGGTATTTTCTGGGCATCTCTTGTGTAACTTCATCAATATTTCTGTGCGGCGCTGAAGGATAGACAAAAGCACTTCGTTCTCCCCAGTTTCTATCTCGATGAAAACCTGCGAATGAGCCAACATTCGTGTGATTACAACAATTGAGGCTACATGTTTTTGAAACAATTTTAGAAGAAGATTCAAAGGTAGCCGGCATATATTCGATCCAGCCAATTTGTGAGGCTTTTCATTATGCGCTTGCCAAGATAATGGAAAAAGTCAGATGAAAGGTTTTATTCAATCTGCTCAATTCGGTACATTTGCAATTTTTTTTTTTTTTTTTATCAGGGTAGGCGATGTCTGTAACAATAGTATCTGTAAGAGTCCTTGACACGCTACAGCCAATCATAATTCATTCTGAATGGAGGGAAGTATTCATTTCCTCCACATACCCAAACATCAAGCATTGTAGTGATGAAGACCCTCGTTACCCTGCAGCAGCCTTCCCCTGTGTTCTGTGCAAGCATGCAGTGTCGTATTGTTGGCCGCCTCTCCACATAGATCACTTCGGGCGCTTTTGCAATTGCGGTGGGGAAGGAAATCTGAACTACCCAGTTAGCTCAAGTTGATTTGTAATAGAAGCTCTGGGAACTCACCTTTGCAGTCGCTCTAGTGAACATTATTTTGGGTCTGTAATTCCCCATACATCAAGATCTAATAGTATTTGCCAGATTTGTTATCAGTGACTGCTGGACATTCAGGCGCCAAACGAGTTTCGCTTAGTCCATCCAAATCTACGATTTGAGCATCAATGGTGAACAGACACTAAATTTGCTGGACCTGCGCTAAGAGACGAAGCCAAGAATAGTCGGTGAGCCTTGCCCTCTGGTCGCAAGAAAGGTAGGCGATCGATGTAGCATGAATCTTACCTCCATACCATGTCAGCAACAAGTGTAAGACATAAAAGAAATGGCTTTCCGAGTCGTTCAGATATGGAACCCATCTTCATCATTGGATAGTTATGGTTAACGACAAACCATGTGAAGCTTACTGAAATGATCGAAGGTAATTCTGTGACTGATGACTTTTTCAGCGAGTATTTAAGAAAGGGTATTCTGTATCTATCACTTAAGAAGACGCCTCCAGAAAAACAGCTTCTTATTTTGGGATTATTGAAAGAATAGACTAATATCGCAAGACTAATGAAGCTCCTGAACCCAGCCTTCGCCTATTACTCGAGTAGCTAACCATATGGTATGGTACGCATAAATTACCCGGAATGAACACGTCTCTCAATGTACAAATGTCTCTTGAGAACAGAAGCTAGTTTTGAAGAATTGAAAAGCTATGTGTAGAATTTAGCAGTGAGGTTAAATGTAACGCGGCGCATCACAGTGCAGATGTTCTATAATACGTGCATAAATAAGATAAAGCTTCATCCAGTCTAAAGTTCTGGTAAATCTCAATTCACAGCTGAACTAAAAAAAATTCCTCGATTGATGTATCCACCAAAAAATTTTTTAAGACTAATTGAGGCTGTCTCTTGACCATGTCTCCAAATAACCATGTTTAATCTTGATAAATTTAGCGAATACGCTAGTGGATTAATTTGGTTTTTAAATAGAGGCTTGGTTCAGGACTATGAACTGGTCAGCTACAAAACCCTCTCGTCCAGATTAGTAGTCGATACCTGGGCTTCCGTGGGTTAAAAGTATGTGTTCATCCTTATGACTTTATGATCCACTCACTACTACAGTCATGCCTCTCTGGAAATAAAGCTCCTCCAGCCCTCTGGATCCTTAGAAAGCATAAAGGGATTTGAATTAATTTTTTTTCTGAAGTATGTCAGCTTTACTGGAAACGAACACGATTATATTAAACTAGAATAATCTTATTTATAGCAAGCAAAGTCTTAATTCTCACGCTTTCTCCTCTTGATTCCAAGAAGTCTGAGGATAATATCGTCATCATCCGTGTAGATGACCTTACCTTTGCCTCTCTCAGCAGGACTCTCTCCCTTTTCAACGTCTTTAGCGTCCTCTAATGAGCGAACATCTTGTAATCTGTGATCTCTCAAGAAGAAACAGAACGTGAACAAAGGAACCAAGAGACAAAGCGCAACAATACAAAGCTGTCTTTGAATTTCAGCATATGCCAATGCAACAGCCCTTCTTGGAGCAGTGCCCCAAGCATACTTGTCAATAAAAACGTAAGGGGCTTGGAAAGCCGGCTTTGCTAATGTGGTGTTGACTCCAAGCGCATCCATATGTTTGACGATCGTAGGATACATCTTTTGCGTCCAAATAGCACCCGCCACACAACGAGCACAGGCTGCACCGATATTGTAAAGCGCAGAATACAGGGCAGTCATTGTGGCCATGTACTCATAACTTGTGCAAGCTTGCATTGAGATGGCCACAAATCTCAAGAAGAAAGCATTACCAAAACCGTCGAAGGAAAAGGCAATGGCGAGACCATCCCTGAAATACTTGTCTCTGATACCATCATTGCCGCCTCTGAAATGGAAAAACAAGCCCATGGCAATAAAAGAAACACAAGCTCCGAAGATGATAAGGGGTTTGGTTCTTCTAATTTTGGCCACCACCAAAGCTAAGAAAGGAAGTGTGACACAAGCAACGAATTGGCCCAATTGAGGTGTACGAGTGGCCACCACCTTTGTGGCGTTCATACCAACATAAAGAATAGGGAAGGCATAGGCACCGGGGGTTGATGTCGAAAAGGATGTGAAAACTCCAATTCCAAAACCTGCCCACACGCCACGGTCTCTAATAATTGGAAAGGGAATAATTGGCGATTTCGAAAACTTCATTTCCCAGATTATGAATACTGGAATAAAGCAGAATCCAATGACCAAAGGAGCAATAATTCCTCCGTTTTTCCATTTGGTCAGCGAACCACCAGCCAAGGTCAAGGGAACCAAAAGAAATCCAAAAATGCAAACAATGAAGAAACAGCCCAGGATATCGACCTCCCAGAAGGTTTGCACCACTCTGAACTTCGTGTAGTGAAATAACATCTTCAAGTGTGCGACCATCCTGGCACTCCAGCTGTTGGCACTTTGAAGAGATTGTTTGTACTCCTCACGAGCCTCTATGAGCTCAACCTGACTTTCCCTTTCCTCCTGACACACCTTCTGCCATTCTGGAGTTCTTCTTGCCTTAATCCTGATGTAGATGCAAGAGATGGCGAAGGGCACGCAACAGAGTGGGAATGTCCATGCCCACATAGCAATTCCAAACTTCCAGCCGTAACGACTTAGTAACAGGTCCACCACCTCTCCACTGGACCAGGTAGTTATAATAACGGGTAAAGAGACGACAGCATTGGCGAAAGTTCTCCAACGAAGTGTTGTTGCATCCTGGGCGCTAATCTGGAATAAGATTCTAGCGGCCGCAAAGCCTGCGCCATACAACACGATACCACCAGCGTACTTTTGCACGTCAGTAGCTTGCGACATGACGATGAGACCAACAATTCTCAAGACCAAGCCAAAGCAAAAGATTTCAAAACGACCAAAGATATCAGAAAGTCTAGCAATGGCAGGCAAGCAACTAGCGGTGACGACTGATCTGATAACCATAATAGTAGACATCAATGAATGGCTTCTGTAATCACTAGTAGCGAAACCAACGAACACATTGACAGCAGCGGTCTCCATCAAGGTGACATACGAGCCAATAAACAAAGTAAAGAAATGAAGACCCTTGAGCCACCAGTTGTCCATACAATCCAGCTGAATTTCCTGTTTACGGATTCCAAATGATTTCTTGAAGACCGTTGAGTCGTCACTACCCGTCGACTCATTAGTGGGCTCTGGAGTCAACTCGTGAGACAACTTGCTTTCCTTCTTAGCAACATCCTCCTCGGTGAATACAGACTCTCCTGATCTCTGCACCTCGTCCGAAAGCGAGTCCGCTTTGTTCTCAGCCAAGTTCTTAGACATCTTGAGGCTTTCCAGATTTGAAGAATTTCGTCAGGGAAATCTCGGTCCTTTTATACCATTTAGGGTCAGAGCATCTTTCAAAAAGATTTTCTTGTCCAATACTTCACAGTGGCTTTCACCCTTGTGATCGACCTTGTTCTTCATGCGGCGTTTGCAGAAAGCTGGCACACGTTTTTTATCTCATCAATCAGTATTGTTGGGACTAGGCTGAAGTAGCATAACCGGAAATAATGGAACTACTTTTGACTGCTATTGGTTTATCTTGGCAAAAATGTCTGCCGATGGTCGGCATGGTCCGGGAAAATGGGGTGCTTGTTGCTGTGAATATGTGTCTCTCTAGTTCTAAGCGCGAGACGCCAGGGAAGGTAGGAGGATGTAAAGCAGCTTCGAACAACTTATCAGTGATGATTCAGTAGCGAAGTTTACAAAATGATCTATGACTTTTCTCGAAATAGTTTGAAAGCCTATCGAAGTCAAAATACACCCAATCTAAGCGACTTGTGGAATTTGCAGTCATGGCTCGTCAAAATAGATGCAAACCTCGGAAGTAGATATATCGTTTTGGGTAAATGATCGCCGATCAGTACTGTACTTCGATGCAAAAAATACGAATTAGAGAACATTTCGCATTGTTACTCGCTCGCCTACTGCAGTATTATGCATAGTGATGTAGGGTACCATTGTCAGCCGTTTCTCCAATAGAAAAGCGGTTTTAAGCCACGGGCGAGCGAAATAGAATCGAACCGGATTAGCACTGAAGGAGTCTATTCATTATCATGCTAAATTTTTTTTTTGTGAAAAAAGATGATCACACGATGGCAAGAAATGAAGGCATTGTGCGAAATAAAATGACTTTTGCGGTTGCAAATGAAGTCAGGTGCAAAACTTCCGTGCAGATTCAGGGTCCAAACTTAGAGGAGTAAAAAATTCCATAAATTTATCTTGTTGGAGTCCAAAACGAGGAGGTTGACTCTCCAACCCTAAATTGCTACTTACGAGCGACGTACCAGGTAAATGCAAGATGAAGTAGCCGCTGATTATCGTAACCAGCGTTCAGCCTCGCCCATTTGAAAATGTAAAACAGAAGAGTTCTCCTCGCAAAATCAACGATTCTCACAACTCAACAGAATGCATTTCGTACATTAACGCAGAATCACTATTAGATGAGAATCTAATCCAAATCACTTCTTACCGCCCCAACCCACAACTCTCTTCAAGAACTTGAGAATCTTGTCGTCGTCATCAGTATATATCACAGTTCCCTTTGGTCTTTCAGCAGCTGTGGCGCCTTTCTCAGCATCCACGATATCTTCCAAGGACCGTGCATCCGCCAATCTATGGTCTCTCAAGAAAAAACAGAAAATGAGCAAAGGCACCAAAAGACAGAGCGCAACAATGCAAAGCTGTCTCTGAAGTTCTGCGTATGCCAAAGCAACAGCTTTTCTTGGCTCGGTTCCCCAGGCATATTTAGCCGCAAAAACGTACGGAGATTGGTAAGCAGCGGTCGCTAATGTTGTATTCACCCCCAATAGTTTCATTTTCTGAACTATCAAGGGATACATCTTCTGAGTCCAAATTGCACCAGCAACGCATTTGGCGCACGCTCCACCGATGTTGTAGAGAGCAGCGAACAGGGCGGTGATAGTTGCCATGTACTCATAGTTTGTACAAGCTTGCATTGACACACCCACAGGCCTCATGAAGAATCCGTTGCCAAATCCATCAATGGAGAATGCTATGGCAAGACCATCTCTGAAGTACTTTGCTCTGATGCCATCATTGTCACCTCTAAAGTGAACAAACAAGCCCATGGAGACAAAAAGCACCGCGCATCCGAAGAAGACAAAGGCTTTTGTTCTCTTCACCTTAAGCACCGCTAAGGCCACAAAAGGAAGTGTGATGGAGGTAACAAAGCTGCTCAACTGAGGTGTCCGTGTCGCTACCACTGTGGATGCATTCATGCCTACTAAAAGAACAGCATATGCATAGGCACTTGGAATTCCTGATGAGAAGGTGTTCAAGACCCCAATGGCAAATCCTGACCATATACCACGGTCTTTGAGCAATGGGAAAGGAATGAGAGGATGGGTCGAAAACTTCATCTCCCAAATGATGAATGCTGGAATGAAACAGAACCCGACAATCAATGGAACAATAATATCAGCAGTCTGCCACTTAGTCAGCGAGCCACCTGCCAAAGTCAAAGGTACCAAAATGAAACCGAACAAGCACACCACTAAGAAACAGCCCAAGATATCGACTTGCCAAAAAGTTTGCACTGTTCTAAACTTCGTATAGCGAAAGAGCATTTTTAAGTGGGCAGTCATTGTTGAGAAGCCGCCAGCAGCGTTTTTGAGAGAGTTTTTATATTCCTCTCGGGCTTCTGTCAATTCCACTTGACTCTCTCTTTCCTCTTGACACACTTGTTTCCATTCGGGAGTCCGGCCAGCTTTTAATCTGAAGTAAAGACACGAGATACCAAAAGGTACACACGCAAGAGGCACGGTGAAAGCCCACATTGCGATTCCAAATTTCCAGCCATATTGAGACTCCAAGATGGCAACTACGTTACCACTTGACCATGTAGTGATGATTACTGGAAGGGCTATCACAGCGTTGGCAAATAGTCTCCACCGCAAGGTTGTAACATCCTGAGCACTGATCTGAAGTAAGATCCTAGAGGATGCGAAACCTGCTCCATAGAAGACAACACCTCCAGCATATTTTTGAATGTCGGTAGCTTGCGACATGATGATATGACCAGTCACTCTCAATATCATACCAAACCAGAAGATCTCAAACCGACCAAAGATATCTGATAATCTGGCAAAAGCTGGCAAACAACTGGCAACGACCACTGCACGTATTACGGCGATTGTCGACATAAGCGAGTGTTGTTTGTAGCTACTAGTAGCATATCCCACAAACACAGAGATTGCAGCGGATTCCATCAAAGAAATGTACATTCCGATAAACACAGTAAAGAAGTGAACTCCCTTGAGCCACCAGGTGTCAATGCAGTCCAGGATAATCTCTTGTTTGCGTACTCCGAATGACTTTTCAAATACGTTTGAACCATCGCTATCGATCGAGACATTTGTTGGATTTTTGGTCAACTCCTGAGACAATTTACCGTCTTCTTTACGCAAGTCTCCGCTAGACAAGGATGTCTGATTGTCCCTACCTGCTTTTTCAAGGGATGATTCCCGCTTGTTTGAGATGTTGATGTCTGTCATCGTCAAGTATAGCCTTTTTAGAATTCAATCTAGAGAGACTCGACGAATTTATACGATTCGTACATTTCAAATATCGAGTAAGCGCCGTTTCGGTTTAGCGCCTTGGAATAGCGAAATCTGTAGACTCTGCATATTGTTGCAGGTGCATATTTCAAATGCCGATATTGACATTGACATTGACATTGACAGAGAAGTTAAACGTCAACGACGAAAAATGCTACTGAATCCTAAAAGTCAAAATCTTTCAATTGTGCATCACCCAGCTAGAAAATTGCTGATTTTTAGGTAGATACTTGCAATTATCCAAGGTCCTTTCACCTCTTGATTTTTTCGATAACATTGTTTTCTGGGCGAATGGTGCGCCCTATGCATTTGTGTATCGCTCTTCATGCGGCGCCAGTGAAACCATTCCTTCACTAATTATCAGCAAATGACATGGTGTTTTTTCCCGGATGACATCTTTGAGCTAGCTGAAAGTGGGTAACCGAATTCTGAATGAAGTGACGTCCAGTGGTCATCACTCGAACTTTCTCTAGAGGCTTCAGCTTTGTTCTAGCCCGCAAACGAGGCTTGTCCGCTTAAGTGGGAGCCTGCCAAGGAAATGAAAGTTGAAGGGGAGTCGTAATTCAAATTACAAAAGGGGAAACGGGGCAGGAGTGGCTTTCACGTTGCAGCCATTCAGGATTGTGAGATTCAGTACCGGGCATGACGAAAGCCGGGAGGCGTGATGGATCCGTCAATTGCGAGACAAAAGCCACTCATTGTTGAAAGCAGAAGAAGCCAGTTATGTGAATGTTGCCCGATCAATCTCCCGCAATATCGTAAATAGATCGAGCTTCTAATCTGACATTGAGGCATTGTCATCAGCTCGCTACATGCAACTGTACTTTTATGCTATTCGTACATCATCAAGTCTTGGAAACATCACCCTACAGCAATTGCCTTCATTGCAAGAACTTTGAAAGCCTCTGATTTTTCGTTTTGTCACAGGCCCATCCTAGAGTAGCTGAAATTGAAGCATCCAATCGCGAGCCCATACGACGTCAAGATGATAGACGCAGACTCGCCTGTTTCATGCACTTGAGACAAGAAAATTCGGGATCTGAGATTTACGAGGCGCCCAAATGTGAGTGGTCTCGAGCTATTGCTCACAATATACTTCCTGTCGTTTGTGAATTTGAAATTTCACGGGGTGGTGATTTTGATTCTCTCATCTTCTTGTGAAGCATCAATTCATCTAAAATTTAGGATTCTTGCAAAATGTTGGTGCAAAAGATACAACGACTATGTGTAAGTCTTTCTGAGTGGCTACAGTAGTTTCGTTCATCGCAGGTGGGGTTGGCGGATCTCATACTCTTGTCAAAACCAGTTATTTTTCCCAATTGGCTATGAAGAGCATAATTTCGTACTTCAAGATTATATTCCGTAAATGAACAACCCACTCCCAGGCCCCAAAACACGAAGATCGTGCTTCTCCCTGTTCATGGTTGTGCCGATGTAAGCGTGGAAATATTTTTTGACTTGAGAAGCCCTTTTTGTGATCTCTAAAAAGACTTGAAACAACCAAACTGGGGTAATTATTCGTGAAATTTTTATCGGCGTCATTGTTTCCACTTTCTGTACTTGTTTGTGTCAAAACACTGTTGAATGTTGAGTCAAACCCCAAGATAGTCAATTAGTACGCATTTGGGCCCCGATCGGTTCAAACACATCAACTCGGCCACCCGAGATGCAGTGGTGAAGGGCGGTTTTGAGACCAAGGCGAAGAAGTGAGGTACCAGCCGGCTACTTCTTCGCTTTTTTCCTCTTCTTCGCCGGCTTTTCGCTGAACGGCTCCTGCTTTCTCTTCTTGTTCTTCTTGGGCTTACTCATGATGTCGTTGAGGAACTCGTCGGCCTCTTTTTTGGGGTCTTTTTTCTTTGCGGGTTCTGTGGATGCTGCATCTTCTTTTTTTGGTTCTTCCTTTTCGGCTGTGAGCGACGCTATGCTTCCGTAACCCACACTGTTCACCTTCACAGCACTCTTCAACCTCTGCTGCACTTGACCCCGATTGGGGATCTCGGCCTTGGACGGATGCGACGAGGTCCGTAAAGTGTATTTGAAGATTATAATCGAGTCACTAAGGAAAAGGCCAAGACTACAATGGGCTAATCAAAATTAAATGTATTCGAGGACTGCGCCTCATGTATTGAGTACTACGCACTCATGCAATTTTTGTATCGACATCTCGATAATCATGCCAACGGATCGAAGAACGACTGCAACTTCGTGTTCCTGAAGACCCTCATTCCCATTGTGGAGCCCTTGTTGAAGTCGTAATGTAGCCTTGCCTGAGCGAACTCGTGGTCAACCCTTGGCATCAACCATTTAGCAAACACTGTGTAGGACGCAATGGCGTAAAGAAGACCCATCAAGAGGTCGATACGCCAGTGGTGGTCTAAGTAGATCGTGGCCCACCATTGGCAGAATACGAAGGCCGTGAGAAGCGCCTTGGCAAAGAGCCATCTCGAGTAGTAGCACACGAAAAAGAAGCACATCACGGCCATCGCAGAGTGCAAAGAGGGCACTGCTCCGAACACGATAGGCGACTTGTGGAATCCGTTGTTGACAATGTGTGTTCCTGTGGAGAACTTAGCTCTGGTGAGGCCAGCAGCGTAGCCCAAGGTGTCGTAATCAGCGTGAGCATCGTCGCCGAATTTGTGAATGAACCAGGGTGGAGCGTTGGGGAAAACAAGGTGGGTGATGACACCTGCGATGTTCTGAGCGCCCAAGGCGAAACTGAAGCACTTCAAGGCGCCGGGAGCGTGGAACACATAAAGCCAGATGGCGGTGAAAAGCGGCACACAAAAGTGGCCTATGACGTAGCTAAACCACGAAATTGTGTCCTTAGTTTCGGTAATATGCGTAGCAAAAGCAGCGTCAATATTGAGCAAAAGCCAAGAGGCTGCCAAAAGCGCTGGAGGCGCCATGGGCCAGCTTCCATAGGGAATAGCACACTTGTGGGTCTGGATGTAGCGCTGGAGCTTCTTGTTGATAGTTCTGGCGTTTTCGGCGATATCGTTCAGCGACACCTTCGGAAGGAACGGCAAGGCGCCGATTCTGGGGTGGTCCTGGAAGCTCAGGGGCACAGCAGAGCCGAGGTCGGCATTGAGGTGCGTTTTGGGGTTCTCGTAGTCGATCATCTCAAAGTCCTCCTCGGAAATAAGCGATCCCTCGGAGGATTCCAAGGACAGGGACGAGGATGTGTGTCTTTCGAGCTCGTTCGAGGCCGGTTCTGGTCCTGCAAGCTTCTTCAAGTAGATTTTGGAGTAAATGACCCAGGCAGCCAGTGTGATCACGATCAAGGAGAAAAGCGACGAGACGGGGTTCTCCTTGACGTCAAACACAAACTTTTCGACCCTGTGGGCCAAGGAAACGTGGATGGGGGGACGAATACTCTTAGGGATGAGGCCTGCGTTCTTGAAAATCAAGAGCCAGATGAATACCGGCGAAAAGTTGACGAAGAAGTTCAACGGCAACGAGAACACATTTCTCTCGTTGAGCCCCAGCCAAAATATTCTGTTGAAGAGCTGGAAAAGGAAAACCAAGGGCGCTAGACACCCTAGCACGACTCGTTTGACCAACGGAAGCATGTCGGTGATGCTTGTGGGGAAGACAGGATATCCAGGGGAAACGACGAGATTCGAATTTTAAAACAAAAGAATCAAAAGTTCAGAAGCAGCGGATCCAGATTAGCCAGAATTTAACAAAAGTGCCGACAAAAGCGTAGCCCGGGATGGTGTTTTTATTTTTTTTTTTTTTTTATCGTGTGCTCCGGTCCTCGATACAGATGGGGCTTCTGCCAGTGGCGTGCCGGAATACCTCCTTAACGGGCCAGTTTGACAGAAAGCGGCATGGGGCCATTTTTGGCATATCCACATAGCAACCTGCCCATAGAATTGAACGTGAATTTGCTACTATAGAGTTGCAGAAGAGGTGGTGGGGGTCTTTTTGGCGCCGTGTGCTGGTACCTTAAACTATTCCGAGGAGGCCGTGGCTGCAAATGCGGCAGAGAGAGAGTTCGTGAGGAGGAGGGCTTGGGGGTGGCGAGTTTTTGAAGAGGTTTTTGGGATTTCGGAGAAGATTTTTTTAAATTTCCTTCAAAAAAATGTCACTTTTCGCCACTTCAACGTGCTTTGGTTTGGAGTCTTTGCGCCGTACGGATTCAGGCTGTGCACAACCATAACAGACACGCAAAGAGATAGGGGCCTCGGTTTAAATTAGCACAAACCGCAAAACGTGTTTGCAAGTGGTCACTGACTCTGAAATTTTTACTTCCTTTCTTTTTTCTTCTGTTGCACTTTCATATCTCCCTCGATCTCATCGGGGCGGTGTTTTGCAGCGACTGGTAGTTTGCGCCTCGCTCATCGATTGGTCGAAATACCTTGTGCCTTGTGCCTAAAGTGTATTTGGGGGACCCCAGAAAACCATTTTTCGGTTCCGGTGCCATTGTTCTCCCAGGGATTTTCACTGCATTCTGTCCCGTGCCCGTGGTGTCCGAGAACGGTATGGCCTCAGCTGATGCCATCTGATAATCATTGGCTACAACACTATAGAGACGAATGGAGAATATCCGACTTAGCCGAAATTGCACTATTGTGAAGCCGCCGGTGGCAAACAGTGGCTACTGGTGTTCGGAAAAATAGCGGGAAAATAACGGGACCAGTTTCTGGACAGACTTGGTTTTGCAGGGTCCACTTCCCACCTTGGCAGCTTGCTCTCGACCCATATCGTGGCACGCTTGTCGTGTCTTGTCCGCGTAGAGCTTGACGTACGTCAGAAGTTTATTTTTGAAATGCCATTTTCATGAGAGGGCTACGTTCTTTTGTTTTTTGGATTTTCGGTCCCGGCGATCTGGCTGCAAATCCGCCTCGGCTCCATCTACATCCTACTAACCGGGAAAAAACAAACAATAAAGCGCCTTGCGCTCAGCGGCAACCTAAATAACACAAAAACACCCTGGTGTTTATTTTTCTGGCCCAAGCCTCGGTCGAGGATCTCAGAATACGAAGTGTTCTAGAAGATGAGAGGACATCAAAAATCACCGCATTAAAGTTATATCGAAAGAACTGGACCTCCAGGAAAGTCCAGTGGCTTCTAATCCTCGGGACAATGGTCTGCCCAGAGTGCAGTAGGGGGCAACATGTAGAAGCCCTGACCTTAGCGAGCCACCGGAGATATTCAAAGCTTCGACAGTCTACGAAGTGAAATGGGCAACCTTTTGTGCTACTTGGTAAATTGGTTGCTCACCATGAAGCGGTATCTCAGAGGTGCTGTCTGATTCGCTAATCTGGTGATGTGAGACACGGGTTAGCATGTAGTGCAGCTGTCGGGACCCTTCGGTTGACTGAGGACCCCTAGCGAGGCAAAGCGGGCTAAATGAGCCTCTTTGGGGTTTCACACTACTAATCATCTTCTCATCGAGGCGTTTGCTATCGGTGTACGAGGCGAACCGGGGGATGGAATTCGCTGCGTCCATTTCTGCTCCCAAACTTTAATTTGCCTGGACAGATATAGCCGAGAAGAGTGTCAGTTACGAGAGGATCCAACAACCGTGAATATAATGCTCCGCTACTGGAGAGAGACTTTGTCTGGGAATTTTTTGGTGAAATGTGTTTGCGAAACCCGCTAAGGAGATTTTTATCTATTGAAAGGTAGTGAAACTCGCTCAGGTCCCTATTTCGTGAATGAAAGCTTGTGTATTATGAACGAACAAAAACCTCGGGATTTGACATTCTCCTCCGTGAAATTTTTCGCCCAATGGGACACTGGTCTACTTGGACTTTCCAAACCTATGCCCAAGGCCGTTAATAATGCCCTTCGGTATGGCTGCAAAATTTGTAGGTCTTAGCGTGAGGACAAATTGAAACTACCTCTTCGTCGTTTTCAGCTCTTTCGGGCAACTTATAGCAAACTCTCTTAACCAAACTTTTGAAAAATGTCTTTTCACAAAATTGGTGCCAAAGGTTAGATCCTGTAGATTCAATATGGTCCCGCTCAACGCTCTGTGCTCATGCCCTTGGAGCACCCACATAACCAATGGCCTCGCAAAAACACCAACACTGGTCTAAACCTCCCCTTCACACTCTTCTCAAGATAAGGAAGAGAAAATTTTACTGATTTCTGGCTACGACAGGCAAAAACCGTGAGTCCTTCCTTCAGTTACTCCACGTGATGTTTCACGTGGATCACGTGCCAGCGCACGAGCCTTCTTCTGCACTAATTTCCAGGACTACATCTTCAAGACCATCTCATCTTCAGCCCCATATGTCGTTCAGAAAGCAGTCCTCGGGCAGGATGCTTTTGCCCTTTGGGCTAGACTATTCTGACATTCTATCACAGGGACAAACCACAGAAAAGCCCGTTTTGGAGCTTCCTGTGCACGGCCCGATGTCTGTTTATGAAGAAGAAGTTGCAAAGCAATCTCTTTCTTTTGGCAGACTCTTGAACGACGGCCCGTTTTACACAGGAGCCCCAGAATCTAACAAAACGGAGCTGGAACCTATACAAAGATACTCGGATCGGTTCAAGAAAAGTAAAAAGGTCACAAGGTCAATTGATGAGTACCCCTACCAGCTCGAGTTCTTTCCTGAAGAGTTGTACCTGGTCATGGGCATCTCCAAGATGAAGAAAAAATTGCTTCTATCGTCCTACAAGGCTGACGGAGGCCTCAGACAGTTCAATAATGTTGAGAATAACGATTCGGCTGAATCGATGCTTGAAAAGCTTAAGAGTCTTGCTGAGGATCTAGATGCCGATCCAGCTCAGGCTGAACAGGAGGAGCCAGAGGAGGAGGACCACGATGACGAGTTTGAGGAGGATGACGATGACGACTACAATGCCGAGAAGTACTTCGATGGCGGTGACGACGATTTCGGTGACGATGGTGACGATGAGGCGGCCTTCTAGGTCGAGAAACAACGGTTGGGATCCAGCCACACACTAGCATTTGCATAACAGTATAATAGGCCATAAAGACCAAGGAAAAAATTTTGTAAAACCGTGGGGAATTGGTGATGTAGAAAGCACCTGGATTTTGATAATGTGACGTTCACTTCTGCCGAAGTCACGTAGGAGACCAGTTAGCAGCTTGGGCTATTAAAGCCCCCACATTTTCTGGTAGTCAAGATACACTATTTGCATAAGATACGAACTTATATTTGTCAGACTTACACCGTACAAAATAAAAAGAAGGCCCTTGACTATTCAGATTCTACATTATTTTCGTAATCTCATCTATTGTCTCCCCTATGTATGCTATATGTTGAAGGTCAAAACCGTCAAGTTATTTCTGGCGCCCTCGATCTTGCCCAACCATCTTCCAAACTTGTGCTCCTTGCTGGTAACAATGTACAACGAAAGAGTCTTATTATCCTCGATTTCGGCACTATCAATGCCCACCACAACACCTTTGACGTTGCCCACAACACCCAAGAGTGTGAACAGCTTAAACCTCTCATTATCGATCCTCCAGAGCCTAAGTTCTCCATCGTAAGAGCCAGTTACGAAAAGATCACTGTATGGCACGGCATGGGTGGCTGTGATCCAGTATGGTTGTCTTTCGGGAACTTGGCGCTGTGCAACCTCTTCAGACGTCTCAGCACTAGCCTGGCCAGGCTTGAATTGAGGCATAAGACCGTGTCCGAGTCTTTTGGTGAATAATGCTTTCTTTTTGCCCAACGACCAGAACGCCACATTTCCGTTGTCAGACCCAGTGACAAAATGTGTTTCGTCGACCATTGAGCATACCTCAAGGGAGCCTTCGCTGTGAAATGGCTCGTCGCCCTTCGGTTTAGCTTCCTCCTCTCCGTCTCTTCGCCTTCTCTTCTTCTCCACAGAGTCACCTCCTCTGAAAGTCAACCTCAGCTCCTCCGCAATCTTCCAGAACATGGCCGTTTTGTCTCTGGACCCGACAGAAACACATGTCTCGCGTGACAAGGCGCTGATGTCTGTGATGTTGTCCTGATGGCCGTAAAGGATCTCTAGCTGTGCCTGTTGAGCAATGGAGAAAGTACGGATTCTGAGATCGGCACATGCTGCGAACAATTGGTCGGTGTTTCTTCTGAAAGTGATCGCATTCACTGACGCACGGGTATCGAGAACACGCAAACAGGTGAGGTTTTCGGAAGACCATATTATGAGTCTGGCGTCCTGGCCACCCGTGACAATGTACCTGCCATCTGGGGACACGGCAACACAGTTGATCTGGTCGCAGTGGTGTATCTTATTGCTGAAGTATTTCACACCTCCCTTGGTGTGTCTCAAACGCCGGGGCTTCTTTCCCTCGATGTTCCATTTTATGAGCTCCATGTCCTTGGAGACTGTGTATGCAAATGGGTGTCTGACGGCCACCGCTGTGAGGTTCTTGGACCCCACTCTGGTTGAGGATCTGTTGATGTCCTCCATCTGTTTTCCAATCTTCTCCGCAATGTACTTGTAGGTGTGGCCCTTGCCCTCAGCAGCGTCTTCTTGAAGTCTTCTGGCCAAGATATCGTCGTCCAAGTCCTGGGCATCAAACTCATCGCCGCCTAGTTCTTGTTCTTTGAGGTTCTCCAAGTACTGCTTTGCGAGACGTCTACGCTTTTCAGCAGCGGTTTCATTAGCAAATTCCTCATCAGAGTCAAGCTCTCTTTCCTCCTTCTCAACAACCTCATCTTCCTCGCCGTTATCGCTGGACATGTCCGCTGGATCGACGTCTGAATCGGATGAAATCTCAGAATCATGATTATTCGATGGTTTCTGGGGCGCCGAACGCAGTTTTTTCACAGTGCCGCTTGTTTTAGCCGGCCTTTTCCTTTTTTTGGAAGGATCGGATAGGAATGGGTCTCCGGCCATTATTGATAATTGGTAGCTTGGTGGATCTGATTTTTCGATATGGCATCTCATCGCACTGAAGATTGAACTGGAGTCACGTGAGCAATTTGATTCTGGCGGTACAAATGGGGTGAACCCACCAGAAATTATTGATTGGTTCCATGAATGTAAAGAGATTTTTCCAATTTTGTACATCACGATCTGCTAGTGGTACTCTTCGGTGTGTGGGCAGACCTCTAACTCTACCTTCCACAAGTCGAGAATGATAATGAGACTCAGACACCACTGTAGAAATGAAGTGAACCCTTTTTTCATTCTACGTGCAATTCTCGTGGCCTTCTTGCTCTATACGTGTATTCGTGCTGTTTTTGAAATTGCTATGCTATGTACCGTTCAGTGCTGAATAACTCCATCTCCGCTTAGTCCTCCAAAAGGTCCTCAATGTCGTGATCCTCGGCAGCGTCGTAGGCAGACTGCTCCAGATCACGGATCCTCTCGGCAGCCTCCGTGAGAATGTGCTCCTGGCGTTTCACGTTTCTTCTGGTTGCCTTACCCCATCCGAAAGTGGCAGCCTCGTTGTCTAACTTCTCGAACTTCTCCTTCACCTCGTTGTCTTCTCTCTCCTGCTTTGTCTCTGCAAGTCTGTTGTCTTCTTCGATTCTTCTGGCGATCTCCTTGGTCTTGGCCCAGTTAGTGTACCATGTTCTGAAGAAGATGTACACACAGACAACAACGACCAAACGGAAGTATTTCTTGAACTGTGATTCGTCTACGTAGTTGTAGACGAAGTTGAAAATAGGTTTAGGTGCAATTTGCTCAGCGTCCATTTCATCCATTATGAGTGGCGGTAAGTTTCGGTAGATTTTTGGGTAATAGTTCCGGTTGATATTCGCACTCGATGTCACCAACGCATATAGGCACCTCCGTCGGTGAATCTTCGATTTGGGCCGATTTCCATTATTTGGGTAGTTTGAAGGGTTTGCTGTTTTTAGATTCCTTCTAGGTCCTTTTTTACCCTGTTATTCTATTTTTTAATTTTCTTTTTGATAAATAGAAGTATGACCATTTTGTGCCTTGTGCCTGTTTCGCAGCTAATTCCATGAAACTTAGAGTGATCCTACTTTTTCCAATAATCTACTGATGACAAATTTTAACGATAAAAATCCATAATCGAATATGTGAGCCATTGCGTTCGACATGATTGATTGAATTTTAGCAAAATTCGCTAATTTATAGAAAACGGTATATTACAGAAGAGAAAGCACGGCAACTCGAAGTGTGCCAGGAAAAGTGCTCAGCCAAAATGGATCTTAGCTGGACAGTAGCTGTTTGGCGCCTTCTAATATATCGTTAAAAAAAAAAAAAAATCTAGGTACTTTCTAGACAAGATCGATCAATATAATCAAAGTTCAAGCTCCACATGCAATGTCCATTTTTTACATTGTTACACCCTGATTCTTCAAATCTAAAAACGTGCATTGTTGTAACGAGCTGTTGGTATTCTATGGACAAATAAATACGAAGACTCTTACTGTAGACAGCTCGATCATACCTAATCACGCTCAATGGAGGTGTGCAAAACGTGCTCCCTCATGAACAAAGATGTGACATAGCCAACACCAATAGTGACTGTGCTGAAGAGGAAAGTTCCACGACATCCACGCTCGTAGGCGCCTCTGATGACCTCTGCAACCTCGGGAGAAACCTCCTTGACGTAATCTGCGCTCTCAAGAGCACGCTTCAAAATCTTCTCTGCGAGTTTGGGGTCTTCAACAACACGATGAATTGAGGATGAAAGGTTCGATGCGGTCACAGTCTGGAAAATGGCACTGGCAATAGAAACACCCAAGGTGGAGCCGGTAGCTCTGAAAGTGTACTGAATAGATGTGGTGCACGCCTGGTACTTAGCAGGCACAGAGGCGATCAACGCAAGCAATGTGACTGTGAGAATGCACGAGTAGCCAAGGCCTGGGGGAAGCATGATAGTGAACTGCTTGAGAATGGAGTCGTCACGACTGAGGGTTAGCATTCTTGTCATGCCTGCGAGAGACACAATTCCGACAAGAACGGTAAGTGTGTAGTATCTTCCGGTTCTTCTCATGTACAAGCCAGCACCCACAGAGCCAACAGCAACAGCAAAAAAGTTGGGGACCAACCTCTCACCACTTTCGGTCGCTGACAACCCCATGACGGTCTGGAAGTAGAACGGAACGTAGAATAAATATGAGTACACTCCCATGGTGTAGAACCAGTTGGCCATCGACGAAGACATGACCGTACGCTCTGTCATGATGTTGATTGGGATGATTGGCTCTGCAGAAATGTACTTTTCGGTGTAGATGAAAGCCAACAAAAGCGCCAGTGCAAGAATCACAAGGCCGATAAACGTCTTAGAACTGAAAGCAAACTTCTGACCACCGAGAGAAGCAGCAACCAAATAGAGCATCAAAGAGCTCACAAGGAAGAAGGAGCCGAGGAAGTCGACCCTCTTGAGCTTTTCCTGGAAATCAGCGCCCGAGGCTCCCAAACCAGGGGAACCCTCGGGAAGCTTGAGGTTGAGGAAAATGGCAGTGCCCACGATAATGGCCAAGGGCACCTGCAAAAGGAAGACCCATTTCCAGCCAAAGGAGTCGGAAATAAGGCCGCCAATGATACCTCCCGAGGCAGCACCGAGTCCAAATGCGATATTGGCCAATCCCTGGAAAAGACCTCTGTCTCTCAACGGAATAAGGTCCGACATGGTGATGGTTCCCAAAGTGGTGAGACCAGAGCCTCCGCAACCGGTGATGAATCTGCCAAAAACAAGAAGCCAGAGGTTGTCTGTAACGCAAATGCAGCATCCGACTGCAAAAAAGCCACAGCAGATGATAAGAAGGACCCTGCGGCCGAAAATGTCGGACAATTTGCCGAAAAGCGGCTGAAAAGCAGAGCACGAAAGCAAGTATGCCGTGGCCACCCAGCCAATGTTGTTAACAGCGTCCAAATCCGAGGCAATAACTGCCAAAAGCGTGGTTACCACGGTTGTGTCCAAGGCCGCCAAAAAGGACGCCATGTACAACGAGCCAATCACAGCGATGAACTGGGGCTTGGGAAGAGCGAAATGGGAGGTGCTCTTCGTGTCTTTTTGGACGGTTCCGTATCCGTCTGAGGAGGGCTCTTCGAGAAGGCCATCTTCTTCAGTTCCTAGCTCATTGGCAAGAATGCCAGGGGTTCCAGTTGAAACGTCGTTTATAACGCTAGCGTGCAAATGCACCCCGTGCTCCTGATCTTTGGATTTCGATTTAGGCATTTTGGCGAAGAAGACGAAGTCCACGGTTGAGTGTATAAGTAATTCACGGAATTGAAATATCACCGAGGTCTCGAGAGCGCGGAATCGGTATCTCCATTTATCTCCGAGAGAGCTGTTTTAGCGGGCCCCCCAGCGGGGCAGGCCAAGTAGTTATATGATTTTGTGATTTCATAGATTTGGAAGATTCCTAAAAATGTAATTTTTTGTGTATTCCTCTAACGCATCGCTTTGTATGGCGCTATCAGTGGCTGCGAAAACTGTGGAGTTCGGTGCTAGAGACCGAGAACAATGGCTGCTCGGGTAACCAAATCGAGATTCAGCGGACCGGACTTTTTTTGCTTTTTCTGTTTTCTTTTTGGTCTTGATCTTCGACTTTCTGAAATCGCCGGAGCCCGGATTTTAGAATCTCTATTTTCTTGGAAGTGGTCTCGATATGCACAGCTCTTGAAGCCGCATGGCGTTGGGCTGAAATTTGACAAGCCATGACTCGATAGTGTCAAAAGAACACACTGAATGGCTGTCCAGCTGAGCCGAAATAGTCATCAACAAATCACGATAATTGTGTGGCTCGTTTCATTCAGCTTGCAATGTGTCAAGGGTCCTGACAGAAACCTTGGTATAAGCCTCGTGTAGAAGGTCTCTTTGGCCGAATTGAAGCATGTTCTCTCGAGCAAAAGTTTTTTCAAACGCTCAATTATGGTGTCTTTTTCTGTCTTCTGTGGTAAGTTGTGTTGGTTTTCATCTAGAGTCAGCCTCCTAATAGGCGGCTTATCAGAAAGCTTCGCCTCGCTACAGAGGCAACTACCAGTGCATAATGCCTGGATTATGAATTCGTTCGATACACTTGGAGGACTCATACTTCAAGTCAATATTAGATGTAGTGTATTGAACTATTGGTTCCCTAAAAAAATTATCCTATTGTGCATGCCATCTTGACAGAGTTACAAGGGTCAGTATTCACGAAAGTACTTCGAGATTCTCCCAACGAATGTTCTACAGAATTTCTGTACTTGATCATCTCTCATGCTATCATACTCTTCAACCACCATTCTCGTAATGAGAAGAAACAAGAAAAATATCAAACACTTCCACGCAGCCGCCCTGAATTAGATTACCTAAATACATAGACACTTTTCAGTGTCTACATAGAAGTTTTGGTCATACGCATTTGGACTTCAGGTCACAGCTCGCTCGATCTCCCATCATGACATGTCAGATGGATCTCATCGAAGTTAGTTGCGGTAGATTAATGAATGAACCAGACACTGGTTGGCTTATAGGACACCAAAATACCCGAAAAGACACGAAATCATTCTTACAACTCTCCTTTTACTCAAAGCCAGGCATAGAAAGCCCAGAAAGTGACACCATCGAGGTTCCCAAATCTTGCCTATTTCCACCTCACGCCAAACTCAAAGCTCGTCGTCGTCGTCAAAGGGGTCAATTGGCGGAAAATCGCCCACCTCGACCTGCTTCGGCTTGACAAAACTGCCGTGGTTCTTCCTCGCCTCGAAGACCCTGATCAGGCCGATCAGCCCGTCGTTCTTTCCCACGGGCTCGTCAAACTCGATCCCGACCCAGACGTTTTCTCCCTGATCGAGTTGCTGAATATCGCCCACAAACTTCACCACGCCGCGTCTCTCGCCGGCAATATTGATAACTCTACAACGGCTGCCAATGCTGATTCCACTGGCAAGTCTCTCGTTTTCCTCCCTGAGCAACCTCTTCTGCTCGTCAAAACTAGGGTCAAAACGGCCTAGCTGATTTTGTTTCTTCCACTGTAGCACAGTATTCGATTTCTTCGCATACTCTTCCTCAGAAAGCTTGAACTCAGCGTTTGGATCGTCCTGCAACGCCGCCAACGTCAGGTTCGGGTCCGTGTCAATCACGTGGATTCTAGAATAGCTCGTTACATTCAAATCAGACACGAACTTCTCGTTTTTCTCGCCCGCCTGGTGTATTACAGTGTAGTTGTTGGAGGTCTTGATGGGATAGTAGTGAAGAGTCTGGTAGGGCGTCTCGATTCCCGTGATCTGCTCCAATCTCTGCAAAAGATACTCAATCAGCCATTGGGGCGAGATTCTCCTCTCGGACGACGTGAGATCCGACGTTATATACACGGGGATGTCCATTCTGGGAAGAAGTCTTGATGGTGACAGTTCCAGTACTGTGTGGTGCGAAAACACATCTTGAGTGCACTTATCACCACTTCCAACACTCGACTCTTCTTCATAAAAATATTCAGAAATTCTTCAAAATGAGCCAAAGACAGCGTCGAGACAACAAGCCTCACTACAACAGAGGCGACAGAGAAAGAGGCGACAGAGACAGCAATAGAGGAGGAAAATCCTCATACATGAGTAGACAAGAAAGACCCAAGAAAGAGGCCATTCTCGACTTAAACAAGTACAAAGACGAGAAGGTGGTGGTGAAGTTCATTGGTGGCAGACAGGTTGTGGGCGTTTTGAAGGGTTTCGACCAGTTGATGAACTTGGTGTTGGAAGATGTTGAGGAAACGCTCAGAGACCCAGAAGATGAGAATGTTTTGACCGACAAGACCAGAACTTTCAAGGTTGTGGTGGTGAGAGGTCCGCTGTTATTGACGCTTTCGCCCTTGAACGGCACGGAGAGCATCGAGAACCCCTTTGTCGTGGAGCAAGAGCAGTGAGGAAAATAGCGATTCTGGCTTGGATGGAAGAGGCAAGATCCGGGCACAGCTAGCGTGTATGTACTATAAAGGTCAATTTTGCATCTATGTGGATGAATGGAGGTGTAGAGCGGTGGTTTTGGTGGGTGGAATTAGGTGATGAGAAACAAAGCTGAAGATGGGTCGGAGAGCTCAGCACAGCAATATGCATCAATTGTTCAACTTATCGCTGTCAATGGTCATTTAAATGAATGAGATTGACCTGAAATAGTGAAATGTAGGCTTGGGGACACCAGCAATCGGGGACTGAGTCAAAGTCTGAAATACAGCAAAAACTCTCTGTTGCAAGCAAAGTCTATACAAGAAACCAAATTTGCGGAGTTAATGAATTTCAAATAGTCTTACAGACTTGTGCCTGGCATCGGCTGACAAGGTCGTGAAGTTGAGATCCGACCATTGGGGAAGTTCTACTCTTTGCCAGTTCTATCTCCAATATCGACCAGTGAAATACAGGAAGCCTCTCTCTCTTTCTAATTTTGGGTCTTTTGCATCAGCTTGGCAAATGACGGTCTCTTCTTTCTTGCTTCGTTTACCCTTTAGCCTAGATACTCTATCTACTGAACCCTGATAAGGATAAGCCCCCTCAACATCTGAATTGCCGCTAAAAGCATGTTTGAGAGTCTCAGGCGATAGGGATTAGTCAAGGTTCTCCCATTTGTGCTAATTTTGTCATTGTTCAAGAGCATCTCTTTTTCTGGCCATTTCCCCATTGTTTTTGCAGCCGTTCTCACACTCTAGCGCATGAGCAACACACCAAAGCAACGTCCTCAGACGCCTCCAAAATTAATATTTGGCTAATCGAATACAGCCAATTCCTTGCCAGCATCAAAACTCCATATTTTTCTTCACGAAAAACTTTTTCCCTCCCCCATTGTCCACCCCACTTTGCCGCATCACCTTATCTATCTTTTCTCCAGGACATCGCGCTCATCGCCCAATATCAACACCTCCAACATGTCTGAGTCCAATGCTGTGAGCAAAAACGTCATTCTCTTGCCCCAGACTAATCAGCTTCGAGGATTGTACTCGATCATCAGAGACCAGCTGACCAAGCGTGGTGATTTTGTTTTCTATTCTGACAGAATTATCAGACTTTTGGTCGAGGAAGGTCTCAACCAGTTGCCAGTGGAAGAAGCCACTATTGAGTGCTATGGTGGGCACAAATACACAGGCTCCAGATTCTTGGGCAAGATCTGTGGTGTTTCCATCGTCAGGGCCGGTGAGTCCATGGAAATGGGCTTGAGAGACTGCTGCAGATCCGTCAGAATCGGAAAGATCTTGATCCAGAGAGACGAGGAGACCGCCTTGCCCAAGTTGTTCTACGAGAAGCTTCCGGAGGACATCAGCGAGAGGTACGTGTTTCTCTTGGACCCCATGTTGGCCACAGGTGGCAGTGCCATGATGGCGGTGGAGGTTTTGTTGTCCCGCGGCGTGAAGATGGACCGCATTCTCTTTTTGAACTTGTTGGCTGCGCCAGAGGGCATCAAGGCCTTCCACGACAAATACCCCGATGTCAGGATCATCACGGGCGGTATTGACGAGAAGTTGGACGAGGATAAGTATATTGTTCCTGGGTTGGGCGACTTTGGCGACAGATACTACTGCATCTGATTCATATCTTCAGCATGAAGTTCATACCCCTTGTAAGTAAATCATACCTCCAGAAGTAGTTTTTACCCTCAGAAGTGCTCCACAAATTCAGAAGTAATTCATACCCATAAAGTAGTCCATGCCTTCAGTGAGTGATTTACCTTCCAATTACATACACTTTCTGTGGACGCAGTCGGGGTCCTCGGCGTACTCTGCCAGGGTGACCCACATCTTCCTAAACGTAGAGAGACTGGCCAATATGGAGCCTCCGATCCACGTGCTGAATTTGCGTTCGGGCGGTGCGTAGATCTTGATTTTCATTTTCGTTTCCCTGCTGACGTTGCGGTTGTTGGCCCATATGGAGGTCTGGGAAGCCTGAGAGGCCTTAAGCTCGTTGAGAAGACGATCTCCAAAATTCTTGAGGAGTGTAGTTCCTCCAGAAAGTATGATATTTTGGTATAGCGTGGGACGTAGGTCGAGGTCGGTTTTGGCTATAGAAATAGCCAACAACTCGTCCACTCCGGGCGACTCGTCGCCTATGAGCTGCGGATTGAACAAGATCTCGGGTGCCCGGAACTGCTCGAGGCCCACCTGAAGCGTATGCCCGTCTGGAAGCTTGTAACTCGAAAAAAGGTCCATCCCGTCGTGTGTAGCAGCCCCGGAAGACAGAGCCACACCCATGAAATGTGAATAAGTTACCCCAGAATATAGCTTTTCGTCCCTGGCTGGGTCCTTCAGGACGTAGCAGCACTTCTCCTTAATTTGTCTAGCAATATCGAGCTCAGAGCTCGACAGTAGGTTGATCCCCAGCATGCGTCTAATTTGAAACGCCAAATGGTCCGTGATGTCACGGCCGCCGATGTCCATGCGTTTTATGGCAGTGGGAAGCGAAAACCCGTTGTACACGGGCACTACGTGGCTGACTCCGTCTCCAGAGTCAAGCACCACTCCGGTAGTTCGACCCGAGGCGTATATCGATAGAACAGCCTGAACAGAAACATAAACGCACGGAATGCTGAAAGTCTCGAACATGATCTGACACATGTGGTCTCTGTTTGCTCTGGGGTTGAGTGGAGCCTCTGTGATCAAAAGCGGATGCTCCTCAGGCACCGTTTTGAGTTCCTTGGTGAAGGTGTGGTGCCATATTCGCTCCATGTCCTCCCAGTCTGTGACAATTCCGTGCTCAATTGGGTAGGAGAGCTTGAGTAATCCGCGATTCTGCCGCGCTGAGCTCCCCACATACGCTTCTTTGTTGTTGTAGTTCGAGATGCTATCATCTGCAGATGCTACAGCCATGATCTTCTGGTACTTTGGTCTTCCCACGATCAGGGGCTGGTATATTTTCGGTTTTTCCTCCCCGGCAAACCCCGCTTTTATATTTCCAGACCCATTGTCGAGCACTATGGGCTGGTTGTAGAGGGTTTCCTCTTCCATAGTAGTTGGTGTTGATATTCGCGGTACATCAACAAATACAACTACTTACTGATCTGAGTGCTCTGAAGCAAAGGGTCAAATCGCTTGTTTCCTGAGTTTTATTCCTATACCCGAAATTCAACTATCAATCTTCCTTCCCTTCCTGACTTTCCCTAACCTTTTAAACCTTCACCATGCTGCATCTCAATACGCTATCCAATGCCCAGAAGGTCCAGATCAGGAACGCCTTTCTCTTGATCGACAGCGACTCCAAAGACTCAGAGATCACCAAATCCGACCTTGTTAATGTGCACAAAACGCTAGGCGTACCCGTTCCATCTGACACCCAATTGCAAGAAATGCTTGGAGGAAAGGATCTGATCAACTTTGCCCAATTCTCACAAGTGATGGCTAAGGAATTCTCTCAGATCGACGACAGAACCACGATCTACAACGCTATCAAGGCGTTTGCAAAGGATCCGCAGCAATCGCCAATCCAGATCGACGCTGATAAACTAAAAGAAGCGTGCTGCTCAGTGCAACTTGGAGAGATCGGATCAGGCGACCATAGGCTTTCGAGATCTGCTTTTGACGAGCTCACCAAGGGCTTTGTGCATGAGCAGATGGACGGGTCGAGGGTGTTCATGGCAGAAAAGTGGCTTGACGCGTACGTCGAGTAGAATCAGTTGAAATGGAATTCAGCGTTTGGGTTTTTACCTGAAGACTAGAGGTTTTTCTTGAAAAATAGAGGTCTTGGTATAAAATCTGTGGAGCAAATCGACCTTTGATTGAGACTCATGTGAGTTTTTAAGTCAAAAAGACAATTAGAAAATTTCAAACTTTGTTGAGAGCCACAAATGCTCCGAAGAAGACCAGATGATGAACCATACTGATGAAATCGCAATGGCCAATGAACTCGACGCACATCAAGCGGATAACCACAAACCACCAAAGAATTTCAAAGACTCGAATGAAGGTGATAATTACGAAACCGGCGGTCCCATGAGCGTTTTCAAAGCAGTGTGATCAGCAAGATATTGCAGGCTTGACACGAATATAGAGTTGAAGAATACTGCTATGAATGCTCCCTAATACATAACCTGGGGTCCTTTTTATCTGTTAATGTCAGGGATCGTATCAATGCTTGATGGAAAATGTGTAGAGGATCGATGAAAAACGTTACACAACTGATCACAAGATGAATGAGGAAAAAGACCATGTCGTTTCAGTCTTGGCGATTATATGGTGACTTAAATCATCGCCCAGCTATCTAACATGTTAACATGGTATTAGCCTATTTCGAGTCTCAAGTAGGACTGGGGATAGAAGCGAGAGAAGGAGAGAAGGGGTGTGAAAAAGGCTGACAAATCAAGATAAAGTTTGTTCATGTTGAGGAAAGAAGCATCAAAAAGTCTGTAAAGTCTGTATACTGTTTATGACTCTTCTAATACCCCGTCAGCTCTCCTAAGTAGTTGTAGCTCACCTCTTCCATAAAACTTCCACCTCCCATCTCTCTACACCATGCCCTCCTTATCATCGTCTTATATTACATTATGCTATTTTCAAATATCACGCCGCCCTAGGCTAGCCTCGAGAGCCTCCTCGTTTACTGGTCAATGATCAACTCGTCGCAGCCCCAGTC
This sequence comes from Candidozyma ruelliae, assembly GCA_030582895.1. NCBI lineage: Eukaryota > Fungi > Ascomycota > Pichiomycetes > Serinales > Metschnikowiaceae > Candidozyma > Candidozyma ruelliae. Next base: position 59,311 of record JAJMHE010000025.1, on the reverse strand, counting down.
CTCGTACGAGCCGTCGGGCAAGTATCTTCTGATAACGAGAGGCGTCTTTCTCTGGGCCAACTCCTTCATGGCGATCTGCAAAGGGTCGGTCTCTCCCTCCACATCAACCAACACAGGAGCGTTCAACGAGATCTGGAGCGCTCTGGTGCCCAAGACTCTCGCTCTCTCGTACTTGGTCATGTATGGCGTGGTGGTTCTTTCCTCTTTGGGAATGGCAAGCTCCCTGGCGGTCTTGACCCTGTGCTGGGCGTCGGCTTCACTGAATCCACCGTTGATGATGGTTCTTCCATCTTCAGCCTTCATGCCCACATCTTCGCCGTCCTGCGCGTTGGCGGGCTCGGCGAAATCGTCATCGGAGAAGTGGTCTGGAGCGTCAAAGTCCTCGAAGTTCTCTGGGGCCTCGTTGTAGGGTTCCTCAACGTCCGACATGGTGGTGATAGATGAAGATTATCTCATTGAAAAACACTTGAGGTGATGGGTGTGGTGCATGCAGGAAACTCACCACCCTACTACACCCAGTCTACACTCAGTCTACAAAAAATCACGGAAATGCTGTTTAGTCCGTCAGCCGCGGCCGGTTCTATGTCGTGGAATATGCTCGTTATTAATGGGGGGTCTTACAACTCATCGGCGTATGGCAAAACGTCAGTGTTACCCACGGCAACGTAGTTGAACGCGCCCAACTTGGCGCCCTTGGCGCTGTCGGCGGATATCTGGATGTTGTGAGGATATTCGAAGGACTCCTGCAACGCCACAGACAATTCAGCGGGCTTGACGGCGGCAGACAAGGCGGAAGCGCTCAAGCCCTCAACAGCCTTCTTAGCGGCCTTGATGCCCTCGGCAACCACGGCGGCGTCCTGGCCAGTGACGGAAACGACAAACAAACCAGCGTCTTCGTATTTGTACAATCTGGAGTCGGCGCCTGGAATCTTGGCCAAGGGGGAAGCGGCACCCTGCAAAACAGAGGTACCAGCGGCAGCAGAGAGGACCTCGTACTTGGCAAAGTCCTTCTTGGCCACGGGAACACCAATGAGGGCGGAGGATTCGCCGGATTTTCTGAATCTGGCCTCCTTGCCGGTGTGGAGCGACACAGCTGGCGCAGAAGTGGTGCCAGAGGGCAAGGCAGAGAAACCAGACTCAGCAACGAAGTTGGCCAAGTCGTTCTCGTTGGCGCCCGAGGCGAAGAGGGAAACGTTGCCCTGCGTGTACACGTCAGCAGCAAAGTTCTTGACGTCCTCCAAGGTCACGGTGGAGGCAGAGTCGTAGTACAAGGGGTGGCCGAGGCCTCTTCTGAAGGTCAACTCGTGCAAGTGCTCCAAGGCGACAAACTCGGTGGAAGCGTGGGCAGCGGCAGCCTCAGCCTCAGCGACGGGGATCACGGTCTCCTTGAGCTCGTGGGGTCTGAAAAGGGGCTTCTGCAACGTGTTGCCCAAGGCCTCCACGTAGTATGGCAAGTCCTGCTTCAAGAACTGCGTTTTCAACACAATGGCGTCTCTGGTGACGTAAGAAGAGAAGGAGCCTCCGAGAAGCTCGGACTCTCTCGTGAATCTCAAGGCAGACTTGGCCTCGTTGTTGAGGAAGGCGTATTTGGCCAAAAGGTGGGCCACACCGATCTTGCCGTTTTTCGATCCGGCGTTGTTGACTTTCACCGCGAGGGTGGTCAAGTTGCCGGGCTGGTCTCTGGAGACGATCTTCACAGGGGCAGTGCTGTAGGCACGGGAAGCACGAGACAACATTTGGGGCTTGTGGTTGTTCTGGAGAGATAGGTGGTTTTTTTTTCGATTACTGCTCAATGCGATTTTGAGTTAGTGTGATTGGCTGGGGTTGTGTGCAGGTGGCCTCTCCAACTTCAGCTCTTCGATATCGCCCACGATCGAGAAGAAAATAAGCGGGAGCCGGAGTTGATGAATTGACATGGGTGGGTTTTGCCTATTTTGTTAATTTTGACCCGCCACTCTGTGGTTTGCGTGGGTTGGTGTAGGCTTTGCTGTGGTGGATGGCTGCGAAAGTGCCAGGATAAGGACGAAGGCCTTAGTTTCACAGTGAGCTGCTATTTTTTTTTTCTTTTTTTCAGCGATAGCTCGAAATGAGACAGAAATAACGTGAAACACCCACAACGGAGATATAATTGGATTATGCTGGAGACGTTATGGGGGAGTTGGTGGCTGGAGAGTTGGTGGTGTGTGCAGGAAATTTGCAGCCATTTGCTGGTTTACCTACGTCCGGTAAAGACCTCGAAATGGGGTCCGTATTTTTAAGGTGGAAATTCATGGTTGTTGTAAGGTGAAAAGAACACTCAATCATTGACGACGTAATAAACCTCGTCTCGGGGTCTTGGAATGGCGCTGTGTCAGGAGTGAAGTATTGAAGCCTGGAGAGGGTCTATAAATTTGAGTGTGAAAGATGGTGATTCTGTTTTACAATGATGTTGGAAAAGTCAGGAAGCATTTGAATTGCAAAAAGCCAGAAAATTGTTGAGCTCAAGATACTATACATTCCTAAGTCTTGAGTGAGTATCTTCATGGGAATCGCAAGGCAGGTGTGCAGCATTGATAAATGGAGCTATCGGCAAGAAAATCATCATACTAGCTTCTTAAATTACTTCTAATAAGGAGACCTTTTTAATCTGCTCCAAATCTATTTTCAGCTCTCGTGGGAATTGTCAGCCCAGTGTGTATCAAGACTGCCTTGAAGGCCGATTGCTAGACATTGGGCATATTTTAGATATCTTCTGAATATCAGGTTTGGAGCTCGTCCCTTTGAATACAGAAAAGGATTCAGTAGAGAGTAATTGATCTTGAGGAAATCTGTTCCAAATGTATTGCAAGCGTACCAATTGGCTGCAAATGTCTTGGGGTGCTCCATCTATCACAATGAAACCAAAAGCTTAGTGAAAAAGAAACCTTCTCACTGCTTATCTTTTATTTTGTAACTCTATTTTATTGCTAATTCATGCATCTCAGATCTGCGTCAAACGGAGCTTTGTCTTATCCTTCACCTCGTGCGTCTGAATATAGTCAAACACCAAACGGCCCCACAAGAAATCAAGGAAGATAACCACATACACGCCTCCCCAAATGAGACTCATGCTGAAGAAAAAGTTAGAGTTTCCGTTGCCCAACACGATCCAACAGTAGTAGAAAATGGGTGCTAGGAGCAAGCAGATAATGAGCATCAAAGTGTTGATGAGCATGAACTTGGTGTGGGGAATGACTGTGTTCTTGAAGATTGGCAACATCGACAACACGAATCCGAGATCGCCGATGATAGGGTACGACTTTGAGAAGGAGAGCCATGTGAGAGACATGACAATCGCCAAGAAGGAGTCACCAAGTTGTGGCTCGCTAGCTTTCTCAAAGAATCTGACCGTAATAGGCAAGACAAAAATGACGTGGTACAAATTGAAGATCCCCTTGTACAAAGGCCTGAAGTAGTCAAACATCTCGGTGAACAAGTACCACCAGAGGCCCATGTTAGGCGAGAATTTGTCAAAAAACAAAACGTTTCCGTAGCACTGATACAAGAAATCTTGGGAGCCCGAGAGAATGAACGACAAAAGAAGCAACGTGGTCACCGACATGAAGAAAATGGCGCCACACTGAACTCCAACTCTCTGGAAATCGCGGTCGGGTGAAACAACAATTGCTAAGGCGACAATAGGGAAAATCAAATAGGCAGGTGTTAACGACAAGTATGCAGCCACTGCAAGAGCAATCACGCCTCTAAAAGGATTGCCGTCGACCACTATCTGGGCCACCAGCTCTATGATGAGGAAGTATGAAAAAGTAGCTGTTGAATGAGACCAGTTGGTCAATATCACGAGTGGATTGAACAAGTAGAAAGCAGCAATGAAGGCAGGGCTGAAAGGCTGACCCTCAATCTTGCTCCTTTTGCGTTGATGCTGATCGTACCACTCATTGATGCGTATTAGCTTAAATGCTATGCCCACGTCGACTATAGCATATATTATGTTGAACGCGAGTGTGACAAACAACTCGGGCACAAAGTCGTTCACCAAGCTCAAAATGGCAACAAGCAAAGGAGGATGGTACACAATGCCGCCATCATACACGTCCAAGTCGTTTTTCAATAGATAGAACGCCTCTTTGATGGATCTGAACGAATCTATAGGTGTTGATGTTTGCACGGTTGAGGACAAGGCATCGGTAATCTGAGGGAATAGGGTGGGCACAATGACACGAAATAGCGCACCTATGACAACGACAGTCTTTAAAGACATGTCTTTCGGGGTTTTGTGGTTTGACGAAAGTTGTCAAGTAGTATGTATGTGTTATTGGGGTGAGTGTGCAGGAGACACCAATTGAAGGTATTGAAAGATGTGAAGAATCGAAGAAGTTGTTGAGGATTTTTGTGATTCTGTTTAAGAACTCAATAAATTGCTGATCATACATTTTTTTTTCTCACCACTTTGTCTTTTTTTGGGTTGTTTCAGCTGGTTGCAAACGGTGAACATCGATTCTCCTGCACACCTAGCATATCAAAAGAGTATACTACCAGTCTTCTTACAAGTCTAAAAGAATATGTCAACAGTATGTCACAGTTATTTCGCCAAACCGTCAAATTTCACTAACACCCAGTTCCAACCCATAAATCCCAAACCGTTCCTCAAAACGCTTCTAAACAAGAAGATCATCGTGAGATTGAAGTGGAACAAGATGGAGTACAAGGGTACCCTAATCGCCATTGACAACTACATGAACTTACAGCTTGATGACACGTACGAAGTTGTCAGGGAGGGAGACTCGAAAAGAGAAGAGTTGATTGGCGAGATCTTCATACGATGCAACAACGTGTTGTTTGTTCGTGAAGACCCATCATCACAGGACGCCAAAATGGAGGAATAGATATTCTGAAGCAAATCATCCATAATTTGACAAGTTGCCGGTATTCCTGAGAAGAGCAGGCAAAATTTTGTCCTTCCACCAACTTTTGGCACATCAGGAGGAAACAGCATAATTTACTCTTTCCAAGAGGAGATAAATGGCTCTTGACGGCTTTTCAGGTCTTACATTTCATTTTGTCGGAAACAGAGAGCTCGTTTCAACACAGTCGCTCGTTTATTCTTGAGATTGAAAGTTCGAGCTTCCTCATTATTGCATTCTCAAGATACACATTGATACAGCATAACAGCTTCAACTCACCAGTAGACAAGAATACAACACAACAAAAATTTTGAGTACCTAGAAATACAGCTTACAATTTTCTCAATTCAAGAAAAATTCTGTTTTTATCGACCTCTAACTTCATATCTTCAGCCGTTTCTCCACATTAACCAGCACTGCGAAATTTCGCACATCAACTACTACCATCAACTAGATATCAACATGGCCACGCCAGCGCCATATGGCGGCTACATGACCCGAACGATAGATGAGGAAAAAGAGCAGCAGGAAAAACTCAAAAAACAGCAAGTGGACATTTCTGTGAATGGCACGCTGCAAACGCTAAGACCAGAGGCACTCCATCTCAACGGTGTAGACAACTTGTCAACCGAGGACCTCCAGGCGTTTGTGGATTACTACGTTAATTTTGAGAAGATCAGTGAAGAGGAGTACAAAGAGATCGAGTCGCCGTTGTGGTTCAGAGTCCAGTGGATCGACGATTCCAACGTGAACGTTGTGTTCAAGACTCACGAGCATTGTGCTGAGGCCTTGAGGGCATTATCCATTACTGGAGGCGCCTCAGATGAGGAAATCGAGGCTTTCAGCCAGGAGTACGTTTCCTCTATAGTTCAGGAACGAGAGACGAAACCGTATGCGCCTACGATCGCTTTTCACAAGTACCAGAAAAAGCTCACCGAAGAGAAGGACCTTTTTGAAGATAAGAAGCAGGAGATTCAGGAGGAAACGGGGATGGACGAAGATGACAGTGCCGTGGTGTTGTACGTGAGACAGAGCTTCCAGTCCGACAGAAAAGTCAAAAACGCCGCAGCATACTCCAGATACTACTTGCTTCACGGAGAACCCGACAGAGAACAGAGAAGAAACACAGTTCGTCCAGAACGCAATGGCAGGGACAGAGGCGGATATGCCAGGGACGAAGAAGAAGACAAGGGTGATTTATTCGCAGACAAGCTCGAAAGAACTCAACCTGAACAAGAGGAAGAAGAAGACCTTTTTGCGTGGAGATTGAGAGAGAGATCGCCCGAAAGGGAGCCAGGACCCCATAAAAGGGGAGAAAGGGGCGGAAGAGGAAGGAGAAGGAGAGGCAGAAAGTAGACTGCCCAAAAAACTTATTCTTTATCTGTATACTATTGTATCTATAATCGTGAGCGTGAGCGTAGCAGTAGCGTTAGTTGCGTGTGGAGGTTAGTTACCCTCCTGACCGAAATCTTCAGTAAACTTCGTGTGGTTTTCGATGTCCTTGGCGTTGACCGTGGGCCTGTTGCTCTTAACAGCCTTGATGAAATCCTTGATAGTCAAATCGGGCTCCTTCAACTCGTCGGTGCCGATATCGAGCCAGCTCATTTCGCGGGCACCTTCGTCGCCAGGAGAACAGGGCGTCACCTTCTGGACACCGTCTACCTCGACAGGCTTAAAGTGAGTTGCCTGCTGGATTTTCCTAATTGGCTGCATCAAGGCGTCCCTGACCACAACGGCAATATCGTGGCCAGAATAGCCGTCTGTCATTTCTGCCAACACCCTGAGGTCTTGCTGGGTGCACTCACAGGGCACATCGCCGATATTCAATTCGAACATGCGTTTTCTGGCCTCCAACTCGGGCAAGGCAATGTAGATTCTTCTCTCGAATCTTCTTCTGACAGCTGCGTCCAACTGCCAGGGAATGTTTGTGGCGCCAAGAACCAAAACACCTTGAGAGTCGTTGCCCACACCGTTCATTTGCACCAAAAGCTCGGTTTTGATTCTGCGCAGCGCCTCACTCTCTCCTTCGCCTCTGGGACCGCACAAGGCGTCCACCTCGTCAATGAAGATAATAGAAGGCTTGTTTTCACGAGCCATGCTGAAAAGCTGCTTCACCAACCTCTCCGACTCACCCATCCACTTCGACACAAGATCCGACGAGGAGACAGAGAAAAACGTCAGATTCGCCTCTGTGGCCACGGCCTTGGCCAAGTACGACTTACCTGTACCTGGAGGACCGTAAAGCAAGATGCCCGAGGTCGGTTTTCTGTTTCCCGTGAAAAGCTGGGGAAATTTCACCGGAAGAATGACAGCCTCTTTTAATGCCTCCTTGGCGGCGTCCAAGCCCGCAATGTCGCTCCATTTAACATTAGGCTTCTCTGAGAGAATTGCGCCCGCAAGCGCTCCACGGAGCTTCTTTGTGTCGGCGTCATCATCATCTCCGTCCTTTTTGGCCTTGGTTGAACCTCCAGAGGCCGACAGCTCTGCAGCACTCGATTTCTGCAGCTGTTTCTCCAAAAACTCCTTTAACTGCTCTGCCCTGGAGAGATACTCTGTGAACTTCGACTTGATCAACTCCTTCAGCTTGGGGTTCTTCTCGTACTTCAACGCAAGCATCAAGTAGTCCAATCCGTTGTAGTAAAGCTTGTACGCCTCCTCATAGCGGGTAGCAGTATCGGCGTCAATTGCTTTTTGCACAAGGTCTATGCCCTTGGTGAGGAAGTCCGACGCACCTGACATGATGTGGTGGTTTGTGGAGTAGGTGTTGAGATATGAACGTTGATATGGCGGTTCGCGCACACAATGGAGTTTGGGAGTGGGCTAGTTGGAAGGGAGGAGAGGATGGGAGAATAAGAAAAAACAACTGTGATTTGAAAATGGTAGAGATGTAATGGAATTGTCTTTTTCTATATTTTTTTGCTTGGTTGGACATTGGTGGGTGGTGGGACTGATAGTGGCTGCGAATGCACACAGAGCAAGCTGTGAGATAAGGAACAAACACTATTTAGATTAATCAACCAAATTAGTTTTTCTTGATTTCGAGAGTTGGGTTTCTCTTGCCATATCCATCAGGTTACCATGAAGTGCTGAATTCCAAATTAGGTCAATTCAGTAACACCGGCCTGTTCAGGTGTATCTGAGAGATCTTACGTAAGCTTTCGACTGGCGAGCTGAAATGTGTTTGTCTGAGAAGTTAGCTTCTCTCTGCTTAACCTAAAAACCAGCGGAAGCTTGAAGTGCCATGGCTACACATGAAAATGATTATGTTAAATTTGCATCGATGTTACACTTCCCAGCTGAGTGAGATTAGCCGTAGCTGGAGCACACTCACTAGAGTAGCTTCTTGCGTGTCGATATTCGAACACCAGCACCAGGAAACCCATTGCAATTTAAAGCTTCGGACCCTTCACTAAAACATATGGGGCTCGTGAGGCTCAATTGCGATTAGTTTCTTTTATATGTTGAGCCCACCCTATTCCTGAGGCACGCAAGTGTTCCAGTAAGCAGAGAAGCTAATGCATCGTTCTTATTTCTGAAAAGCAATTCACGCTCCTCTGAGATCAAGCAACCTTTCCTCGAGATTGTTGTCCAGGTAATTTCAAATAATGATTCCCGTGTTTTTGGGCCGATGCCGATATCGTTGGCCGTTGACGTCACAGCCGTGTTAGCGTTATTATCCAAATTTCCGGGAGGAGAAGCTCAACCGGCGGACCGTTTTGGCAGCCCGTTTTGAGCTCTCCTCATGCAACACAGCCCTCAAAACGCAGGCACTCCTAAGTAAAAAGCATTCTCACCGTTGATAGAAAAATACATATATACATCAGCGGCTGCAAATATATAGACAACGGACCGCCGAATGGGGCAAGAACCAAGCGTCCCGTTTGTTGGGACCAGTAATTGGAGGCTTTGATGTGGGCTTTGCGTCGTCTCGGAAAAACACCCTCCAACTCCGGTGAGTAATACATCGGACCAAGGGCCCATGACTCACCGCAAAATGCACGCAAACACCGAAAAACAAAGACCAGCCAGTAGCTGCCTTCGGATAGCAAAAGAGAAAAAAAAAGTTACGTCACCTCCCTTGACACATTCGTAAAAAGAAGTCTGGCCCACTGTCGCAGGATTACGAGCCACATAGCATGCCTTGCTTTTGTAGAAATTCGGCAGGACACGCATAACGGCACGAGAAGGCGTTGTTGCCGTCGTTTTGTTACACTAAGCCGTTCAATGCATCCTTCGGAGAAGCTCCTCGGCATGCCTTTTAGGCCACAAAGCAGGCCGCAAATCTCGGTGATACTCTCGGTCGAGTCTCGGTCAGGGGTAAAGACCAGAGATATGTAAACAAAAATTAAATAAGAACAACGGAGCGAGAAGAGTTGATTCATCTGTGGAAAAAAAGTTCCTCAATTAAGGTACATCGTGTGCGTTATCTAACCATAGGTGAGGTACGGTACCCTGTCAAACCCCATTATTCTCGCACCGATAATCCATCGCGAATTATATTAGTCATTGCAAGTGGAGATACTTAAAACACTCTTTATCCTGTTGCACAGCTATCTATTCGAACTTTTCTTCTTTGCAAAATGGCAAACTCCACAGCATCTTCAACGGTTCTGAATGATGAGCAATACGAACCAAAACCACTACAATATTCTTCTGGCCCAGAAAGCTTAAGCCGTCAGCACACCAACGCTTCAGGGGTTTCCCGGGTCCTAAAAGGCATCGAGGATGATATTCGCCAGGACAACGAGGAGTACGAAATCAAAGCGTCTGTTCCTTTGGCCGAGGAGATTCTCCAGGACGAGTTGGAAAGAGTTTCCAGAAGACTCACGCAGCAAAGCTCCAAAGGCCATGCTCCCTCCATCGAGCTGGAGGAGCCAGAATGCGCAGAACAGAGCGACCACCCCGTGGACGGCGCTTTTGCCGTGTGGCAGGCGTTTTTAGCGATGCTCATGGTGTTTTCCACATGGGGTGCTAACGCTGCGTTCGGTGTGTTTTTGAACTACTACATGTCCCACGATTCGTTCAAGGGCGCCGATAGTTACGATTACGCCCTTGTGGGTGGTCTTGTTGTGTTTCTAGCCCAAGCGCTAGCGCCCATTTCCAGTTTCTGTGTCAGTTTGGTGGGTCAGACGCCTGTGCTCGTGATAGGGTTGATTTTGCAAACGGCGGGTTATCTTATGGCCTCTTTCGCCACGAAATTGTGGCAAATTTACTGCTGCCAGGGTTTGCTTGTCGGTGTGTCGTTCAGTTTGATCTTCATTCCAGGCACAATGGTGCTTCCTACGTGGTTCCAGAAACGTAAATCCACCGCCATGGGCATCTGTGTTTCAGGCGCTGGTCTTGGTGGTTTGATTTTTACCTTGGCGCTCAATAGGGTCATTGAGGAAACAGGCGACCAGCGTTGGGCTCTTCGTATGGTGTGTTTCGTGACGCTCGCAACTACGATTTTCGGCATCTGTTTTTTGAGACCAAGACACAAGAAGGTCATCGATATTAACACCTCGAGATTCACGTGGGAAAGAATCAGGGAGATCTGGGCCGTTGTTTTCAACATCCAGCTTTTCAAGAGTCTCCACTACTGTGTCTTGGGAGTCTGGTTCGGTCTCTGTCTCATGGGCTATGTGATTTGTCTTTATTCCTTTTCGCCTTACGCAACTGCCATGGGCTTGACACACAACCAGTCCAGCAACTTGTTGGCCATTCTTAACGCCGCCCAGGTGGTCGGAAGACCCAGTGTGGGAAACATGGCCGACTACTTTGGCCGTTCAAACACAGCAGGAATGTTCTGCGCTTATTTGGCAATCATCATTCTTGCGTACTGGAGAAACGCCAAATCTTATGCCGCTCTTATCGTGCTTTCCATTCTCCTTGGTTTCCCAGCGGGTATTGGTTCGATCATGTCCCAGTCATTGGGAGCAGATATTTTAGACGTCCAGGGCAGACCGGAGCTTATGCCAGCTGCTTGGTCTGGACTTAACATTGTGGTGGGAATGTTCTCGCTTCCTGCTGAAGTCATTGCTATTGCATTGAAGAAGAAGCATGGCACCAACGTTTACGATAATGCTCAGGTGTACACCGGATGCATTTTCTTCCTTGCATTTTTGCTCATCCTCTTTAATCGTGAGTACGTTGTCAGAAAGAAGTTCGAGAAGAGAAGGGCCTTAGCTAAAGCAGCAGATGGATACTTGAGGACGGAAGACCTCGCAGAAGACAACGAAGAGAAGATATTGGCAAACGAAAGAATCGAACGTTACGATAGACTTTTGCAACCTAGCATCGTGTTCTATTTTGTCCGCATGTTCTACCCTATGAGGGTTTGAAGAATGGACCGAACACCCCTTACACATGGTGTTTACTTTGTCCGCATATCCTATCCCGTTGGGATTCGATGAATGGACCTGAACACTTCTCATGCATCATGTCTACTTAGTCCGTGCCCCAGGCGGGTTGATGAATGGACGTAGACATTCATAATATTTATAATTCAATACAAGCTTGCATTAAAAAAGGATACTAGTAGAAGATGCTAAATACTATGTGGTATTGAACCGAACTTTCATTGTAGGAATTTCAGGCCTTTATTGAATTGATTGGCTGCAAGTACGTTGTCCTAGTCACATTGCATTGAATCATAAATACGCCTTGGCTTTAGAAGACACTGAAATAGTGGAACCCCCAAATTTCATACTACACGAGATCTTGCCGGTAAACTCTAATCTTAAAATCTTTGACATTGTCCTAGTCACATTGCATTGAATCTTAAATACGCCTTGGCTTTAGAAGACACTGAAAGTGGTTTCATTAGCTTTTGAAGGAATGCAAATTCATTTCGATTAGGGTACTGGAATCCTTCAATTTGTCTAGTATCTTCTCCCTTTTCACCTACACTTCAACTCTGTAATAGTGATTACATTATGACGAAATATACAAATACATGTAGCCGATTAACGGTTAGACTTGGCAACTCTCTCCAACTCGTCCTTCTTCTTGATGGCGTAAGAGGTAGAAGAACCCTTGGCAGCGTTGATCAACTCCTCAGCCAAACACTCGGCAATGGACTTGATGTTTCTGAAAGCAGCCTCTCTGGCACCAATGGTCAACAAGGCAATGGCGGTGTTGACTCTTCTCAAAGGAGAGACATCGACAGCCTGTCTTCTGACGGTACCGGAAGAACCGATTCTGGTGGAGTCCTCTCTGGCACCAGAGTTGACAATGGCGTCAACAACAACCTGGAGAGGGTTCTGCTCGGTCAACACGTGGATGATCTCCAAAGCGTGCTTGATGATTCTCACGGCCTTCAACTTCTTACCGTTGTTTCTACCGTTCATCATCAAGGAGTTGGTCAATCTCTCGATGATTGGGCACTGGGCCTTTCTGAATCTCTTGGAGGCGTATCTGCCAGCAGTGTGGGAAACGAACACTGGAGATCTCACCTGGATGTAGTCAACAAGAGAAACGTCCTTGACCTCAACATCCTCAAAAGACCACTTGTTGAACAACTTGATCTCCTGCTGAGCAGCCTGGATCTCGGCTGGGATGGCAGTGGCCAACTCGACCAACTGGAGCTCCTGCTGGACAACAGGCTCCTCAACTTGAACTTCCTCAACGTCAGACATGATTAACTATGGATTTGAAAAGAGGTGGTAAGAAGATTTTCAGTAGTAGGGTGCGAAAAATTTGTTAGACCAGTTGGGCTGTGTGCAGGAGGGCCATGCTGAGAATTGGCAGTCTGCTGGGTTCAGTAGTGGAGATTGTGGCACACCTGCCGCATTGGGACGCAGCCCTAAGATTTTCTGCCCTAGGTCATGGCACGTGATACAAGGTCGTCCCCCAACTCCATCAGGCAAGGTGAAATTCGATTTGAAAATAGCTGAATGCGATAAGAAGAAGACCAATAGTAGGAGGAATTGGTAAACTTGTGGTACAGATGTGGTGGCGGGGTGCAATGGAGGACTCTAGGTGGGAGACCCTCTCTAAGCGAAGACTACACCATATACACGAGTTCTGATCGGATTTTTCCCAGAAAAAACGGCATCTGGTCCTTACTCCTCAAGTAATACTGTGGAATAAGAGTCGAAGTCGAGTTCCTCGACTTGACGGAGATACCTGCCCTCTAGAGCTTTTTGCAACCCGAGATCCACTGGAAGCGACTGCATATACGTGCAGGACGAAAATTTTTTATCTACGTTTTTACTCCATCCACCCAATTAGGCAATGTAAATTCTGGCACGCGTGTAGACACCAGCCCGTTTGCAGCCATTGGGTCCAGTAGTAAGGGAAGCGATATGACTTGACATCGAGCAAAATAGGCTGAATGCAACAAAAAGAAGTAGTTTTCCCTTGATTCTATCATGCATTGCTCAACAATGATTGAAAGTGAATGAAAACATTTGGTCCAATCAAGAGCACTTCATCGTGTTATACTGTGTTCAAGCGTAGGGAGAGACGAGGCAAGTAACATAAGGTTCATGGAAAAAAGATTAGTTTTGTGGTTTTTGAATTCAATTCTCCAAAACATGCTGCCATATATTACTGGTCCTTCTCTTGGTTTGTTTGCCTTACACTCCATAGTCGTTACGAAGTGATGCTAGCATCGTTACCTTGATATCATGCTCCAATTAGGGCCTTCATGCCAGCAAGGAGACATTGATTTTGGTTCAATTCCAAATACAAACGAAAAACATTAAAGGAAATTTATATTTTTCAGCATTATGGCTTCCATCCTCGATAACTTCTAGCTCAGGCTTTTGATCTACTAGAAACTTTCTATCATTAAGCACATTATATTTACAGTCCTTACACACCAGTTGCACAAACTATCCGCTTCTAATCCCACGTAGAAGGCCCGAATGTCTCTCCGGACTTCAAGGTGTAGAATGGCGCATAGTCACCATCCTTAGTGCTGTTGTAAACCTCGTTACCCCACCACGAAAGCGAGCCAGCTGGGTAAGCCACACAAAGGAAAATGATAACGGCCGAAATGGCAACTCCAGAGTCGATGGCAGCCGACAAGATAAAAGTGTACTTCACGTGGAACGCTCTGTACCACTTTCTGATGTAGTGGTTGAATCCGTACGAGATCACGAAGTAAAGGGAGTAATTGTACACGGTCGAAGGTGGGATGTTGCCTGGACCGGTGAAGAACACTGGAGCGTTGATTCTGCTGACCCAGTGCTTTGGATATTTTTTGGCCAAAAAGAAGGTGATCACTGGGGCGATGAGGCCAATAAGGAAGAAGTACATGAAGGCATTGTAGCGCTTACCAGGATTGAACAACTTGGCAGGTCCAACGGCACCCCAAATGATGGAGGCGTTGTAGATAGTTCTACCGTTGGCACAAGTAAAACCATCCGACTGAGATGTGCTGCAGATGTCGTGGATGTTAGATCTCATCCATTCCTGGATACCCACATTGACCAAACCGGCAAGCAAGGTGCCGATAATCTGGGCGAAGAACAAAATTCTGGGTGGGATCTTCATGTACTGAGCGATCTTCAAATCTCTGGAGAAGTCGAGGCCCTGCCTCATTGGAATGAATCCGTACAATTTGACCATCATGTTGGCGAGTGGTCTACCCTGCCAAATGTAACCTGCAACAAGCTCTGTGATAATGTTAAGACCAACGTGCTGGTTGGTGATACCCTCAAGCAAGCCCTGGGGAATGAAAGTGATGGCACTGATCAACAAGGCAATTATGAGACCCCACCAGGGAAGCTGGGTTTCCCAGCACAAAACGGCCACAAATGCAAGAACAACGGAGACAACCAACAAAATGAGGTACCACCAGTCTGGCGCTTCCTTGAAGTTGTTCATCAATCTCTTGTGGATATCCTCACCTCCGTGTGACTGGTCTTTCATTTTCTTGATAATGTCAGTGCCATGGTACAAAGCACAGTGCACAATAAGAGCGATGACACCGGCAAAGTTGAGGGCGTAGGAAAGCAAGTAGGAAAATGGAACGAACAAGGGCGAGTAATTCTGGTAGGCCTCCTCGTTGAACTCGAGCTTTGAGTTGAGCACTTTGGAGACATTGTATTTGGTTTTGGTGTTGTCGTATGTTGTACTCGAGATCATGGGCATGTACTTGGCGTACATGGTGTTGGTGTAGTACAAACATGGGAGCACGATCATGAAGAAAATGAAAGTGGAGGCATATGTGTTGGCAGAGACCCAGGCTGGGGTAGCCAATGGCGAGGCCTCCATGGCCTGAGTAGCCTGGGTCCAGTCGAAGGAAATAGGAATAAAGCCCAATCCTGATTGAACACCAAAAAGCTGGTTCACCACAGTGTTGTTGGGCCAGATCCAGGTGATAAACCCAAAGTAGGAAAGCGCCTTGAACAAGTAGCCTGGCAACCAGTACCAAATGAACGAGATGATCGATACTATGCCGAAAAATCTGTATCTGGAGATGGTCCACCCGTTTGCGTTCATTTTGTCAAGAACTGTGCCCTCTCTACTGTGCAAAGTGTTGAAAAGAGAGGTTGTCACCAAAGTCTGAGGCCAGATCATGGCAGCAGGGTACACGATCCAGCGTCTGGTCAAACCAGCGGCTCCGTATCCCAAAAGCTGCACAGAAAAGACCAAAAGAATCATGTAACCGGCACTGAGATCCTGGTCGTAGAAGTTGGTCTGGGCAATAAGAATGTTCATTGCGTACGATGTGGAGGCCGTCAATGACACCACAATTGTGAGCAAAGCATGCTCTTGACGAGTGTATGGGCCTGGATTCAATTCGAAAAAATCAGGCAAAAAGGAAGGCTTGAATTTGGGGAGGGTAGCCAACAATTTACCAATAGGGAACGATATCACCTGGGCCACAATGAACCCGATGGACAAGGTAGGATAACGAAGCGAGAAAAACTGGTTCACGCCGGCGAACACAATGACGAAAATCATCGTCAACGTCCATGTTCTCCAGTGGTTGAGTTTGACGTCAAGATCGATATCCAAGGAAACGGCAGCACGAACCTCAGGATAGGGCGAATTTGCCAATTCTTCGACGTTGCCCTCGTGGTAGGACCAGTCGTCCTTCTCGAGCTCCTTTTCGACTTGTTCGACATCCACAGAGGTGATGGTCTGGACAATCTCTGGCGATTTTATCTTCTCCAAAGACCCGTCATTTTGGGATTCGACAGAGGAGGATTCTCGAGCCATTGGAAAAAAATAAGATATTATGTAAGCTACACAGGATTCAGAGAATATAAGTATGGAGATAGGTGGCTTATGGTGAGGATTGAATTGCCTATTGCACCATTGCCCTTTGCATCTGCTGCTGCACGGAAGCGAATAATTGATAGTGTGTGCAGAATGACAGAGATAAGCGGCATCGTGACACCAGGAGAAGAAATAAATGAGGTTAAAAAAAGGAAGTATGAGAGCTAGAAAAGTGTGGATTAGAGAGAAAAATATAAGGGGGCCTCCGGAAGTCAATATTTTCCGACCACAAAATCCAACTTTACTCCATCTTCTCTTCTCGTATCACGATCCCTAATAAAGGTACACGGCACGGAGTGTTTGCGCCTGCCTGTAAGCTCTAAAACATGCTTTCTTTTTCGCTCCCAGACACTGCGAAAGTGTTGATTTGGCGGATCTCGCAAAAATGCTGCTCACATGATATTGCACTATTGCGGCGCTGGAGCGATGCTGCAAATGCCACACTTGAGCTGTGGCTAAAAGAGAAAATTTTTTTAAAGATGCCTCGAGGCGAAAGGCACCGAATTTCGGCTTGCATGGTATTTTCTTGGCCTTCAACGCCTTCGGGTTTTTAGGTTTCGCCGTTATCGGGTGAGGGCACATTTTTCCGAAACACGGTCCGAGGCCCGATTTCAGAGATAGCACTTTCAGATAGCGGACCACTGGAAAGGCGAACTGCGAGTGCACATCGGGAAATGCATTGCCAAAAAAAAGCATCTTTACCGGCAGACTCGCCAATGTAGTCCCACAGTCGGTTCGTAACCTTCTGATGAAACCACAAAAGACGTTCCTTTCTTGGTTCGTTTAATGTCCGCCTGAAGCGGGCGTTGTGGCTGCTTCCGTTTCCGTCTGCGTGGTCGACCTTCTATTTTTTGAGTCCCCCACCTTCTAATTTTTTGGTCCCCCACGTCACCAGGCGCCGCCAATTACCTCGATCTACACCTTCAATATGATGGTGGAGATTGAACGCCACAGTGTGTCGTAAAATAAGCCAGGGCACTTTAATTTCTTGAGGATCTCCATTACATGACTGTGGGTAATTAGCGAACCAGAAGAAGCAAGACTTAGCGGCAATTTCTGTAATTCGATCGACATAGTTGTGCCGCCTTGAGAGCTGAATTTGACGTTCAGAGTGAAGCCTGTTCGGTTGAATTCGCAATGGCCGTTGAGAATGGAAGTTAGTGTGAAGCTGTATCCACAATAACGAGCAGCATTCGCATGACAGATCAACTCCTTCTTGGCCGCATTCGGTTGGTCATCGTTCAGTTTGTATTGCTTCATCTTTTCTTTTTAGTCTGAACTCCGGTGTACGCCGACTGTGAGTTCAAGATGAGCTAGGCTTATGACCATTTTTGTGTCAAAAAACGCTTGCAAGCAAAAGCCTTCATTTAAAATTTTTAGATTCCTCGCTAGCCCTTAGTCCAGAAAGTGTTCCACCCCCGACACCTGGGCTCCCAATTCCGTTGCTCTGCACCTCATGCTAACCCAAGCAAATTGGCTAAACTAGGTGAGATAAGTCACGGAGATCTGGTCGCATTTGGAGATAAATTCCGAAGGAGGATCCTCCCAGGCGAATTTTTCCATGATTTTACCCCGAATCGATAGCTAAAAGTTTTGATAAAATACATTCGTTCTGTGATCATCACCGGAATTGTGCACTTTGTTCGTCGCATCTGGTGGATGCAAAACATGGCCGTTGCGAAACCTGGGGAAGATCACAAGCCACGACCCGAGCGGCGTGATCTGACCAATGAAGTGCCTTTTTTTGTCGACTTCGAAGTACAAATAGAGATCCGAGAAGAATTCTCGCCACTGCTTCTAGTGATGTGAATTCCGTCTTACAAGACATTTCGCATGCTTCGCTATGTCCGTCTTAGGACAGATTCACGTTGAACTCAAGATATGACAAATGCCCAACGCAGATCTCGAAAACTCAAATTAAATCGACTCCAAAACTCATCGTTCTCGAAGCTTCCACGAAAATTCTAAGTCGGCACGGCTGGCGGTGATCACTCCTTGCTTCGCCCCAGTGCCTCAATTTGCACCCATTTACTGACCGATTAATGCCGATGCGAGGAATGCCGAGCCCCGGCGCAAGCCCCACGGAAACCCCGAAAATATATAAAAAAACGCCTCTACAAACGTTTCCCAGCCAATACCTCGATCAAATCGATCCAAAATCCAGATTTTCCCCGAACTCGTATCAACCAGTCGGATACCAATATAAGCGTCCTGCACAGACACCCCACAAGTGCTTTTTCTTGGAATTGCAACAAATTCATATCAACTACTCCCCACTTAGCTAGCTCCCCATGTCCTACAATCCTCCCACAGGCCCTCCTCCCAATTGGTCAGAAAACAAACAGTCCACAGTAACCGACGAAGCCGGTGGTGCTAATCTGTCCCGAGGATACCAACCCCAGAGTCAGCCTGATTACCAACAAAGAGGCTACGGAGGCGGTTATCAGCAACAGGGATACGGCGGATACCCACAGCAAGGTTATCAGCAAGGCTACGGAGCTCCTCAACAGGGTTATGGCGCTCCTCCACAGGGCTACTACCAGCAGCAGCCGCAACAGCAATACTATGTTCAGCAGAAGCAGTCTAGCGGCAACGAGAGCTGCTTGATGGCGTGTTTGGCGGCGTTGTGTGTGTGCTGTACTTTGGACATGCTTTTCTAGGCGGATTTCGAGACGACGTGTGAATTTGTCTTGTGTAGCTGAGCTGCTCCTAGGCCCACACAGTCGAGGTGTATACTTATGAATGATTAATACAACTGACGTTTAGGTGGTGTAGACAATGTGATGAGATATTTAATGACAAGGACTTGATCTAAAATAGTAATCGGAAGTGTGCTGTGGGGGGGGGGTTTGTTTCTTGAACTAGATACTGCTTGGAGGGTTCCTCGATCTTCGACTTCATTTGATTATCCTAATGATGGGATACTCGGTTTGTTTTTGTTAAGGTGAGCTGGAGTTTATACCCCGACTTGATCGAATCCTACGCATTGTTGGTGAAACTTCATGTGTTGCGTAGAGTAGCTTGATTGCGCCGTCAAAGTTGTTCTCTGCTCCTGGTATTTTTCTATTGGCAAAACGCTACACTTGAGGTTTACTTCGTGCACCGTAGAAGCGTTTTATCTGGCACTTTGGTTACATTGAGACTCTTTTTCTTATGGTGTTCCAGTACTGAAGAAGCGTGCTTAGTGGCGTTAGGCTTAATCTATGCTTATGCTAGATAATCCAAAAGCCAGTAAGCAGTAAGCTGATTTCTGTTGAGTCTGCAAGGCCACATTTACTCGTATCCCGTTTTTCAGACTCCTTCGGTAAACATTTCTCGTAAAGTACAAAGTCCACTAAAATTATGGGTCAATTCCACTACCAGCTAATGGAACTCGACAAGACACCTCAGATAGTTGTACTATCCAGGTTTAAGTGCTTGAACCGCCAACAAATTTCAATCTAATGACATATCGAGGACGTAGACGGTCCCCACCTCTGGCTCAACAAAACCGAAAGGCAATTAAGACAATTGAATGGCCCTAAGCTGTTCGATCTAAGGAAAAGAGATGAAATTCTTGGTCTATTCAGGAAATGTTATGCTTTCGGGAGTGTATTTGTCTCAAAAATCCTTCTAACGAGCTTATTTTCAGCAATAAGCCATACAATATCATGCCCATATAATTACAATTTCAATCACCACCATATTTCGCGGCCCAGCGAATCCCATCAAAATGACTGTATTATTGGCCCATGTGCAGCACTACATTCAATAAGCCGGTCTAGTATAGTGGTTAGTACAGTTCGTTGTGGCCGAACAAACCCAGGTTCGATTCCTGGGGCCGGCATTTTTTTGCAAAAGCACCTAGCTTCATGTATTTTTGGGCTATAGATTGTACGTTGTCACATCGTTGTTCGTGTTTGTGATCTGGCACAGGTCAATTGAGATCAAAACGACGCTGTTGCACTCGTTCAGGATGAAAGTCTCAGCCTGAGCCTGATCCACCAAACTGTTGTTTTGATGCAAGGATTTGTAGAACTTGTTGTCCTCTTCTTCCGTTTTGGGATCAATGATCCTTGCTCTTCCGTTGAGCATCAAAGAGATACTTCTGATTTCGGCCTTGTTCATGTTAGCCAAAAGCTCATACAAAGAGTTTCTTCTGCCAGTAGGAGCGGGCTTGTCTTCGTCGCCAGCGACCCAATCGTGGATCAAAAGCGAAACATGCGGATTGGCTTCAAGATTGCGGAATTTGGTCAGGTCTCGAGGCGTGCTGATGATAATAAAGGGCTTATCGTTCTTGGAGTAGAAGGTGTAGTTCATGAGCGAAGCATGGGGAATGTTGTCTTTGCAGGTGGCCAAATGCACATAACGCTTTGATTTGAGAAGCTTCGTCACGTTATCGGGCAATTGGTCTACTTTTTCGGTTTTGTTGCTCATTCTGGTGGTAGTAGGTCTTGGAGATAGTGGTGAGAGGGATGTTCAATATATAAGCGCGCAGGAGCAAGAAAGTGTGACATGGATAAGCAACCAGGCAAAAAAGAAAAAAAGAAGCAGAGTGATATCTTTTGAGAAGACGTGCTTAGCACTGAAGCCCTACCAAAAATAAACAAACGGCCAGCTCGAGCTCGAATGTTTTGTCTCTTGATGGCCTTGCCGCTTAATAATTGCTGCGAAAATGTGCATTTGGGGTGTAGGTGGATCTCGGAACAATGGTATGGGACTTCTATAGCATGAAGAGTGTAGATTCGAGTTTAATTGATTTTCAGAATTCAACAATTGTTGATTTGACGCCTCTCCGAGCTTGTCTTTGGCGTAAGTCTTCGTTTCCTTTAATCTTATTGAGAGTTACCACTATGCTTTGCAGTGAAAGACCATTTTGATATGTTCGTCAGGAAAGAGAGTACATGGTTAACGGCCATAAAGCCCCAACTGTTGAAATTATAGACTTTTGGGTGTTTTGTTGCCTGCAATGTGATCATATTCTTCTGAACTTGCGAACATCAGGCACCTAGCTTGTATAAAAACTGACATTTCGTTCGTTTATTGGCTTGCTGCTCCTCTGGGCTGTTTGCTGTTCAGAGATTATTCTAGCCAATGGTAATCGAGTGCCCAGTTAAATTGATCTTCAGGATCTGTGTGAGATCCCAAGTATACTAAAAAGTAATTTCGAGGCTTGGATTTTGCCTACATTACTAAACTGCTTAAATTGAACTTACATCTAAGGGAGCTCCTTCAATTGAAACCCAGAGCCTCCTTTTGTTGGTGGTTAGTAATGATATTTGTGACCCCATGGCTGCCAATGCCTGCGAAAAGCGGAATAGAATCACAGCTCTTGATGTAACGGGGAGGCACAATTGCGTGATTTGTGGCAATTTGAGTCCCATTGATTTGGATTTGGAGCTTTTGAAAAAGGAACTAAATTTTTAGTCGTACATCTTCAGACCATCTCATCTGAACTTGATCCCCAGCTTCTGGCACATCAAGCGCGCTTTTTGCATAACCTCATATCAATAACGAAGTATCAACACAACCCCACGGGCATGTCTTTTCTGGATTTTGACGGCGAATTTGCCTCACTCAAAAGGAGTCTGGCTGAGGAGCTAAAAAATGACAAACTAGTCCAGAGATTGGCGAAAGAGCTAAAAGCACAGAAGGCAGCACAGGCTGAGGAAGAAGACCAGTTCATCGATGCTGATGAAGCGCCCAAACAGAACGCTCCCGAACCGGTAAACCCTGAAGATCACTACACCGTGAAGCCCAGGAAGGTGTTGAAACTCACTGGATTGGAGGAGCTCCGAAAGGCCAGGGAAGAAGAGAGTAAGCCTCGAAAGAGGGTTCACCTCACAGGCATCAAAGAGCTCCGCGAGAAGGTTCTTGGTGCTGGTAATGTGGAAAAGCCGAAAAAGCGGTTGAAACTTATCCCAATGGCCGGGAGCCATGCTGTGAAAAAGAGCGGAGAGGTGACAGTGGATGCAAATGCTCAGACTGATGGACCTAAAGACAACGAGGAGCAGAGACATCCTGAACCCAACCAAGACAGTGAGTCTGCTAATTTGGGGTCTGTTGATGAGGAGAAGCCAGGCCCTGCTGATCTAAGTCGTCAAGATGAACAAAGCGTAAATGATAAGCGGGATCTAGATGACGCAGTAAACGGGAAGGAAGAGGGCAGTGCTGATTTAAACAGCACGATAGATATTGAAGACATCACCTTGATGAAGAGAACCATCTTGTCACAGCTCAACGGACGCAAGTTCCCGGCTTTGGAGGAATCGCTGCTCCATAAGACTTACAAAGACGTCTATAAGGTACTACAACACACTGTGAACGATCGCGAGGGAAACACGGCACTTTTAATTGGACCAAGAGGAACAGGCAAGACGTTGGTGATAGACAGGGCCCTTGAAAATCTACAAAAGACTTACGGAAAGCTGTTCATCACAATCAAGCTCGATGCCCATCTACATAGTGACGACAAGCTCGCGTTGCGAGAGGTTGCTCGACGGCTAGATATGAATGTGGGAGGCTCGAGTGAAGACAAGACGAGAACATTTGAACAGCGTGCTATCAGCGATACCTTCACGAACATTCTACTAGCGCTTGATCTGAACACATCCCCAGAACAGTCGGAGGAGGCCCAAAAGAGTTCCACTCCCATTGTGTTTGTCATCAACGAGATTGAGAAATTCACAGGCTCAAACAAGCAAACGCTCTTGTACAATCTCTTCGAATTGACCCAGAGTTCGAAGATCCCCATATGCGTATTGGGAGTTTGCACAAAGTTCACCACCAGGGAGCTTCTTGAAAAGAGAGTCAGAAGCAGGTTCAGTCAGCGAGTCATGACGACTCAGCTACCTTCAACTCTAGAGGACTTTTGGAGTAACGCTAAGCTTTCTCTCCAGGTGCACTCCTCAGCGATGGACCAATTCAAAGACAAGCTGTATCCACTCGACTGGAACAAGAAAATAGATGAGGCTTTCGACCATCCCACACAGCTAACGAGAGTCGTCCATCGTATTTTTCACTCGACTAAAAGCTACAAAGACCTCAACAACTGCCTAGTCATGCCTGTTTCACTCATTTCTCCAAGCAGACCGTTCCCAGATGACACACAAACGGTAAAATATTTCCAGATGCAGTGCCCCGGATTTACCCAGGCCATCTTTAAATCGCTTTCTACCACGGAATTGCTTCTAACCATTGCCGCAGCCCGTTGGATAGCAAGGTCTGAAGTGCCGCAGGTGAACTTTAACTTGGCATACAAAGAGTACACGGATATGATGAAACAGTTCAATGCAGAAGCGACCACGTTATTTTCAAACACGTCACACATCGACAATACAGCACTTGCAGGTATCAAGGTTGAGCAAAAAATATGGTCCCCAAAAGTTATGAGAGACAGTTGGGACAATCTTTACAAGTACGGAATTTTGTTTGATGCAATCACGAGCAATAACGAGGTGAATGCTAATAATAATTTTAATATGTACAAGCTGATCGTGCTAGACACGTCGAAAACGCTTCAGCTAGATATGACTCTTGAGGAATTGGGTCAGCTTGTCACTGAGGGTGATTATTACAAAACATTGACAAAGCTTTAATGGAGCTGCAAAGGATTGAGCTTCCGCATTGGGCAAGGTGATCTCATTCTTTTGTTGCAAAATATCACTTTCGCGCCGCACCGCCTGCATCAAACGATGCATATCGTGCATATTTACGAGTCTGAAGTACATCTGAAACGATGACGCCCAAATTTGAAACACACGGCCTCCGGAATTGGAAGCAGCCATTCTAGACCCTCGATTATATGAGGAGCTTTAGGCGCTTCTTTGCACAAAAAGGCTTTTACTTTTTTGTTGGACGTATCTGCAATTTCATAGTCACAGCTCATGACAACCTCGATTTCATCATCAACGGAATCAGATCGCTCCGTGAAAGAGGTCAAAAAGATCAACATCTCGTCGAACAAGGACATCTCGAACATCTTTGAAGCTCTCATTATCAGCTTAAACCTTCAGGAGCAGCCCGCAAAGTCGAAAAGCCTGCTATTTGGTAAACGACCTGCGCCCTTTTCCTTTTCAGTTGAGAATGCCGTGCAAAAATTGACCGACTTTCAGCTCGACATTGAGCTAAAAATGGCCAAAACTACCATCGCTTATACAATGAAGCCAAGCCTTGCATTCAGCCTTCTCAAAAGGTTCTTCGATGCGAAGTTGCTCCATTATCCGACCTCTCGAACCGAGGGTAAGCTTTCCAGTCATGGAACTTTACAGGTCACTCCAAAAGGAACAGCCATGGTCTATTCGTTTTGTCAGAATATCGGAATGCCAACAAGGAACATGCCAGAGATTGTGAAGTCGAACTTCAATACGATGGAGCTTCTTGTGCTTGAACGGTCATCAAACGAGTTGAACATCTTGTACTCGGACCACTTGATAAATATTCTCTTTTCGACCATGATGGGCCCGCAGCCGAATGTCTGGTCTCCAGACAGAAAACCCGACCCTATTTCTTGCATTTTCAACGAAACGGCCTCCTTCGATTTTCTGCAATCCTACGATGCTGATTGCCCTTCCCCAATGGGTAAATCGGATGTCTCCGAGGTCAGTCCGTTCCACCACAAATACTTTACCAACCCTGAGTCTGACTCACATATTCAGTATTACGTCTCGGACACTGGCGTCAGGGTGTTCAGCCTAAAGGCCTTCATGGATGGCGAAAAGAGAATAGTCGTGGATTACTGTGTGTCTGGCAAGGCCATTGTACAGTGGCTCAGTGAATGCACCAGCGTGATGTGCAGAAGTGAAGCTATAAGCATTGCTCGTCTATTTGTGAAAGCTGACTTACTTAGAAAGCTCACTGTTGATGACGAGGTTTTCCTGGACGACCGAAGTGCATTTTATGTTTTGACTTCCCACGGCTCGAATGTTTGTCGCTGGGGACACAAGAAGTTGGCGCCCAAACAACTGATTTCAGAGGAAGACTTTGAGCTCAGGAGTCCGAGCTTCAAACAGATCATCAGAGACCCGGGCTTGCGTCTTCTTTTCAAGATCCACATGCAGAAAGAGCGATGCGTGGAAAATGTGAAAGCCTACTTCCTGTTCACGACCTTCATTGAGCTGGAGCAAAAGGTGGTGAAGCTTTACAAGCACTACAACAAATTAGAAGAGGGCCCCAAGAAGACGCAAATCCGCAATGCCATCGACTTGCACACCAGCAAATTCTTCTCAAAAGCATTCCAGTTGTACTCCACCTACATCAGTCCAGAGCTGCAGTTTGATTTAAATATCGACTACAAATTGAGACAGGATGCCCAGCGTATGATGGCAATGGAAGGACCAAGGCTGCCTACAATTGACCACATGATGACGCCAATGGCTGTGACATTTGCAGAGCACGATATTGCCGATATGGAGTGTCTGTCTGACCCCGTGCCAGAGCCAGATTCGTACTTTCCTTACGAGACTACAGATCTTGCGAAAACCGTCTCGTTGATCAAAGACATCCACGGGGTGTTTCGGCAAATTGCTGAGTCCATATTCCGCCTCATGGAGATTGACTCGTACCCAAAGTTCATCCGCAGCGCCTCCTACTTAGAAGCTATCGCCTGCGGCGATAAAAACTACCATGGTTCAATATGAATATTAATGACTATAAATACAGAGGAAGAGAAAAAGATGGAGGCTTGCAGTGCAAGAGATGCTGTTCTGTCTTTCGAATACCGTAGGCCACGCCCGTTTAGACAACTGGGTCCAAAGTAGTACCCTTTTTGATGGTGGCCCAACCAATCAAACGCCAATGCTTCTCGATACGTCTGGACAAGGCAATCTTCTCGTTCACCTCGGTACATGCTGGGGAGGTCAATTGCAAACGGGCCATATCGGCCTTAACGGCGACAACACGGGCACCAGTGGCAGTGGAACCAATGTTCACCATCAACACTTCACCAGAGTCCAAATTACGCACCTTGGCCTGTTTCTGGCCCTCGGTCTTGACACCCAATAATCTTCTCAACAAGAAGTAGTTGATCTCTATGTCTGTGTAAATGGAAGGCAAGTGGCCCTTGGCTCCGACGACTTGGCCCACCAATCTATCGGCTCTGCACAATGTAGGGTCGACTTTAGTACCCACACCGATCAAACCACCGGGAACGGCGAACTTCAAGTCGTTGTGCTCAGCGAAAAGGGAAACAATGTTGGAGAAAATAGGCTTGCACTGGATCTTGCCGTTGTCGTCCTTGGTCACGATACCAGGTCTGATTTCAATCTCGTCACCGATCTTGAAAACACCGTTCAAGATAGAACCACCGGCAACACCACCCTTCAAGTCCTCAATCTCAGCACCAGGCTTGTTGACATCGAAGGATCTGATGACAATCAAACGAGGAGAGGCCATGAAGTCTCTGGGAGGAACTGGGATGTAGTCGCAGATCAACTGGTTGACAGCGTCGATGTTGTACTTCAACTGGGCCGAGATGGGCACAATTGGAGCACCGTCGGCAATGGTACCTCTGATGAAGCTCAAAATCGATTTCTGGTGCTCCAAAGCGGACTCCTCTCTCATCAAGTCGACCTTGTTCTGCAAAATGATGACATGCTTCAATTTCATGATTTCAATGGCAGCCAAGTGCTCCGAGGTCTGTGGCTGGGGACAGCTCTCGTTACCGGCCACAAGCAAAAGCGCAGCGTCCATGACAGCGGCACCCGACAACATAGTACTCATCAAGATATCGTGACCTGGACAGTCGACGAAAGAGACATGGCGGACCATGTTGTAGCGGCCATCACAGCCCTCAACCTCGCACTTGGGGTGAATCTCCTTGTCTGACTTGAAAGAGCGGTAGCAGCCTGGAGGAGGACACTCTGGGTTGGAGCATCTATAGATTTTGGCGTTGGCGTAACCCAATTTGATGGTAATGTTTCTCTCCAACTCGTCCTTGAAACGGACGGTCTGGACACCAGAGATGGCTCTGACCACAGTGGACTTGCCGTGGGCGACGTGGCCAATGGTACCGATGTTGATGGTGGCCTGTCTGTTGATGATCTCAGCAGAGGTTGGAGTCAAAGTGGAAAAGTCGACATCGTCGGGCTGTTCTGGAAGTCCACCGCCTTCTTCAAACTCTCTGCGGGCCGCCTCGGCATCAAACTCGTCGTCCAAACCGGCAAAAGCCACCAGCTTCTTCTCCTTTACTGGAGCCTCCACTTCTTGTTCTTCTCCTCCGGATTCGACATCGTGGCCGTACACGAGGTCTTCCTCGTTTTCGGGAATCGTGGATCCGATCACAATGTCGGGAGTGGCGTTCTCGATATCGTCGTACGACATACTTCTGATATTGTTGGCGAGTTTGGTGGGTTGAAGATGTCTCGAATCCTCCTACCTTATTGAGAATTTTTCATGTGGTCTCTGCACGACCGCCAGAAGAGGAGCCAGGTGTAGTCAGGAGCCCACCAAGAGGAAAAAAAATAGTCGAAAGACAAAATGTGATCAACATGGAAGGGCTCTTTTGCTTTTTCGTTCGCTACTATCTTTGTGGCCATTCTTGTCAATTTTGGTGTTTCCAGCTTGATGGGCCGATTTCGCAGCCAATGAGTAGGTGAAACCCGACTAAGTGACAGTGATTCCACCTCGAGCGTCCCAAATTCTTCAAGGCTTTTCAGGAACTGCCGATGAAGTCAACACTTTATTTGCATTCGGGAATTAGATGCAGCCATGTTGAAGCTTGTCTTCTGCACACGAGTGGTGAACTCCGATTGAGATCAGCACAAGGGGCGGAGAAGCCACGTAGAAAACTCAAAATATCCTCTATAATTCTTTCTTTAGCATATTTGAGTCTCTTCAGAACTTTCTATTCCTTGTTTCCATATAGGTTGCAAGGGCTTCAGATGAGTTTCATCGACGAAGAACTTACTGTAGTTCAATGCAGAGCACAATCCTTATCAAATCCTTTGTTCCGTGCTTTCTCAGCCCACGAGTCCCATTATTCTCTGTAAAGCGCTCCACAAGCATATCACTCAGCACTTCTTCATGACAAAGTCGGCCATGAGCGGACGATGATCGCTCATGTAGACCCCGCCAAACTTCGAGTGCAACATTCCGTACCCCTTGAGCTGCAAGGAGTACCCATTTTTCGACTCCTTGCAAAGCTCCTCCAGGGCCGGTATGGTATCCTTTGGAGAGAAGATATAGTCAATCCTCTTAGCATCCTTCAAGTAGTTACCACTGAACCCCGTCACCGTATAGTCAGGATGGCCGTACCAATTGTACGTCATGGTGATCTTGTGCACGTCTGTGTACGACTTGCTGATTTTCTTGTAGCACCCGTCCTTCGGTTTGGCGTTGAAGTCTCCACACAAGAAAGAAGGCCAATCGTTGATGCTGCTCATCTTATCCATCAAGAGCTGGGTCGACTCCGCACGTGCCTTGGAGCCCTTGTGGTCGAAGTGAGTGTTAAAAAAGTTGAAGTGGTATCCGCTGGGCTTGTGCTTGAGCGTGACGTAGGTAGCGATTCTCGGGTACTTGGCATCCCAGCCCACCAAAGGACGTCTTGTATTGATCTCGTTGAGCCAGAATGTGTCGTCGTAGATCACCTCAAACTCGTGTTCCCTGACCAAAAACGGCACATGCTCGCCCTGCTCCTTTCCGTCGATTCTGCCTCCACCATATGCTCTCCACTGGGTTTCAGGCTCCTCAAGCGCATTGAGGCCCTTCAAGATATCCTGAATCTGGAACTCCTGGGCCTCCTGAAGCGCCACAACCATGTTTGGAGCAAGATGTGCTCTGATAGAGGAAACCACCATGTTCTTACGAATGAACCACACAGGCTCTCCCACTGTGAGCTTGTGGTCTCCGCCGTTTTTGACGTTGTGGGAGTAGAATCTGATCGGAACCTTGTCAGTGTGCTCAACTTCCGAAATCGGAACAACCGTAGGGTACTCCTTGGCGGGCACCTCAGCGAGATGGCTGAAGAACTCGCTCAGTTCGAGTCTCTCCAAATCCTCCTTGGAGGTCGTTTCTGCTCCCTTCTCCTTGTCACTGTACTGACTCTGCGGTCTCGACTCAATCGGGTCATACTCCAGCTGGTCGCCCAAGTAGTCTGCAGCATCCGCTTGGTCAATCTCATCTGGCCTCGGATTCGAAAATCCAGGCACATTTTCAGTGTAAGCTTTCACGTTGCTCAAGAAGTCCGAGGTCATTTGCGAATTCGATCTGTCGAGAAATAAAAAGAGCATTACTGTGACCACAGCGGCCGCAGCCACTAATAGTCTCGTTCGTTTCACCACGATTGTGCCCATAACCTCTGTGTTTGATAAAGAGCGATAAGTATGGTCTTGTGCGGATGTGTGTAGGAGCATCTCCAAGCACATCGCCAAATTTCAGGTTGGGAGATGGAGGGAAAAAAAAATGTGTTCGAGGAATTTTGAAAGATTGTTGAAAGAATAGCTGGTCTTGCTACTCAATTTTGATTTTGCCTACAATCGTGGCTCGATCAGGGATTTGGGTGCTGAATTGGCTACGACTCCGACTGCAATAAGGGTTAGTTCAAGCAAGGCGGGTGTTCGTCGCTTTTGACAGCTTTTAACGATGATTGTGGAAGAAGAGATTTCAGGGAGTTCAAACATATATGTTTTTCTTAGGATTTGGGCTGCGGTGCCAAAACGAATTGAAGTATGTCTCACTACGTAATTCCATCGGGCTCTCACCGGGATTAGATCTGATTAGGGATCGATCTAGGGGATCCAGGGATCGGGTTTTTGACATTTGAAACCACTTCAAAAATAAAACCCTTTCTGTTAAAACCACTCTTTTCTTGCTCATTGCTCTCCGATGATGTCCAGACCTCGACAAACACGGGAACCCAGCGTGGGGCTTAGCCTTTCTCGGGACACGTTCTGCGTCAACTAATTGTTCGGGTTGACACAGGTTTTTATAAAATTGCTAAAACGAATGAGGAGCCTTCAATAAACTCAGGTTGTCGAATTTTTCTAATTAATGCAATATTCCTCTCTCAGGGCCTTGGTGTCATATAATCCAGATGTCAATTTGACCTCATTCTTACCGAGCTATAAAGGTTCAGCTTTTTCAGGCAAACTCTGAAGTTGAGACTCTCATACTGTGAAACTCTAAAAATCGATAGAAAACGGCATGTCTCGTCGAATCTCAGGGACTCGTTCCTTGAAATGGCTGCGAAAACCTCTCTCGCTATATTAAAACGACAACTCATGCTAATTCAAAAGGCAAAAAAGTAGAAATTTGGCAGTTTTTTATTTTTACTTACTCATTTGCTTTCTATGGTTCTGCAAAAAAGCTCTAAAACTAATTTCAAACTCTTTGAACATAAATGTTACTGGCCTCTTCTCACAAACCTCGTCTCATTAGGTGCACCTACTACACGCGCGTCGCGTTGTTGATATCTGGATACCTTCTACAGCTCCACTACAAGCACCATGGAGTTCGACATTCAGAACTCCCTTTTGTTCCTGGACATGCCACGTGATCCTCCTGGGACTGAGACCATAGAAGAGCCCATAAATATCGAGGATTCGTTCTTGTTCAGTCAACCTGTGAATGATATTCAACTTGAACCAAGCAAGACAAGATCTGAAGGTTTGGTTGACCATTCCGCGAACATCGGCGCCAAAAGGGTCAAAACACTCGGAGGAAAAGAGGTCTTCTTGAAGAAGCGGGTCAGGAATTCCACGACTGTCGATTTCAATGACTCGTTTCTCGATATAGATGAGCTTCACGCGAGAGTGGAGAGAAGAAAGAAGTTCAACGAGGCACTTGACGCGGTCCGGTCGAGCCATAAGAAAGAGTCAAAACAACCAGAAATCGCTAATAAGAACTCAACTCACGGAGTGTGGACCGAGAGATACCGTCCCAAATCGTTCTTCCAGCTCTGTCCAGCTGGTAACGAGCGCCAGTACCGTCACATTATGCACTGGATCCGTAACAAAGAAAGAGAAAAGAAGGTTTTGTTGGTTCACGGACCTACGGGTGTGGGAAAGTCCGCCGCTGTTACTCTATTGGCGCATCAGGCAGGCTTCCATGTTCACGAGGTCAATTCTGCCAACGCTATGGAAGACTCTGGTGGAATTGAGCACTTGAAGCAGCGTATGAAAACGGCGGTCTTCACTAATGACGTCACAGCCTCCTCCAAGCCCACTTGTCTTGTGATCGATGAAATTGACTGTTATGCCAACTCTGGCGAAGTCATCAGAGCTGTGAAAGACCTTGTGACCTCAAAAGATAAACCTGTCACCAGACCCGTCATATGCATTGCGAACGAGGCATTCGGAAAGGCGATGGAGAAGCTACGTCCTCATTGCGAGCTTGTAGGTTTCCGGAGACCTCTTGCAACGGCAAGTTCAGGAACGGGAAGCAAGCGAAGGGTGAACGTCAGTGCTCAAAAGGCAGTCAAGGAATTTCTTCTAGAGATATCAGCAGCAGAGGGTCTTGGCTTGGACAAGAAAGAAGTCACTGATATCTTCGAGACCTGCGAAGGTGATATTCGTGCTTGTATTAATCATATGCAATTTGCCGGTCGCAAGCTTGACAAGGAGCTTTTTGTGGGCTCTGATGCGGTCATAGACTCGTCTAAAGATATAGCTTTGTCGTGGTTCACCCTTGTTGATAGGCTCTTTGCTCGAGACCAAAAACTCACCAAAGAGGAGGACTTCTCCGTTGTGTTTGAGATGCTCATGTCCGGCGAGGGCAAATCAGGTGTGTCCGGATTGCTTGATAAAGTACTTGGCGGGTGTTTCAGTCGGTACTTGGACGCAACACATTTGCAAGACGATTCGATAAGACGTCCCGCAGAAATCTCAGAATGGCTCTTTGCCTACGACAGGTTCAACAGGCTCCCAAATGCAGAGATGTCTGGCTACGCATCCCTCACTGCGCTCAAGTTTTGGTCGTTGTTCAGTGAAATCAGCCCGGCAAACACCAGAGAAAACCTGCTCTTGCCAAATGCAAGAAACATGGACTTCGAGTGCTACGAACAGAAGAAGCAAAATGAAGCATTGATCGAGACTCTTAGTGAGAAGGTACCGCTCCAGGTGAAGCTCGCCTGTTGCGGATGTTCCGGAAATGCAAGCTACTATGCCAGTGAGTTCTTGCCCCATCTCGACATGATGCTTTCTCCGCCAACGGGCTCGTCCCGAGTCAAGCGTACCATGCGTCCACACGAACAGAACATCATAGACAAGATATACGAGGTTGTCAAGAAGTTTGAGCTTCGCCTCGAGTCGAACAAAAACGTCGATACTGGACTTGTGTCGCTTACTTTTGGCCCCAACTGGGATCCAGTAACGAACTACGAGACGGATCTTGCACCAATGACATTGGCACAGAAAAATAGAATTCAAAGTACGAAGCGCCAATGGCTCTTCCCGCTCGTTCAGACGGAATTCGAGTTTGCAGCAAGTGCCAAGGCGAAGAGAAGGTTGGACTCTACTGCTACTCCTGTTGCCACAGTGAAGCGTGCAAAGGCCATGAGTTTGATGGACTTCTATGGAGTTCCAAAAGCAGAAGGCGAAGACGGCGGTGATGAGGTGGATGTGAAGGATGAAGACGAAAACGGCGAGAGGGTGAGAATCTGGGTGAAATTCCACGAGGGTTTCTCGAACGCTGTGAGGAAGAACATTGGTTGGGCAGACCTCTGGGAGTAAGATGGTATGAGATGGAAGTGATACGCTGGAGGCAAGACGGATTGAGATAAGCTGAATTCAAAATGCAAAACCACAATCTTAATCTTGCTCATTTCATTCATTTCGCTTTTATTTTCGTCTATCATCGAGGAATCTTGGTTTTGGAGTGGCTGCAAATCAACGGTCCTGAGGTGGTTGCGGCGCGCGTCTATCAAGTGTACGCCTCAACCATCTTGAACTACAACTACCTCCACTAAAACCGCAAAACACATGACTTCCTATATCTCTGGGTTCCTCCAGCGGCTCCAGGTGCCTAATATAGCAGGAAGCGCCATCGCAAAAGAAAATATGAGCGCTCCCTACATCAACTACATCACCATGTACTGCCCCAGCCTCGTCCTGGAAAAGGCAGAGTCCTTCGAAGAACTATATAACATGATCCTCTTTTTTGCTGATCCCACAAAGCAAATAGACAAACAATCCCAATTGAGTCTAGTAGGGCTCGTACGGGGCTCGTGCTCTCTTGCTCTGCAGTTCAATCCCAAAAGCGATCCCACCACTATTAGTGTGGAGGGAGGAGCGATTGTGGTGGTTGAGGTCGAAAAAGGCTATTTTGTTGCCTGTTCTGTAGCGCTTCTGACGGATTCTGGGTCACAGAAAAGGCTCGTGGAGATCCAGATCGAGCGTCTTCTTCAGCGGTTCCACAGGTACTTCACCATTCTTCACTCGCTGGCCGGGGATATATTTGAAGGAAGCTGTCTGGACCAGCAAAGAGCTTTACTAGAGGAATTCTACACAGAGCTCATAGAAAACTACAATGGCGGAGCATTAGTCAAGGGCCTCAAAAGAGCCCTCGTTTGGCCCAATTCGCTCTGTTACCAGGGCCTCTTTCTGTTTTTTCCCCTGGGCTCATACAAAAAGCTGTCTGTTCGGATTCCAGACTCCCATAGACCGGATCTCGAAGCTCTTTGGGTAAAGACGCCCGTCAAGCCTGCTGCAGTGCTTTTGATGCACACTAATAAGACTATCCCCAAGAGAGAAGGGCTTATTCACAAAGATGCTGGGGACATAGACGAAACGGCGTTGCTAGACGTCTACAGCTTGCTTGAATTTTTCTCTTTCCACGAGCGTCTCGAGGGCCCCAGACTAGGTCTGGCCAGGGTCTTCAAGGGCCTATTTAGTGCTGATGCCAACGCTGAGTTTTCGCCCGTATCCGAGGATGACCTGGAGACCGTGAGTCTGCTACAATTGGCGCCTAGCACGACCACTTTTGAGCTTCTTCACCCTACGGCTCTCGCCAAAACGCTCGTGATGCAGCCGCTTTCGTCCACTTTGGACGGAATCAAGTTCTTGGGACTGACTGTCAACGAGCAGCTTCCCGCTACCTCGTGGATCCCCTTCTTTGGTTCCAAGCCTGTGGAAGCACCTGAGACAACCGCAGTTTCTGAGAACACTTCCCCCGAAAATGCTGATGTAGGTTCGGTGGAATCGCTGGACTCAAAGAAAGGAACCTTCATTATGGGACCAGACAGCGAGAACAACATCTACTCGTTTCTCGTGTACTTGCCCGTCACCAAAAACGGACAGACCACCGTTGAAGAGTTCCTGGTGGTCGTGTATCTCGAGGAGCAGGTGATGGTGTCGCTAGTCTTCGAGTCCAGTGCCCAGGAACTTGCAGATCCAGCTTTCTACGAAACCTTAAGGTCCGATGTGTGTGAGCCTGCTGTTGAGGTTATTCAAGAGTGTGTTGCACTAACATCAGGCGGCGTGGCCCTCAACAGCAGCATACTGTCGTTGCCCAATCCAGTGGGGAACATAATTACCGGCAAAAACGAGGAGAACCCTGAAGTTGACAGCGATTTCTTCTACATCATCTACGACACAAAAGAAAAATCGTTCCAGTCTTCACTTCCCTCGCTTCCCCAGCCGCAGCTTTTGGCCAATGTGGGCAAGGAGGTAGCGCAAGTCTCGTCACACTACCAAAACGCCTTTTTCCATCTCCACGACCAGCTAGCCGACTATTTCGTCATGAGGTCAGCGGGAAACGTCTTTCACGAGGGCGCCGTTCGAGAACAATTACACAAATTCTCTACGAACAAGAACAACGACTGGCTCATGTACCTCATCCGGCACCGCCAGAAATCTATTATCATAATACGCAACTATAACGCTAAGTACAAGCAGAAACCGAAAATCATCACCAAGGAGATGCGGGAGGCCGGCCAGGCCGCCCTGTGGACCTCGTCCGTCTACGACTATGCCCACCTCGGGTTTCTCGACAGTCTTGGGGACGATGTGAAAGTGTGGCTTGGGAGTCTCAGCAGCACCCAGGAACAGCCATCTACGACTTAGTGTTGGCCCAGGAAAGAAACAGATGGACGTCCTTGGCCACCACGCTGTTAATTGTGAGTTTGGCGAGCCACTGAGGCACGTTGCCGCCTGCGTCGGAGCATGTGGTCATCAGCCAGTGAAGACCAGACGTTTTCGGATCGAAACTGATATATTCCACCGAGGTGTACCGCGCAGCCACGCAATTGTGATCAGCTCCGTTGCCTGGAATCAACGACGGGTCAATTGCCAACGAGATTACGTACCCGGAGTTCCCGTCCTGAGCCCGCAAGACATGAACGAGGTTGCAAAACTTGCGCTTCTTCAAAGGGAATTGCAAGTGGTAGTAAAGCTCAGCCAAATACGTGACACTGTCGAACCCCGGAACCGGCTCCGGAAGATCGTACGGGTGCAACTTGAAATCCGCCAACTCTTGGATGTACCCTTTCTCCCACAGCGTGTGCGAGTCATCGAGCAGAGTCAACGAGCCGAGCACGTACTTGTCCAAGAGATGGAAGACGTTTTTCCTCAATTTGGGCGAGAACTCGTGGAAGTCGTTCTTTCGAGCCACCCAGTAGTCCTCGTTGAAAGTGCTCGTGTGGACGTCTACGTGAACATCATGCTCGTCCTGGGGCACCAGGTACTTGTATGTGCCCGCCTTCTGCCACAGGGGAATGTGGCGGGCGATGTGCTGCGCCTGCTGGAAAAGCGACAAGGAGGTGATATCGTCGAGGGAGCGCAAGGGCGTCGAGTTCATATTTCGGGTTTATCTCTCGAGTTGTGGTTGCAATTGTGCTTCTTTGCTCTGGTGGTTACTGGTTGCGGCACGTGACATCAATGGCTGCAAAACCGGGCCCAAGGCAAAACGCACAAAGCGATAAGATTCGGGAAAGGATGGAAGCGCCCTGGGCTGGGGGGCGAAACCGAAACGCCGCACCCGTACACCAGCCGTTTTCTCGGACTCACAACCCACTGCTCACTTCTCACTGATCTCAGTTTTTTTGTATGGCGCGTCACGTGACCCGAGGCGCCCAGTGGCATCGGCGAGTGGCAAGCCGCCTGGGGAAAAAGGCCTGCCTCAATTTCTGCCGGCCTCTCTTTCGCGCCTTATTAACAACCATCACCTCCACCACACGGAACCGATAGAAACACAAAAGCCCCAGACACGGTCAGAATATCTCCATTTTTGGCTTGATCTCCAACTCAAAAGTCCAAACGTACCAGAAAAAACCAAATCTCCAAATTCTTCGCATGTCTTTCGGTGAATCCTCCCACTGATTACAACAACCAGCCCCATGAGAGACTCCAACTACAGGTCCATCACCAACAACAGGGCGGCTGTAACCATCACCACCAGCCTCTACGATCGACGGGCACTCGACGTGACTGCCGATAAGCCCCTTGTCAACTCGCTTAACCACTTGACGTACTTGGTTTCCTCCAGTGCCAAAGTTCGAGAAACCTTGTCCAACGATGGCGGGATCGAACGTCTTGTGGAGATTCTCCACGAGTGCCACAACTCCACGTTCAATGCGCAGGACAACATCTTCAATTCGGAGAAGAAGTTGCTCACGGCGTGGAAGTGGACGTTGGCGTTCCAGTGTTTGGTGCTTATCGGCACCGGGGGCACCGAGAAGATCCGCCTGAAAGTCGTGGCTGCTGGCATGCTTCCGATCATTGCCACCGTTTTGGACAACTACATGAGCCTCCACGAGGGCAGTCTTGTTCCTGCCGTCAGTGGTGCTTCTCTGGCTGCTTCGGTGTGTCCATATATGCACGGAACCAACAATGCCACTGCCGCTGCCGCTGCCCAAAATCCAAACTACTTCAATGCTTTTGCTGATGACGACAGAAGGGCCGTTTTTCCAACCCGCTACCCCGATTTGGCCCAGCAGAGACGAGACGACCCCCACAGGCTCGCAGGCGCCAACAACAGAGCAGAGAGCCCGCTTCCGGGTCACCCAGGCCAGGATACCTCAGGCCCTTCCGCTGCTGCTGCTGGAAACGCTGCTGCTGCCGCCAGTGCTTTGCAGAATATGGAACTAGGCTCCGACAACCTGCGGCAGCCCTCGGAACAACTCCAGTACGACCATCGCTACGCCCCCGACCCGATGTCCAGAATGAACGGGCCGTATTTCAACACTTTCCACATCAACAGCTTGACCTCTGAAGACTACGAAAACCTCACCGTGGACCAGCTTCTCCGGCTCGTGCGCTGCACCAACAACCTGTTTAGCAGTAACCAAGACAATGGCAGTGTGTTTGCTGGCGCCCAAAGAAGCTCCGTGAACAACGATATCCGCCGCAGGTTTCTCATCATCACGATCTTGAAGAAACTCCGCGAGGAAAAGGAGCAGGAATACCCTGAGCCTTCTTATAGAGAACCTTGTGAGTACGACATGGACTGCAACCTCCAGTTCCTTTCTGACCTTTATCTCCAGGACGAACGAAGCACGCACATCACCAACATGATCCATGCAAAAAGCGCCCCTAGAAATTTCACCGAAACGGGAGTCGTCATCCCTCGCGACGATGACGTCGTCTGGTGTCTCCAACTACTAGCATACATCTCGAAGTATCCTTACTTGAAGGAGACATTGCAGAACACTCACACTGTCATTGACATGAGCATCAGGGACAAGAAGCATAAGGGCTTTGCTAGCGGTCGTATGAAAGCTAGTCTTCAAAGCAGGAGCGCTTCTAACGCTGATAATGGAAAGAAGGTCGCCGCTACCGCTCGTCAGGCTCTTCTTGATCGTAAAAGCAGGGTTTTGTCGTCACATGGCCATGACGGAATAGAGAGGTTTAACGCCTCACCTTCGAACTCCCCACAAATGCCTGGCGATTTAAATCTCCGTAACGACAACTTTGACATCAACGAGGACATGTTGGACTTGTACAGCAAGCCTGACGATGATGGACTCACAGAAGATGCGGAGGTGAACGACCTAGACGACAACGACGACTCGGAGGAAGACTGCGACCACAGAGTCAAGGACGACGACGGAGACGTGAACGAGTACTTGCTGAGCTTCGAAGACAACGTCACCATGACCAACCAGAACCTGTCCAGTCTCGGCAAGCTCTATGATCTGATCATCGATGCTGAGTCAATTGTCAATGACTTGGACAGAGAGCTTGCCCTTAATCGCATCAGCGATAAGATCAACAGCTTCATCGAGGCGGAGTGCCAGAGGTTGAGCGACACAATCATCAACAAAAGGGCAGAGGAAGTCGAGTTTCTCACTGATAAGTGGAATTACGAAACCTATGCTCATTTTGATATTGATGAGGATGGCGAGAACCCACATTGCGACTACGATGAGTCGTTGATCGAGCACAAGAAGGTCAATCTCTTTCCTATGGTCGAGAAGTTCACTTTTTTGGCGGGAACGGATATGTACTACTGGTCCGGTGTTATCATGAGAAACTCGTGTCGACGCAATGATCTCAAAGGTGGAGTGAGACAATGCGGCAACCTCGAATGTGGAAAGTGGGAAAGCTATCCACGCGAGTTCAGCAAGTGCAAAAAGTGCAAGCGTACGAAGTACTGCTCTCGTGAATGTCAAATGAGAGCCTGGCACTGTCACAAGAATTGGTGCGTTCCAAGCGCCTCTTCTACCTCCACATCCACGCAGAACACCGGGGCTCGTGCTGCCACGGAAGGCAGCGGTCAAGAGGAGACCAACACTTCCAACGACAACGAAACAAACGAAAGGGGAAGACCCCCTCTAGTGAGCGGAGCAACTATGACTGTAAGAAGAATCGGCGGTCCAGCAGAGACCGAGGGAATGAATCTAGATACGGACGCTATGCAGCGTGATTTTCAGCCAAACTAGCTCAGCATCAGCATAGACGCCTTTGGATGAAATCAGCATCTGCTCTCCTCACCATAGGATGTTGCGATTTGATCGCAAATGTCACTTTTCAGTTCTTCTACGCTTTTAAGTGTTTTATTTAGGAAAAGGTTATTTGGGAATAAACCTAGAACGGTAGAAATTATTTGTAGGCTATTCAAGACGGATGGGCAAACCATGAACAATTGGAGCTGCTCCGTTCAAGTATTTGAGCACACAAGTGTTTCGACTTTCAGAGACCGCCCTTGCAATGTCTAACCTTTCACTGTCCTTCCCCATGAGTCCCCATTTCGCTAGAGCTGAAGAGCTGAAAACGTCAATGTCTTTATCTGTGATGTCCCAAAGATTACTAACAATCATTGGCGAACCGCAAAGAAGCCAGACCATAGTATTACTAGTGGGTTCAAGCCTTCCAAACTTCTGCAAAGCACCGGACGAACAACCCATGAGAAGTGCTGGTGGGAGCTTGATGTCTCCACAGAACCTGATTTTTTTGACTTGTGACATTCTCATGTACTGCTCTCCACCTCCATGTCCCGCATAGAAGAACAAGTCTGTGTTGAATAAGCTCGTTATAAGTTTGTCCTCCTCCGGTGCCTGGCCAACAATCCCTCTTGATCTTGGCATCAGCTGGAACATATCTTTGAATCTCTCTTCGGTCTTCTTGAGATCGCCTCCGGGGTTCAACATGTAGAACAAGTCGTGCTCTGATGGAATCGAACTGGCTGAATTTTCAAGTAGCTGGAGAAGCATCTCCACACTTGGTACACGGGAAATGGATCTCTCTCTAAGGAACTCCAAGCTCTCCCATGGAAACTCCGAGCACGCGTGTCCTGGAATGAGAACGATGTGTTGATTGTGGGAGGGCTTTATTGTTCTTGGGTAGATTTTCTTGAGATCTTTCGCCAATTTTTTGTAGTTGACGGTCACCTGTAGCTCACTCGCAGTGTATATGATCAAGTCTTCAAGCGATTTGTCAAACAGGTAATTGGCTTTGCAGACTTGGACGTTTAAATAAAGCTCTGTGATAGTGTCACTCAAGTCTAGCGGACTCGTGAGATTCAAGGCTTTCTGCCATGCTCGTTGTAGTTCTGACTTAAAGAAGACGAACTCGCTCTTCGAATGACTTCCTCTCTCAAAAATTCCCTTGAAACCACCGATCCAATTTGTTTCCACATCGTCCAAAAGAGTTTTCATTCTTGCGTCCAATTCAAAGCGTCTCTTCCACCAATGTCTTCTGTCCTCTTTTGTTTTCACATTCGAGGTTGTGGTTAGGTTGGTTGTCTGATGACTGTCCCTGATAATGTTACTAAGCTCACGAATGACTGATGCAAAGGAAGCAGTGTCTTCGCGATTGGATTCCCTCATTGATAGCTGGAAAATCGAGGGAGACTTCGAGCTCTTCAGATACCTTGTCAAACTAAGATCGCCCGTGTCAGCGGCAATGTCTATCGTGATGATCAAATATTGGTCTGGCAATAATGTGTCTAGCCTTTGGTAGAACGTGTCCCTGGCTTGCAAGTTATCTATCGACGCGTTATGGCGTGAAGGCAAAAGGTTGTTATCTTCTTTGGAATCCTGATGAAGTTTTTCGGAATTGCTGAAGGGTAGATGCCTTGGCATGTCTTGAAGGAAATAGACATCCCTCAAAAGGCTTTCCGCTCCGTCAGATCTTAACACTGACATTTGCGAAAGGGTGCAAACGCATTGCGAGAGCACCTCCTGAAGCTTTGCTACCTCCTCGAGTCCTAGGTGCTGAGAGTAGTTGTTTTCAAGAAACTTCAAGAGGGCTTCTTTGTTATCAAGAAGCTTTTCGAATAGTATCAAGTCAGCCTCTGCCCTCTCTTTCGCCGAGGTCAACCCAGATGGTATCACAAGCGCGCTTGGCTGATCAAGAATCGAGGCCTTCAACTCCCCTACCTCCCGCTTAGCTGCGAGAAGAGCGTTGAGTAATATTAATCGCCGTGACTGACACTTATACTCCAAAATGCTTGAAATCAATTCTTCGTCAGAAAGGAGGTAATCGATGCTAACGAACGACAACTTCAACTTCTTGATCGAGAATGCCTCAAGCTCTCCTGGTATGCCACGAAAAGTATGTAGAATTTGCTTTCCCACGCTAGAGATCTCTCCCTTTGAGGACGAAAGTATATTTTGTAATATTGAAGAGCGCAACTGCGCTACCCTCAAAGGACACAGGTCACTCGTAGATGCTTCTGCTAAACCTTCTTGGTAATGCCTCACCGAAGAGTCGATTTCGCCCGCAGAGAAGAGCATGTCCGAGAGCTCGAAGCTCGTCATTGCCTGTACGATGACAGAGTCAAAACCACTGTGAAGCTTTCCCATCTCATGAAGCATATTGCAACACTCGTTTGAGGCTCCAATGTGTCTGGCAGCTTCGAAGCTCTGCTTGTAACAATCGAACAAAAGGTGAATTGTTTCTTTTCTGACGATGTCAGGCCGGCTAAACTTTTTCAAGACTGAAGTAGCAATCTTTATTGCCTTCTTGCAATTCCTCAATGTCAGAACGAAATCA
The DNA here is from genome assembly GCA_030582895.1 of Candidozyma ruelliae. Taxonomy (NCBI): domain Eukaryota; kingdom Fungi; phylum Ascomycota; class Pichiomycetes; order Serinales; family Metschnikowiaceae; genus Candidozyma; species Candidozyma ruelliae. Next base: position 17,871 of record JAJMHE010000025.1, on the reverse strand, counting down.
CCGTTGGTCAGTTGATGTTTGGCACTCAATTTGAGGAAATGTGCACCTAGGAGAAGAAACGAAATTGTCCGGTCCAAATTGGTTGACAGGCTTTCATCAAGCCTGAGCTCTGATCTTCTTCCAAGTATTTGATTCAACTCTTCAAACTTCGCTTGAGCCTTGTTTGAACTCTCTGTTGAGATGAAGTAGTCATATTGATAAAGCTTCCATTCGATCAAATGTCTTTCAACTGATTTATCAAGCAAAGACAAGTCTTTTATGAGTTTTCCTGCTTCGCTAAGATGGGCTGGGAAAGTGTCTATGTCACCAAGTTCAAGTAAGCACCTCAAAGACATGAACTGAAGTGCGAGCTTGGAGTCTGTGGAAGCACGACGATAGTGATCGCTAGCAACAAAAGATGTCAACATTTTGGTTGCGGTAGCGTAGTGAGCTGTATAGAAAAGGGATCTCATCACCTCAATCAACGTATCAATTTCGTGAGCTGACTTCAATTCGCCATCAAGCCAGCGTTCGAAGTGCCTCAAAATTTCCTGAAGACGAGGCTTTAAGGCACCTGAAACACACTCGAGGCGATTCGAAAGTATCGCAGCGACTATGATCTCACATTCCCCTTTCAGAACATCCGACAAACGGAGTTGTGCACCCGTCAGCTTTTCCAACCTCCACTGACAAAAGAGCTTGATCGCAGGATCACAATGATTGAGAAAGCAGAAGAAAGGCTCAGCTGAAGTGATTTCAGACTCTTCCAAACAATCGAGAGCCGCAACAAAGATACTTCCCTTCTGGTGGTCGTTCAAGCTGGTTAAAAGGTCGTTCTGAAGAAGCTGAGGATTGCTTGAAACGTTCAAAACGAGACATCTGAGCACACTCTCTGGGATACAAAGGTCTTCAGTGCCTTCGAAAATGTTCATGTCGGAAAATTTGTGGTCCTCGAGAAACTTGACAACGATATCCCACGACTGCTCGAGTCTTCCGTTATTCAAGAGACACTTTAGTGTGACTTCCCTAAAGCGTTGCTTCTTTTCCGGGTCGACAGAGTCGGGTAGATGTTTCAAGACCAAAAGAAGTGCATCTTGATTCCCGTGCTCATTTCCATACCTGAAGCAGAGGGAGAGAAGCTCCTTATCTGCGGGTAGGATTTGGAGAAGGGCTGGTATGATATTTTGAAGTAGCCTTGGAAAGACTGGCGTTGGCGCTGCTGCTCGTACGAATCCTATGAGGGCGTCCCGGAGTATTGTGGGGTCTGTGATCTTTGTATCACGAAAGGCGTGGAGCATGCTTTCGATAATGTCGGCGTTTTTATCAGTTGGCGATAGAGAGGAAACTTTTAAAAGTGCCTCGGAGAGCAATTGAGGGGAAGCCTTTGCATCTGTATCATCCATGCGTAGTTCCCTCAAAACGTATTGAAGACAATCCTGAGGGTCTCTTTGCTCGAGACATGGCAGTGTGGGTTCAGAGTCGATTGAATCGTTCAAGTCCTGGAGAAACGGGCCAGAAGCGTGTTTCGGTAGGCTCACGTCGCACGTCTCACCGGCCAACCTCCTGAATTTGATCTGGAGAAGTTCCCAGTTCATTCTGTGGTCTTTCAAACCCACACGCTGCACTTTGGCCAGCAAAAAGTCCACGATCTTCAAAAAGCCCCCGCAGACCTTCCCGAGACTTGTATATGCCTTAGTCTTGACATTCGTGGGGGACTTTTCAATCCACCTTACGATGGACCCTTCACGTTTAAGTGAGAGCGCTATGGTGCCGAAAATCGCCTCCGAAAAGCCATTCTCGCCCGCAACAATCAGCTGCAAATTCCCAGAAACATACTGGATCAACGTCTGCAAAAGAAGAAGGTGGAAGGCGTTCACGATCTGAAACTCAGCCGTGCTCTCAAAAGTCCCGTGTAGAAGCCTGCTCAATGGTACCTCTCGAAACCGTAGCTGTGGATCTGTCAATGCTATGTACATAGTGTGGAGCTCTGCCATGCCTTCTTTGAGCTTTTTCGCTTGCACTAGTCGTGCAATGTGCCTGTGGTGGTCTTTCACGACCTCTTGGTACCGATGCTTGTCGCCCTGGCTGGTTCTGTAGCGCAGGGCGAAGGAATTTAATAAACCCGTGCCTCCCGAGACTTTAGCTTTCCGCTGTTCTCGGGGCTTGTTGGGCGAAATCTCGGTCAATGCCATGAAATGCTGCTATTGTGGGGCTCTATATTTCTAGTACATTTGTGTTGCAACCAAAAGAGCGAGGTTTCAATGTTTACGTACTGCACACAGCCCCAGCTCACCACACCCACTATATGGCAGATCGCAACTCTGCTTTTAGTGCATAAAGTACATTGTCAAGTTGGATGAGCATCGAAGAGGCAGCAGCATCGTATATACAATTTTGAGCTGTCTACATTTTTACTCATTGACTGGCATTCGTTAGTGCACATTTTGCGACTTTTGGCCGAAAACTGGATTTTTGGCGCCTCTTTCGCAGTTTCTCCACGGTTCACATTTCAGCCCAGTTTTTCACTTTCTGGAACATTTCACCCACACCATGACTGTTCCAGTTGCACAGTTCAAAGCCGCCATGGCCAGAATCAGCTCACAGGCGATGATCCTCACGGCCGGGTGCAAATCCGCGTCCGAAGTTTTCCACGGAATGACGCTATCGTCGGTCTGTTCACTATCAGTTCATCCAAAACCGCTTCTCCAGTTCAATTTGCATCTTCCCAGCTACACATCCAAGGCACTCCACGAGAACCACGGCCAGTTGTGCTTGCACTTGATGCCTCCCACAAGCCAGTCTGTGTATCTCAGTCGAACGTTCGCTGCTGGAATTAAGAGAGACAAACGGCACTTTGATGTCAAGCCTGAGGACGGGGAGATCTTCCACGAAATGACCACGCCTTTTGCACACATTGGAAGCAAAAGCTACACGTTGCACGACACGGGGAAGTGCCTCCTTCCCGTGCTAAAAGAGCTGGAGAAAGCGTTCATCTGCCAGAAAAATCAGGTGTTTCGAGTCGACAGCCATGAAATATGGGTTGTCGATGTTCTCGACATACTTTCACCCAACGCACACTACGAAAAACAGCACCTGGGAGGCTTGCTCTACTTCCAGCGGGGCTTCCACAGGGTAGGCCTGAGCCTCCAGGAACCATAGCCGCTGCACATTTCTTCACTTGCATTTCAAACCTAGCATAGACTAATAGCATAATAGCTGATTACCACACAAGACATTGTATCATTTCGCCGCTTCGCTCTCATCTAGCTCCTGAACAAGCTCCTCGCACGCAAGCTCGACCTTGGGAAGGATCGTCTCGAACCTCTCCTGGACCCTCTTTTGTCTGCGCTGGTAGCGGCTCAAAATCGCCTTTTTCATGGCCTTCAAGTCCCCGTTAAGGCGGGAAATCTCCTCCTTGCGTGACGCAGCCTTACTCTGAAGCTTGCGAAGTTTCACCTCGATGGTGTTTCTTTCGGTCTCGACGGCACGGACGTCGTTCTTGAGTTGGCTGGTATTCCGCTCGTAATCTTCGATGAATTTTTCCAAGCTGTCGATCTCGTCAAGCATAGACTGCTCTTCCATCCGCAGGTCGTCGCTGGCAGACTCGGTCTTTACCTTCATGTTGTCGAGCTGCCTCTGCAAGTCTTCCACTTCATGCTCTAATTGAATCACAGAGTATTGAAGGCCCTTCACCTTTCCACTTCCGCGGCCTTCAACAGACACCTTGTTGTGAACCTTTTCAACCCTGCCCTTCATGCCATCCACCTGCTTTTTCAAGTCTGCTATTTTCTTGTTCTCGTCTTTTCTCAGCTTCTTGTGGTGGCTTCTGACTTCGTTGAGCTCGTTGATGGCGGAGCGCAAACTACCCTGAAGTGTCTCCAAAGAAGTGATTTCAATCGAGTGATCAAGGTTGGCATTGGATCCGGAGTCGACTGTGCTCACTGTGACAGAGGCAAGCATCTTGGAATGTTTCCCGAAGCAGCAAATTTCATATTGACGCAATGGATGAAGGCCTTCGACCCTCACATATTCCCGCTTGCCTTCCGCAGTCGTGTGCGTAAAGTAGCTCACGAGATTCCATGCTATCGAATTCACCAGGATTCTGATTTCAGTAAGAGGGGTGAAATATTGCTCATTGCACTCAAGAATGACATCTCTATCACCAATGCGACTGATGCTCATTTTTTGTGAGTTGGTGTGATGCTTGTCCAAAAAGGCAGATCCACATTCCTTTCTTGCGGTCAATTGCCCATTGAAAAAGGAAGAGTTCACAAAGAACACTTTGATAGCAGCTAGCCATGTCCACAAGGGCTGGATGGATATCGTGAAGTATCGGTCAACAATTGTAGTCGAGTGATTTGGAGCTGCGTTGCTGCTCGCCCGTTTTCTCTCAACGAGAGTACGATTTTGTTGCGTTTTGTTGTTGGGTGATGGGACCTTGCTGGTCGGGGGAACAAGACAGAAAAGCTCAAAGTTTGTAGCATCTATGTCAGCTTTTGACGAGTACCTGTCAACCTTCGAAATGGCAATTTCGCTTTCAACATTCACTGCAAGAGGACCTCTCTGAGTTGCTACTGATATAGAAGGCTGATCAACATTAACTACCATCATCGAGTCTGAGTGAAGCAGATTGATGGAAGCGGGGGTTGCTCTCTCTCCACTCAACGGCACGTTAGGCGTAAGTGAAGACCAATGATCGAGATTTCTCGAGTAATCCTTGAAAATGAGGAACCTTTTCAAGAATGGGGATATGGTGAGGCTGATAACGTGAATGCAAAGCACAAGATATGCATAATTAATGAACGTGTTGATCTCTTGGAGCACAGATGATATTGTGTGCAATGAGGACTCGCTGAGATTAAATATTCTGGCAGCGACGGGCAAAAGAAGTCTATCAAAAATGCTCAATCTCATCCCGGCGGGCTTGTTCAAGTCCATGCTGTAGTATCGGTCTTTGCGTTTGGTAAGGTAGTTGTATGTGACGATGAACGGTGACTTCGTGAAGAAGACCTTAAGGTAATCAGAGGCATTCGCGTTGTCTGACGACGAAGACGAAAACCCTAAATGCCACACACCGCGATAAAAACGAGCAAGATCGCCCACTAATTGCGGAACGTTTATGTGCTGGAGCCAGTGACGAATCAAGTAGTCGGTTGCGGTCACCGATGCGAAGCCAAAGACCGAGTTGAAGAAGTTCGACTTCAGATACTTTGGTTTATCCATTGTGCCAGAGTTCCAAGTTCCAATGGCCGGCAAAGCGTTGCTGGAAGTGGTAGATGTCGTAGTTCCACCGGAAACCACCGAAACATGGGTGGTGGTACCCACAGTGTACGTTCCAACCAATCTGCTTGCAACAATCAGCTTGGCCAACACCAGAAGGTAGTGAGTCCACAGCTTGGGCATCGTGTAGTGGCAGATCAACAAAACGAGCGAATTAATGGAAAAAAGCTGGAGGAGCTCGCCAACCACCTTGCGGTTGTAGCCCCAGTACCTCTGGCGGCCGTCGTTGGTGGATTCGGTGTTTTTCGAGGCAGGCTGCCACAAGGGCCCTTGTCTGTAGCCCATGAGCACTGAAACTCTCGCCAAAAAGCGAGCAACCAGGCCACGAAACGATTCCAGGAGGATGTAGCCCAACAACAAGATGCACGAGATGCCCTGGGGAAGCAAGAGCGACACGAATATAAGTGCCACTACGTCTCTTCCAGTTACAGGCGGCAAGACCGACTCTTGAAGGGTAATTGGAAGCGTGGGACTTGGAGCGACGTGAATAGATGGCGATGGTTTCTCCATCGCGTGCAGAGTTTTACCGTTTGCAAGTTTTGGCGTCATCTTCCCGTTTGGGACCTTTGAAGCATGCAGTTTCCCGTTTGGCGGCCTGACCTGTGTCCTATTGGGGCCATGTCGCTCAGGCACCGGGTCGTTTCGTGAAGATGGCCCAAACGGTGGAGGAGATATGTATTCGGATGTCCGGGCAGGCATTCCACCGGCTGGGTTCTAAAACAACCTTATTCTAGAGAACGCGTGGGGGTAGTGGGCGCCAGGGTGGCAGGAAATGGAGAATGATCGAGTAAATGGTGAGATCGAGATGTAGTGTGAGTTTTTTTGATGTGGAGGCGGACGCGCACTTGCGGTGGTATGAGGCGCGCACGACCGGAGGATGATAGTGGAGGGCCGACCCCTGAGAGGGTCCAGCGAGGTAGGAGGAAGAGGATATTTTTATGGTGTAGTAGAACGCCGAGGGAGGGTGTATTGAGTCTTTTTCTCGAAAATGTCACGAAAGTGGGTCGATTTGTGTAGACCCCACCATCCACCTCATCTGCCATGTTTCCAGCCGAAATTTTCAAATATGTCTCTTAAAGCTAATAATTATGCATTATCGTTTGATTGAGAACTCTGGAAAGTATCAATTTCCTCTCCCTTTCGGTCCCCTTCCCTTTTGGACCAAAACCTAACTCTTCAGGAACCGGTTCAGCCTCACCACCCGATGCCGCTCCGAGTCGACAGAAAAGCGACTATTCCCTCCGCGCCATCTCTCTCAGCCTTTGTCACGCAATACATCTCGTAACGCTGCGTGTGGCTCATTTTCTGCCTTGGTGTTTCTCGTTTTTGCAGCAATTGATACAAGTACTGCATACACCCGGCATTCACTGCATACAAGTACAAAATCGAAGCTGTGCCCGCTTGCATCTCCCGTCAAGCCCCGATGAGCCTGCGAGCGAAACCCTATATGCAGGATACATCTCCCACTGCCTGCTAGGATCAGCCTCCTGCGATTATATAGCCTGCGCCTCGGCGGTAAACTGGCGTACAAAGCCGACCGTTAGATAAATAGCCAAGAAGCCCGCATCTGAAAAAGCAGGCATTTTTCTCGGGCTACTCGGAAAACCAAAATCCAAAACTGAAAGTCAAATATTTATCATGCGCTTCTCTGTCCTACTAGGTCTCGCTGCATTGGCCAGTGCTGCTAATGAAGCCGTTGAGAACAATGCCAACGGTCAAACCACCACCACCACTCAAAACCAACAGACGACGACGACCTCCCAAAACACCCAAAACGGCCAAAACGGCCAAACCAACACCCAGACTTCCACATCCTCGTCCTCCACTTCTGGATCAACTGGTCCCCAAGTTGATGCCATAGTCTTTGAAAATTTGGGCTACACCGGATACTATTACGACGTCAAGACTTTGGACACCTCCAGCTCGTGTGACTGCAAATTGCTGTCGAGTTGGACTTCCTTTACGGGAACCAACGCTCCTTTGGACGAGGAGTTGTCGGTGCACTTCCGTGGACCCTTGAAACTTCACCAGTTCGCTTTCTACACCGGAGACAGCTTCGTTTTGGGCTCTTCTCTGGGCTCTTTCGAGAGAACTGCCTACTACGATGCCAGTGAGGGAACCGCAGACAATGTTACCTTTTTGACCAACGCCGGAGACTCTTCCTCCTGTTTGGGCCAGGCTTTGAGTTATGCCTCAGACAACGGTACGGGCTATGCCAGTTCCTCCACTGTTCTTGCTAACAACACTTTCCTCCACTCCGACGACGAGTTCACCATTTTCTCCAGCTCGAAGTGTCCAAGCTCAGGCTTCAGCAAGAGCTGTGGTGTCTACCGTAGTGACATTCCTGCTTACCACGGTTTCGACGGCACTGTGAAGATGTTCTTGTTCGAGTTCGAGATGCCAACTGAAACCCAGGCCAACGACTCTACCTCCAATTACAACATGCCTGCCATCTGGCTCTTGAACGCTAAGATCCCAAGAACCTCGCAATACTCCTCCAACTCCAACTGTTCTTGTTGGAAGTCTGGATGTGGTGAGTTTGATATTTTCGAGGTCTTGAACACCACCGAAGCTACCCACTTGTTCACCACCATCCACGACTACCAGGGCACAGGCGACATCAACACCGGTATGTCTGCCCAGGGCCACTTTTACAGAGACTTGAACAACAGAATGCTTGGAGGTGCTGTTTTTGACAACGACGGTAACGCCATTGCGTTCTTGTCCAACTCTACCACTTTCGACTCCACCATCAGTGCTTCCGATTTGAACGATTGGATAAACACCGACAGCGAGGTCACCTACGAATTGTCTAGTGTGACGATGAACACCAGTCAGTCGTCTGAGGGTGTGATCACTTCCGGAACCTTCGTGGCCTGGTTGGTCTCGTTGTTTTCGATCTTTATGTACTTTTGAGTTATGAACCGTCTGAGGTGCCAGGCCACTGAGGACCATAGATTATAAATGAGATAGACTATTCGATGAAGCTGTAGACTCGGCGAAGCTGGGGACATGACAAAGTTGTGAGCTTCAGAAAGCTGTAAACTTGTATTGCAAGCTGTAACCCCGAACCCCACCATTGCTGGTTATCAAGATCGGGTCCCTGAAAACGGTTTCCAGGCCGACCTACTCCGATGCAAGGCCAACGGCGCAGCTCGAGACGCGCTCCGCGGGAAGAGGCTGAATAGATAAACGCGATTGTCTGCTGAGTCTGGGGCTTAGTGATTTTTAGTTGGAAAAATCGTGTTTAGACTGGCACCATTTTGGAGCCGCAAGTCAATGGAGTCTGCAGTTTTGAAGTGTGAGCCCCACATCTCTAGGTCATTCTTATTCATTCGCTAGAGATGTTAAAGCATAAACCTTCTTGTGGTTCTTGTGGGTATGTCCGTACAAAAACACAATTATATCATCATACCGATAGCTCCGACTCCATGCTATTGAATCGATGCATTTCTTTGATGCCGCAGCAGGTGCAGTTGCTTTCACCACTTGAATTTGGGCACCCTCGCTGCATCCGCAGCATAGCCTGAAATCCAATGTATGACGTAGCAAAGCGGATAGAGGGCTTCACTCATCTCGCCATGCACTGATGCATCGACCAGCTTCAAATGATATGCGAATGCATCTCGATCAAATTGGCACCAGCTTGCAGAAACATTGCAGAAGCTATTATAATCCCATTGCAAACTGTATCTTTCTTTCAATCGACTTTCGCTAGTAACGAGAGCTGAGTCCTTCTTTCAATGATAAGCACTGCTCACCAATCGTGGAACTAGCTTTAGCATGAAAGCTAACCTGGCTTCCTCACATCATCTCCATGGATTTTCAAATCTCATCACGAAAACGGGCATGTTTCAAGAGAAGCAAGCACAACCGCTGATTGCCCTCATACGACATGAACTCTGTGTCTTTTACCAAAGGGTGGTGTATTTTCGGAGCCTTTTCCTCCCACTCGATCCAGCTACAGCTTTCACCAGGAACAATCCACATCCCAGGCCCTTCATTCGTCTTTTTCTCATTTAGTAGCTTTCCAATCTCACTTCGTAGCAGCTCATCGTGAACCCCATTGAAACCCTCAACCACCTTAATTTCCGCAAGCAGCCTCTTCTCCCTCTGTCGTATCTTCAGCGGGACGGGAAGAAACTGCCTCTTCTGCGCAAAATCGATATAGGACGCCCTATTCATGACATAGCTCGCGGGATGTGTTCCCAGCTTGGGCTTTTCTAGCACAGGCACGATTTTCCTGCCGTCGTCCCTCTGCTCTACCACCATCTGGATCATATTTCCAATAGGAAACCTCTTTCCCAGGATGTCCAATCTAGTACTGGCGAGAATGGCTGCAAAGGGATTGCAAGCCAATTCTTCTTTTCTATAAGCTGAGGAGTCATACAATTCCGCCGAATGGCGCTTTTTGGCCCCTCGTAGCCATCGTACGGGGTTCTGCAATAGAGGATGCTTCATGAAAGTAGTACTTGATATTGCGCGCTAATGGTTGCAAAATGCTATATATCACCAAACACCTCTTCCACACCAACCTTGTCTTTTTTCTTTTTGAGACAAACAAAGTACATTTCTCGCAGTTCGGCCCTACAAGCCTCCGGTTTCATTTTGTGCACACGGTGGAACACCTTCTCTAGCCGTTTCTGCAACACCTGGTCCTCTTTTCCAGTGTAGAACTTCATGACTAGGGCCCCATTTTTCTGAAGCATTTGAAGAGCTAGAAGCAAAACGCCGTCGCACAATTCCATGCTGGCGTAGTGGTCGTTGTCGCCAATGCCGCTGGTGTTGGCCATCATGTCGCTCAACACGAGATCTAGCGGTCCATAATCCTTGAAGAGGACAGCAATGCTTTCGTGAGTTTTCTTCGAGAAAATGTCGCCATGAATGAAAGTTGCCCCTTCTGGCGCCTGACACTTGATCAAATCGACTCCAACCACGTTTGGCTTGACGCCTCGTGCCTGGCACTTGTTGAGAGCTACCTGAGTCCAGGCTCCAGGTGCAAACCCGAGGTCGACGATGTTTTTGGTGTGTTTTCCGAAAATTCTGAACTTTGTGTCAATCTCGAGAAGTTTGTAGGCCGCCCGCGACCGGTACCCTTCTGTTTTGGACTTTTTGGCATGGGGATCCACCATTTGTCTGAGAACCCATCTTCGCAGAGAGGTCCCTGATTTCGCTCGAACAGAGCTGATGAACAGCGAACTTGAAAGAATTCTAGACCTCAGTAGTGAACCGAGCATATTTGTAGATTCTTTTCGTATTTAATTTGTCTCGGAGATCAATAATCACCGAGGTCTTCTCTATCTTTATGCTTTATGTGGGACTCCTGCACTATCGAGATGCTCATCACATTTTTCAACTACACCTACTAGACCCCACCACAAGATGGACATACTAAAACAGCTTTCGGAGAATCCCGTGGCGATCTTCGGGCTTTCCAAAAAACAAGAATCGGTCGACAAACTTAACAATGTCACAAAAAACCTTCTAGACCCGATAGTCAGCGAGCACTCTGTGCTAGATGAGTTATATGTGGATGGTCTTGATGCCACCCAAGTATACGGCCAGGCCAAGATGGTGCTAGGCGGCGTTGGCGAGAAGCTTTTGTTTGAGAAAATTCCAGAGCTCAAGGAGCGTTTCGGCAACCCGGAAGCGCTGGAGGATGAAAGTGAAGAGGCAAGTGAGGAAGACATAAACGCTGATGAAGCTGAAGAGCAGGGCGAAGAATCTGCAGAGGAAGCAAATGAAGAGGACGGATCTGTCGCTAATGATGATGCCTCGGAGGAAGAAGCTTTTGAAGATGCTGCCGCAGAAGATGGCTTTGACGGTTTCAACTCAGGACTGGATTCCGAGGAAACGAAGGTAGCTTCCGACGAGGAGCCCGAGAAGATTGAGAAGGACGCTTTTGGGCTCAATGATGAGTTCTTTGACATTGACGATTTTAACAAGCAGATTGTGGAGTTGGAGGACGACCCAGCTGAGAACGATGAGGAGATCGACTACTTTGGCGATCTCAGCGACGAAGACAACAGCGAGGACGAGATGGAGTTCTACGATGGCTTTTTCGACAAGCCAGGCCACAAACGCAGCAAACCAAAACGGAAGAAGTCTGCGAAGAAAGAAGAGGAGGAGGTGAGCGAATTGGAAGAGGACGAGTACGAAGACGCCGTGGAGGGCGCCATGCTAGATCTTTTTGCTGACGAGCCCGAGGAGGTGCCAGAAAAAGAGAAGAAGTCGACCTACGAAAGACAGCAGGACAAGCTTCGAGCCGAGATCGCAAACCTAGAAGCCGAGCTCGTTGCTGAGAAAAAGTGGACCATGAAGGGTGAAGTTCGCTCTCGTGACAGACCTGCTGACTCGCTTCTAGATGACGAAGAGGCGCCTTCTCTTGAGTTCGACCGTACATCCAAGCCAGTTCCTGTCATCACCGACGAGGTCACAGAGAGCATCGAAGACCTCATAAAACGGAGAATCAGAAACGACGAGTTCGACGACCTTCCTAAAAGACTCATTACGGACATCTCGAGATACTCACAGAAAAAGAAGGTCGAGGTGTCGGAGGAGAAGAGCGCCAAGTCTTTGGCTGAGATCTACGAAGACGAATACCATGGGGTTGATCCAGAAGAAAAGATTTCGGAAGAAGTGCAACAGGCACATGACGAAATCACAGATCTCTTCACCACTCTCAATTACAAGCTTGACTCTTTGTGTCTGGCTCACTACATACCGAAGCCCCACGAGTTCAAGACCATCGATATCAAGGTCACGGACGGTGCCGCTTCCATCAACATGGAGGACGCCCAACCATTGCATGTTTCTGACGAAACCACTCTTGCACCACAGGAGATTTATAAGATCGGTGATGACAAGCCCAAGGCAGATGGCGCTCGCGGGGTGAAGGAAGTTCAATTGAAGAGCGGTTTGTCGTACTCGAAGGATGAACTCAGCACGGAAGACAAGCAAAGATTGAGAAGGTCGAAGAAGAGAGCCAAGTCGAAGCACATGAAGGAAGTTAACGAGCTCAAGGAGGCAAGACAGAAGCAGAACCCTGAAGGCGGTGACAGAAAGCGTCAAAAGGTGGGTGATGCATTGGGCGATTTGGCAAAGGCCAAGAACGTCACAGTGATCGACAAGAAGGGTCAAATGAGAGACGTCAAGGGTCAGTTGAAGAAGGACAAGGGGCCGCAGTCGGGCTCCGACTTCAGGTTGTAGGGGTCTAGATGGGTAATGTCACATACGAGCATCATATACGGGATTTGTATCCTGGAGAATAACTTGTAAAGAACTGTTTTCGACGTGCGATTTGCTAAAGAGATCTGTATCTGTTCTATAACTCACTTGGCAGCGCTTGCTGCTTCAACATTGACCTCTCCTCATTCAAATCCGATAAGCTTTCTGTGTGATTGCTGAGCAAGAGAAGATAAGCTATTCTTGAGCGCAATACCACTCTTGGCTTTACATTCAGAGATTTCGCTTTCGCCGTCAGATGGATCACAATGCACGAGCGCTTTTTTCTCCATGGCTTTTAGACACTCAGCTGTCTCGATTCACGTATCTAAAGCCTAAGACGTGCAGATGGTTGGGAGCATGGGTGGAGACGGACCACCCGTGTTTTGTGTCATAACGTGTACAAGCAAATAGGAACCCTTTATTTGCATGCTACACAAAACTTATCATACATGTTCTTGATCATGATTCGCAAGAGCTCTCAGGGCTCTTGCTTTGTGTGATTCTGCGTGCCGTAGGAGGGTTTTGTGCCTATGACTCCATCTTTCGACAAAGGGCTCGGATCTGACCGAATTGCTTCGATAATATGATGGTTTGTTGTCCTATATATATTCAAGCATCTCATTAATTGCAATCACACAACGATGGTTTTGCTCATTCAACTCTTGACTCTTGCAGCCTCCGTGTCTGGTTTGGCAATAAACAGAGCTGAAATTTTCCCCAGCATTGCTAAAAAAGATGACACTAAAGTGGTGAAGATGAATTTCGATGTTGAACGCACGTACTCCACCAATTCCACAAAAAGAAGAGCTTTTGACGAGGGACTCACCAATGATCGAGACGTGCGGTACCTCATGGATTTAAATATTGGCTCGAATAAGCAGAAGATCCGCGTTGAGATTGACACGGGATCCTCTGATCTTTGGGTTCATGATGAAAATTACGGGAAAGCTTATGGCGGAACATTTTACCAATCACAGTCCTCCTCTTTCAAATCCCTCGACGTCGCTTTTGATATCTACTACAACGATGGCTCAACGGCGAAAGGTCAGTATGGCACTGACACAATCACATTGGATGATGGTATGTGGGTAACCAACGTTCAATTTGCTTTGGTTTCTCAATGCTCAAACTCAAACTTGCCTGGCGTCTTCGGAATCTCTAGAAAAAGACAAGAGGCAACGAAACAGCATTACGACAATTATCCCTATGCATTGGTGGACGCCGGTCTCGTTAACAAGCCCTCATACTCGATCTATATGGCGGGGGACAAAGGCGAGAAGGGGCTGATTCTTTTTGGAGGTATCGACACTGCAAAATTTGAAGGCGACTTGGCGTACTACCCTATAGTTGATAACTTCTATGCCTCCATAGAATTAGAATCGCTCAATTTCAATAACAGGACTTATAATATCAGCAGACACGCTCAGATGGACACAGGCACTTCTTGGCTTTACATGCCTAAGAATATCGTGTTGGACATAGCAGAGACTTTGGGTGCTGACACTTGTGATGACTGCTATGATAGGCTGGTTCCTTGTGATCAGCCAACGGATAAGTTTTTGACTTTTGATTTCGGGCAACAAAAAATTCAGCTTTCTTATGCTGATCTCGTTGTCAGACCCTTCACTGATGGTTGTCTCTTGGGTGTCACTGTTGCAAAAGATGGGACTAATGGCAACAATTTAATTATGGGCGATGTATTCATGAGGAAGACGTACACCTATTTTGATTTAGAGAAAGACGTTGTCGGCCTTGCACCTGCGATTGATACTCTGGAATCGAATGTCATCCAAGCTTAAGCTTGGAGACAAACAAAATTTCCGTGATCACAATATTTTAAAATAATAACAGAATTGTTTTCCCGGAAGCACGAATTGTAGAAGTACGTATATTAAAATCAATTTACTCGGAAGCAAAACCTCTCATGCAGAAAGAAAACAGCTGCATAGGCTGAATCACTAACCAAATCCTGATCTTGGAAATTAGGATGCCAACCATTAAGCGGATTAGATAGACCGATGATTATGCAGACTACCGTCAACCTTACTCCGCCTTGGGGCTGGTTTTGCCCGGTGTATGGTGCCTGTCTTCGCCCAATGCCTAACTTTGAGCTGCGTTTGCTTCAACATTCTTCATAATCTTTGATGAATGTTTTGTATTGGATCTATATTTGGATGAAAGATGCAAAGCTGCTTTTAGTCGAAGCAAGAGGAATTTTTTCAGAAGACTTTCCGAGTGCAATCTAGACACCAAAACCTAAGACTAGAGATTTTGCCGCAAAAAATCAAAGAGATTTGACGTGCCAAGCATTTCAATATTTACGAGGATCTTACTTCGCCCTGCGCTCTGCTTCGCCATGATTTTCAAGATGGTCCACCCAATTCATGAGAACATTTTTAGCACAAAAGCACAGATTTCTTAAATTCCGTTACATTGATTCCATTCCGTTACATTAATTCCATTCCGTAACTCAGCCCGACTATATATGAATACGATTCAAATTTGGGAAAACTCAAATTATGCTTTTCCTTCGGTCTCGCGATGTAGTGTTTCTCATCTCATGGTGAAGCTACGCCATAAGAAAGAAAAAAGAATAAAAAAATTGATCACACCAGATAAGGCTCCAATTCATGAACTGAGAAAAAAAATGGTGAGGCGATTGGACGTGTAAGTGTGGCTTTCTCTTCAATGAGGCTGTACGTCAAAAATCTCGCAGCTAGTTACTTAGATTGGACCGCACCTAACAAAAGTCCGGCTCTGCCTTACCAAGGGTGCAAAGCTATATAGACTTATCTCTGCCATGATGAATCTAAGTTTTTATCATGGATTCTTATACTAGTGGTACTGCTTCTGCTGATAGCAATAACGGGGATGGATGGACCCCGTACAATTATTCACCTTCTCTTGCAGCAGCTGTGATATTCACAGTACTCTTTGCAGCCATTACAAGCTTCAATTTGTGGCAGCTTATTCGTGCTGTTCGAAGCAAGGTTGCCGAGAAGGTTGACAAGAAGAGGACTTACATTATCGTACCCTTCATATTGGGAGGTGTTTGTGAGTTTGCTGGCTGAGTTGCCAGAATATTCTCTTCTCAAGATGAGGATGCTAGAAATCCATACATTGTTCAAACAGTTCTTTTGCTTATTGCACCCGGTCTTTTTGCAGCCTCGATCTATATGATTTTTGGCAGGATTGTTGCCACGTTGAACAGCGCTCATCAATCCTTGATTCCTCTCAGATGGCTCACAAAGATTTTCGTCTTTGGTGATGTTGTTTCTTTTATTATGCAAGGAGCTGGAGGTGGTATGTTGGCGACCATCACAAATGGCAGTACCACCACAGCTGAGAGAATCATCTACGGTGGTTTGTTTGTTCAGATTGGGTTCTTCAGCATCTTCATCATCGTTGGAACAATCTTTCAATACAAAATCAGCAGAGAGCCATCTTTAGAAGCTCAGACAACAAGGTACAGACCCACAAAGTTGCAGAATTGGCAGACAATTTTGGTGGCGCTTTTTGTTTGTTCCGTGTTGATCCAAGCCAGATGCATTGTTCGTACCATCGAATACATTCAGGGCTGGGACGGTTACATCATTTCTCATGAGGTATTCATCTATACCTTGGACTTGTTGTTGATGTTCTTCAACATGATCATATTGTGCTGGCAAGACGTTTGCGTGTACTTCCTCAAGGTGGGACCTATCACGAGAAACGATATATCGAAGGAGATGTTGATGTTTGATGAAGAAGAGTATACTGGCGATGCCTAAATACCGAACGTCAATTATCAACTTTCAATTGTGATGGCCCTGAAGAGTGTCGGAAGGATTTTTTATAGATGATTGTATGGTAAATGAAACATTTCTGATTTGCATAAAATGAATAATCCCAATCCTACTTGCGAAGCATGTTCTAAAAAATTTCGTAAATGATCAGGAGCTGGGCTGCAAAGACTAACGAGACAGACTGTACCGTTTCCCATGATAGCCAAATGTCAAAGATTACAACAGCTCTGGATATAAGGTTTTGACAATTTTCTTAAGTAAAACTATACCCCATTGACCTGATGCCACATTACCTTCTACACCTTTTGGTATAAGCTAGGCATTTATCACTGCTTTCCGACTTTTGTCGCCTCAAAAAATATTATTTTAATGAACCTTTTCTGTTCTCAGATGAGGTTTTTGATGAACAAGCACAACTTTGGATCAAAAATTCTTAGAAATCTTCATTATCGAGGGTATACTGCCCGAGACGGTTTCAAAAAGGTTCATAGCTTGATTAAGTTAGTGACTGATTTTTTTCGTCTCCTTTTGCATTTTTTAAATAAACGCACTGTGGGAATAATTTTAAGAAGTGGCTGCAAATTCTCGCGTTCAGAGAAAACTGCAAACTCCGCACGCAAACTCCATTATGGAGCAAATTGAAACTGCCCTAAGAGTTGTACTAGAGAGAAGCAATCTGGTCTTAACACCGGTGCATGGAGCTTTTTTGCAAAATCACGAGCTTTCGAAAGAGAGAGAGAGAGAGCAAAAGAGAATGTGTGAACTGTAGCGCAATCCTGACCAATTGTGCGTTGGAGCGACATCGTCTAGTGGATGTCTCATTTCTCGAATAATCCAAATAGATCTGGAAGCTACTGAATTCTCCAGTCCTGACAGGGTGTTTTTGAGCGCAACAAACAAATCACCAAAAGTCGTGGTTCGAATCACCGCAGAGCAAGTGCCAAATTGGTCCCGGTGCAGATATCGCAGAAAAGGAGAAAGGAGCATCGTAAAGCCAGAGGGGATAAAACAGCGCTTGCATTTGGTTTGAGTTGGAAAAGCAAAAAATCGTTCAATCAGTATGAAGACCCACATCTACAGGGCGACGTCGAATACGAGGTTTCCGCGCCCTGACCCCAGTCTCCACAAACAATCGGATCGAGATTTTCCGTCGCTACAAAGCAAAAAACAAGATCTGCACTCCTCTCTAAACGTCCACGCCCATGTGACTCGCCCAGTAGCGAGCGCAATTTACGAGCTACAATCGAGTGCGACGAGGCCAGAGAATATTCCGATATTTCTCCGGGCCATAGCAAGCGTACCGTTGAAAATTTACGAATTTAGTCAGAGCGGTTTGACCCTCGAAAAGCAATGAGCCTCTCTTACTTTTTTTTTGCCCCGTCTTACCCGCCCCATTTTCTTATCCTTGCCTGTTCCATCTTCGTATCTCAACAGTGCATTGATGGTGCCCCCGGCACAACCTGCTCCAGTTGCTCGGTATTACCTGCTGGACCACCACCGCTCGGTACACGGGCTCCCGATAGCTCTAGAGACAGAAGAAAAGGACATCGAATCGATCCGCTAATTTCAATTTCAAATCTTCCCTTTTTTTTTTTTTTTT
>JAJMHE010000024.1:0-176669 GCA_030582895.1 Candidozyma ruelliae | reverse complement strand
TTATGTCTGAAGTGGCTGCTTTGTATCTTGATGAGGTCCCAAATCTATAACATGTCTAGAGGCATCAATGGGACGTTCTACAAAAAAAAAAAAAAAAAAATTGAAACTCTGTAAAGCAATGTCTTTTGTGTTGGACCCAATAGAACCATTTCATGGTCATAAAGCCGGACATTCCTCTACGAGACATTCTGATACCTGTTTAAAGACTAGAACACAAGGCTGTCGTTTTCGAGCGCCGCTCGGCGGCTCTTCGACCCGAGGGGCCGTGGACCAATAATGAGGCTGCAGACTAGTGATGATGCATCGAAAACCGAGGGATTTGGCGGATTCTGGAAGTCACCAGATTGGGATGTTCTAACCGCACCGCTAACCTGATTAGGATTTCGAGAGTGGCCCCGAGAAGTGGTCTACATCAGCTCGATTTGAACCTTGTGAGCTGACCAGGGGAAGAGGCTGGATTTCAGAACTGGTTTGAATTTAATGTCGAGTTGAAGAAAGTGTAATTTCACTTCACTTCTTACCTCCGCTGACGACTGAAACTCTAATGAGTATTGATCAGGAGGAATTCTACTGATTCTATTTGTCTGAGCTCTCATTTTCCTATGAATCATTCTGGCAATTTTAATTGAAAAAAAGTCACGAAAAGGCAGAATACCTTGAGCTTGACCAATTCACTGTTCTACTTCCATTACTTGGAAGAGAAAATTGTAGCTTGAGAGTTTTGAAAAAAAAAAAGAAGCCTGGATTCAACTAATTGAAAATAAGCCTTCAAAAATCATCATTACGATATTTTTTACGTCAACGATGTATGGCTGCAAATTTTGGAGAAGTACATCCTTCAAGCGCATATTATCGCGAACCAACTACACCTCAACTCACCAAATCTAAACCAGATCCTCTCTCCAGAACAATGCCCCTTCCGAAGGTCTCCATACACTACTGCGCCCGGTGCAAGTGGCAGAATCGGGCTGTGTGGTATTTGCAAGAGATTCTCCAGACTTTCAGCGATCCAGAGAAGAACTTGGTGCCCGAGGTCTCAGTGTGTCCCAGTTACGACAACCCCGGTCTATTCGAGATCAGAGTCACAAAAGAGGACCAGAGTGAGAAGATTATCTACAAGAGGAAGATGAAGAAGCTGGATTTGGACCAGTCTGCGGAATACTACTATGACGGGTTTCCAGACTCGAAACTTCTCAAGGTGCTTCTTCGAGATGAGCTATTTCCGGAGGAGAAGCTTGGACACGCCGAGAGAGGAGGCCCAGGCTTCATGCTAGCGTGTGAGAAGTGCAAAGAGGAGAATGGAGAGTGAATTGAATAGATTTAGTGTGTAAACTTTTCACTAACTAGAGGAAGAATGTGATTCATGGTACCTTGAGATTGGGGCAAGCCACATTGTGAGTTCAATGCATTTGAACAAGATGAATCTTATGCAAATGTCAATATTGCCGGATCACCTCGAAGTCCACTCTCCACGTAATTTAGAAACTTGGCAAGCTTCAGCGGGTCTCTACCTATACAATGTTTGAATTCCCTCAATTGGCTGCCATTTCGAGTTGAAGTAATGATAAGAGCCTCCAAAGGTCCTAGTCAAATGTTTCGTCCTAATCAAATAGATGAAATATATGTCAACTGGTGTGGTGTACAACCTGCCTAGCTGAAGTAAAACCTGAGGGTAAAAAACCGTGATATCAGAAGGAATTCGAAAGATGTATTTACAAATCTTTACAATTTCCAGAAGAAGGCTTCCTTTTACGAGTTTTGACTAAAATTTTGCCGCTCTCTTTGCAGACGACTGGAAAGCAACTTTTAGCGGGCACATTCCCCAAGGCTTAGAAAAGCTCTCCATATTTCGGCTTTAGGCATCTCATCACCATTATTGTCGTTCTACAATCCGTCCTTAAACCTTCGAAATCCAACTTCTATGCCATTATAGTACATCACTCGTCCTCCGCAAACTCGTGAAGCTCGCTCTCGTCCAACTCATCCCAACCCTTCTCTGCCACAGCATACGGCAAAGACGACGCCAAATCGCCAAATGTCGACTGGTTCCTTGGCAATCCAAGCATGTGCTGATACTGGCGAATCACAAAAGTAGCAGAAACGCTTTTGCGGCCCTGGGAAGCAGCAGAAGTGCCATTTACAACATCCTCTTCCGAATCTAGCGAAGACAGCGTTCCGCTGGGACCTGTAGTGCCCACCAAACTCAAGCTGCTGGAGGTTGTATCGCTATTGCTGGAAGTTCCGTTTCCATTTGTAATCGAGCTGGCCTCGCTGGAGTTTTGGAAATGCTGGTTGATTTTTTTGGCAACGTGCTTCCACTTGTGTTTTTCGCCCACCGGTAGAAGCTGCTTGAGAAGCTCCACATCGTGCTCATGAAAGCCATTCCTTAAAGGAAAATCGTTTTGCTGTCTGGGCTGGAAAGGCTGTTTCGGCTGAGGGGCCTGTAGCTGCTGATACTGATCATTATGTAGCGCCTCTGGAGGCTGAATAGGCACATTATTCGGAAGAAAGTGCTGTGTGGGCACATGTAACGCCTGGTTTGGCCCTGGCTGTGTGTTGTGATGATGCTGAGGATGCTGATGCTGGTGTTGGTGGAGGTGTTGGTGATGTTGGATGTGGTGTTGTGTCAGAGGTTCACCGTATAACTGGTGGTTTGGGTTCTGAATCTGGTGGTTCGGATTCTGGATTTGATGATTTTGCGGATTGAGCTGGTTTTGAACCTGTTGATTTTGCAGATTGAGTTGATGTTGCAGGTTCTGAATTTGTTGATGGCTTTGCACCTGTTGATGGTTTTGACTCGAAATTTGCTGATTTTGATGCAGATTTTGAATCTGTTGACTTGGATGGTTCAGAACCGGAATTGGCTGCCCGGGGCCTGTTTGGGAAACTTGGGGCTGGGAGCTGATATCGTAGTTATATGGTAAATTAGGCAAATTCGTCACCGTGCCCATCCCCATTGAAGAGGGATTTACCGGATTTGAGCCCACAATGCCCTTGTGGGCCTGATCTCGGAGATATCCCTGGTTGTGGTTGTGCATTCCCGGATCCTTGAACTCACCCAGCTCGTACGGTGTGTTATTCGGGTACACCTTTTGGTACTGGTCGGGAGGCTGATTTTGGGAAAAATCCGGGTTCATCGATGCTGAAACTTCGAAAACGAGAGGGTTTTGCCCAAGTAGAGAGATCTTCGCCGCGATCAGCAAGGATCCGATATTATATCCCAGTTGGTGGAATTGCGGAAGCCGGTGGGTTTGGTGGAGTTTCTGAAAGCAGAAAGAATTTGAAGACTCTGAATTGAAGTTTCTGGAAAGAGAAACTGAAACAATTCGGGGGGCTGTCGATGTTTTTTTTTCTTCTGAAACCAGCCTAAAACAAGGCTCCACGATACTAAATAATATTTTGTCCAGACGACGCAATATCGTACAATGCCAGGCTCCGCCAAAAGAGCTATTTGGGCAAAGAAAAGGGAGTCAAATTGCCATTACAGGGAAGGGAATGTGTACCCTGATCATCCATTCTTCCCCAGAGTGACTCTCAAGATGCGATGTGACACTGGTGCAAAAAACCCGGTTTCTCTTTTGGGAATCAGACAGCCCCAGACGATTCGGCGTTTGGACCCAATGACCCATGCTACATGACTCGACCGCTGTTTCACCTGTTTTAGCCTAGTAAAACAGGAAGCCGCACGGAGATGCCGGGAGCAGGTCTTGGTGTTTTCTGACCAGAAAATAAAAAAATTCGAATCTCCATAACCCATTCGGGATCCGCCTAAGCGAGGGCCAAACAAAACAAAAGCCCCTCGAAATGGCTATTGTTCGTTGTTTGCCGTGGTTCTTCTTTTGGTCGCTAATAATCTTCTTATGCATGGAGCTTGCATGGCGGACGTGCATGGCGTCACTTGTTCTGATGCTTTCCGTCCTTCCTCTTGCCTGTTCAGTAGCTGGGGATCTTCACTGGCATGATATCTTATTGGCTGTGGAAACCACACAGGGAGCCACGGATTTGCACATTTTGTGTCTTTTTGGTTTGGTTTTTTTTTATTCCCTGCCCGTCTTGCATGGTTGATTCTTCGATTGCTTCAAGGCTTAAACACTTCCCCTGGCTTGACACGTAATTGCTTTTTACTCATCAGTGTACTCTTCCGAGCTGGAGGCCTCCTCCTCCTCCTCCTCCTCTTCGTTCTCCGACAGCATGCTCAAATCCTCAATTCCGTAGCTCACCGGCTTTTTTCTTCTTCTCGGTGGTGAGCTTTCTCCAACAATCATCAAATCGTCGATTTCGTCGTCGATGCTCGGCTTTTTGCTCGTTCTCCCGCTTTCTTTCTTTTTCAGTTTGCCTGCTTCGGGGGTCGAGGTGGAGCGTGCAGACTTCCCCGAAGAGGAGTCCTTGCCGTCGTCGTCGTCACTTAGCTCGATGGTTCTAGAAACCTCCTCGATGATCTCGTCATCCGAGCTGTCGAAAAACGATTTTTTCTTCCTCTCCGCTGGCTTGGACTTGGCCGGCTTGGCCTTGCTGAAGAAGTTCAAGAGATTGTCGCCGGGAACTTCTGGCTTTTCCTTTGGCTCGGCCTTAACGAAAGGAAGCTGGGCCTGGGCCTTGGCCTGCTTGTTTTCGACAGGGGTAGACTCCTTCTTCACGGCTGGCTTAGGTGTGCTCAGCTTTGGAGTGCTCAGCTTCGCTGGAGCTTTCTTCTTCTTGGGAGCGCCGTAATCGTCATCTTCATCCTTCACCTTTCTTCTCTTTTTGGTGGCTTTGGTGCCCTTTCCAGCGACCAAAGTGTTTCTCTCCTTCTCGTCCTCCTCCAAGAATTTCTCCCACGCCGTGACAAACACCTCAAGGTCCTCGTTCCACAAATCTTTGGCGCTCTTGCCCAACAAGGTGTTGAGCTCACTTTCTTTTTCATCTCTCTGGTTCAACAACTTCTCGTATCTCTCTCTGGTCAAAGACCAAAGCGACATACCAAGCAAGTAGTCATACTGGGTGTAGACATTCTCAGGTCTGTGTTCACCTTCGTCTTCAGCCTCCAAGTCGTTGATACCTCTCGAGTTCAAAAGACTGACATCACCAACCTCCTCCTCTTCTTCCTGCAAAGCCTCTTCGGCCTCCACGAACAAGTTGTCGCTTTCACGGTCTTGCACTCTGCGGCCCTTCTTGTCAAATCTTGCGAAGTTGAGCTTCAACAATGTCTCCACCAAAACGGTTCTCTTCTTGTTGGACACGGTCAACTCCTTGTCTATGATCAACTTGATGAAACGAGCCTGCTCACTGAGTCTGACCAATTGGTTCAGCAAGTCCTCCGACAAGTTATCCTTTCTCTTCTGGTAGTATTCGAGACGAACGAAGTAGAAGTCTTTCAAGATCTCAGAAGCGCTTTCGTATTTTTTGATTCGTCCGGCAGGGTCAAAGGCAACCATGTTACCCGTGGAAACAGTAGAAACCAACTTGAATCTCTCAAGCAAACCAATCTGGTGAGACTTTTCCATCTCCTGTGGAGTCAACTTAATGACGAAACGAATGCCCGAAGTATGTTGTTCCTCCATATCCTTAATCCAAGGCTTGTCAGAATTCACACCATCCAATAAGAATTCCTTTACGTTGTTAGTCCAGGACTTGATAGGAATTTCGGTGATCTCGAGGGTCTTGTCATCAATTTGCTCGATACGACCCTTGAGCTTGAATCTTCCGTCGCTCATCTTTTCAACCTCACCTTCCCATCCCTTGTACCATGGAAGCATCTCCTTGACCTCCTCACCGTTCATGAGTCTCTTAATGTTTGCCACGATCTCGATAGGATTGAATGAAGGAATGTTAGTAGACCAACCAGTACCGATACCCTCAGCACCATTGACCAACACCATTGGGATGACAGGAAGATACCATTCTGGCTCCACGGTTTGCGCATCGTCCTGGACGTATGTGTAAAGTGGATCATCCAATGGGTTGAAGATCTTTCTCGTGATCTCAGTCAACTCAGTGAAGATATATCTGGCAGCAGAGTAGTCTTTACCTCCTGCAGCTCTGGTACCGAAACCACCATTGGGCTTCAACAAGTTCAAGTTGTTGGATCCGACGAAGTTTTGGGCCAATCCAATGATAGTTTGAATCAATGACTGGTCACCGTGATGGTATCCCGTCTTGTCAGAAATGTAGCCCGCCAAGTTGACGACCTTCATTTCGTTCTTCAAGTTTCTCTTGAAACAACCGAACAAGACCTTACGTTGACCGGGCTTGAAGCCATCCAATACAGAGGGAATAGATCTTATGTTGTCTGCCATAGAGAACAAGATAAGCTCCTTGTTGATGAAGTCACTGATAGGGATTATTGACAAATCCGAGTCAAGGTAAGTACCTGGCTGGAAACCTTGCAACCACTCCTTTCTGTCATCAGCTTTCTTCTTGGAGAAAGCCAACTCGATCAAGCCTGAGTCTTGCTCCTGCAAAGCGTGGAAGTACTTCAAGTGCTTATCTAGCTTGGAGAAATATTCTCTGGCTTCAGTTGTAGTGGAGGTACCCAAACCCTTGTAGTATTTGTGAGTCCAGCGACAATTTTGGCCTTCGGTTTCTCTCCATTGCTCGAACTCTGGCATGGAGTAGAACGGAATTTTGGTGTCGCCTCCCCTCCCTCTAGACTTGATGGAAACCTTGACAATAGGAGTGATAAACTCTAAGAGGAACTCGTTGATGTTCAACAAACCTGGGAAACTTGTCTCGAAGAAGTTGATGAGCAAACCTTTGATATGGGAACCATCGTGATCTTGATCGGTCATAATCATGACGTGACCATATCTCAAATCTTTGATATTGTCAGCGTTGTAGTGCTTGCGGTGCTGCAAACCAATAATTTGTTTGAGGGCAGTGATTTCAGCATTTTTTGCAATCATCTCCGTTGAGGCATCTCTCACATTCAACAACTTACCACGAAGCGGGAAACAGCCGTAGTAATCTCGACCAACAACAGATAAGCCAGCCACAGCAAGTGACTTGGCCGAATCACCCTCGGTCAAGATCAAGGTACACTTGTAGCCTTCCTTAGTACCGGCTTTGTTGGCATCAACAAGCTTGGCCTGGCCCTTGATACGAGTTCTTCTCTTACCGTCATCCTTTTGCAAAGCCTTACCCTCGTTGGCATCAACAATGCTCTGGATGGTTTCGACAATACTTGTCTTGGAAAGCTTTTTGATGAATTGGTCGCTGATAACGACCTTATCTTTGGCTTTCGAAGCAAACTCTGACGGTCTTGTGGTGAGCTGCTCTTTGGTCTGCGACGTGAAAGCCGGGTTTTCAATCAAACAGTTCACGAAAATGAACATGTTGCTTCTGATTTGCTGTGGCTTGATCATGGCCTTCTTGCCCTTCTTGCCCTTGTTGAGCTCGTCCATGAGCTTGTTGATAATCTGGTCGGAAACATACTTGACGTGTGTACCACCTGCGGTAGTAGCAATAGAGTTGACGAAACTCACCTGGTTGAAGTTACCATCACTGACTGCAAACGCCAATTCCCATCTGTCGTTGATGACCTCGTGCACGATGGTTGCACGGTTGTTCGCTTCAGTATCAATGGCGATATCTGGAGATCTTGCCTGGAGAGCCTTGACGTACATTTCCACGTAGTTCTTGAAGTTACGCACGTTGAGCTTTTTCTCGTTCAAGTAAATGTTGCAATCCTTGACGGTACCACACAAGTCGTACACTCGCCTGCGAAGAACGGAGAGAATATCCTTGTCTAGCGAGTCCATGTTGAACTTTGCCAAGTCGGGCTTGAATGTGACTTTCGTGTACTCCTTCTTGTTCTTTGCTTTCGTGATTTTGGGCTTGCCGACCTTGGACATGTTATCCGTCCACGTTTGCTCGTAAACAAGCTTTGTGTTCTGGTCTGAGGTCTCCACTGTGAACTGTTTGGAGAAAATATTGCATAGCTTGGCACCAAAACCGTTTCTACCACCCACGACCTTTTTCTGGTCATCATCATAATTAGAGGAAGTAAGCAAGTTTCCAAAAATCATCTCTGGAATGTACATGTTCTCCTTGTCGTGGATCTCCACTGGAATACCCTTACCATCGTTCATGACGGAAATTGTGTTGTTTTCCGGGTCGATGTCGACCTTGATGTTCTTCATCTTCGGATCTCTGATCTTGTTATCAGCAGCATTCACCAAAATCTCGTCAAAGATCTTGTAGAGACCTGGAACAAAGGTCACCTTGGAGAATTCCATCGACTCTGTTTCCGCGTCAAAGTGCCATATTTCAACCTCGTTTTTCTCCACAGACCCAATATACGTGTCTGGACGTTTTAAAATATGCTCTAACTGTGATAATTTCTGGTACTGGGCCGAGGCTCCCAGACCGTTGGTGCTGCCATTTGATGTAGGGGCTGTATTAGTGGAGGAGGAATCTGAGAGAGGCGTTCTGGAAGATTTTGATTTTGTGGGTTGTTTGATCTCAACATCTGAGAAAGACTCGTCCGAGAAGTCTTCGTCGGAGAAATCTGACATTTTTTGTGTTTTTGCGTGTGGTGCTCTTCCCGTTGAGAATAGTTGATTTGGTAGTAAACAAGGTTTAGACGCGATCGCGCATAAGCTCAGATGCGATACACGGGTGATGGGGGATATTGTACGGGCTTTCAGAAAAACCCGTATCATGTGGTGAGATAATTTAATTTCTGAAAGGAATTGAAGGAAAGGAATTGAAGTTTGATCGTTTAAATTTTAAAATTGCCATTTAGTCTCTCTAAGCGCGCCAGCTAGGTGCCATTGTGGATGGTGGTTTTGAAGACGGAGAGTGATGAACTTTTAGGGTTTTGGGATTACAGAAAAAGTGAACTGGTTTGTGGATCAGCATTCGTCTCGATGACTCACAATTCAATTTCCGAACTTTTTCTCTTTTCCTTCTCTAGAGACGTGCGTTAATTCCGTCTATATCTTCTCTACTTGACTTCCAGGATTGATTGTTGCAGAATGTTCTCAGTGCACAATTTTATTCTTTTTTTATTTCGATACGCCCTTTACTACTCGAAAGTATTTTCAATTAACGGAGCGCTCATCGAGCCAGGAAAGCTTCCTCTTTCCATGTAAGCTCCCAGTCGAGTTTCCTTGCAAAACCAATACAAGCCTCCATTGAATCTTCCATCTACAGCCCAATTCTACAGATCACACGCTCCACCACTTTTGTATCACAGGGATCT
Organism: Candidozyma ruelliae; assembly: GCA_030582895.1. Classification (NCBI taxonomy): domain Eukaryota; kingdom Fungi; phylum Ascomycota; class Pichiomycetes; order Serinales; family Metschnikowiaceae; genus Candidozyma; species Candidozyma ruelliae. Next base: position 167,488 of record JAJMHE010000024.1, on the reverse strand, counting down.
ATGAAATGCTGTCTCAACGTCTCTTCTTCATCGACTTCTGAATGCGCTCAAACTCCTCATCATCGATTACAGGCGCCTCTCTCTTTTTGCCCTTCGCCTTGCCGTACTTCGACTCCAAGCTGCTGATGAGACTGTCCAACTTTCCGGCATTTTTCCTTTGAATCAACGCAGCAAGGTCACCTTCTGTCTTTATGGGCTTTTTGCTGATTTTCTTCGACAACTCCGCAGCCTGCTTGGCCTCCTTCGCCAACTTCTTCAACATCTGCTTCACTTTCGTCTTTCTCGACTTCTTGTACTTCTCCCATGTCTTTTCCATGCTTTTGTCCATGCTGAGGTCGCCTTTCGCCACTGCAGCGTCTACGATATCGAATACCCTGCTTTCCTCGCTTTCGTCGAACTCCAAGTGGGGAATGACCTCGAAAAGTCGAAGAAAGTCGCCCTCGTAGAATATGAAATTATGCAAAATGTCCTCCTTCTCCTCTTCTGAGCCCTGGTACTTGACTCGGTCCTCCTCGATCATGTCTATGGTGATCTTCTCATTCATCAGGTCGAAGTAGTCCTTCCAGTTGAAAACATCATCAATTTCCTCTCCCAGTAGCCCTAATGAGCCGGTCGTGTCATATCTGTTTCTTTTAGCCGGGTCTGATAGAATGCTGTATGCGAACTGGATCTGGGGAAATAGCGTATTGTCCTCGTTCAGATTCAGCTGCTGGATTTTGTCGGGATGGTACTTTAAAGATAGCTTTTTGTATGCTTTTTTGATGGCTATTGGAGTGGCATCTTTTTCCACTTCTAGCACTTTGTATGGGTCGATCTCCATGTTTGGTTGTGGTTGATATTAGTGATTCGCGATGCCATTATATGGTGGACCTGAAGATGCAAGGATTCTTGATCAACACCGAAGGCAAAAGAAGAAAACACTAGAGAATAAGGAAACCCTCTTGATTATCAAGAACGAGTTTGAAACAATTCAGTACCACCCATAATAAATTTCTTAAGTCAACCAGGAATGGACTTGAGCTCCTGTGATATGATACGCTTAGTTTCGCAGCCATTTCGAGAAATGAAGATGGGAAAGCCAGAGAGTCGCTTTCTACGGAACCCTAAATATGACAAGGCCACTGTATTAAGAGATTCAGATAATTAGGATTGGATCCATCACGATTCGTCAATATTATGGGAGCACTAGTTCAAACTCCTGAAAGACTTCTGTTCGGTCCCTAACGGCTTGACACACGGGACAATCACGTAGTAGGTTCGAATACATGACGCCCGCCACTAGATAGCCTTTGTCATAACTCATTTCAAAGATAAAATTGAACCCAAACCAATCTGGCTTTGGATGTTTGTTTTAGTAGATGACAGTGCCAATGCAGTGTAAAACACCTACCAATGGCATTGTGGATGGCTATATCGCAGAGAGCGATTTCTTCAGCAAGATCCACCCTTGAATTCAAGCCTTCAGTGTCGTATGAAGCCTACTGAAAGGCCGTGTAGATCAATTCAGTGCTTACGACTCGAACAAGGGCCAATACTCCTCCGGTGCCTAAATTTGCAGCCACCTCCAGCGCTTTCTACGGGACTTCGAGAAGCTCTCAAAGACTGTAACAAATTCTTCTCATATCATCACATCAGCCCTTTCTTACATGAGCTCACTGAGCAAAAGCTCAAAACGATACGAGTTGCATATCAGACTCCATGCCACCATCTCTCTCACACGCCTCCTACCTTCATCACTTCTCGTCATTACTTTCTACATTCCTACTCTTCTACGTCTTCTCATTCACAACTTGCCTGTGCGGCATCTTCCATTGCATAGTCTAAGTTGGAACCCCCGTTCGGCTCATTTCAATTCCTTCAAGGTCTCCTTGATCGCAGCAAGCAACTTGTCCACATGGCCCTCGTACACAGAGTAGCCCATGTGTCCCACACGGAAGTACTTGCCTACCAAGGCCTTGTGGATGCCGCCAGCGACAGTGAAGCCCTTGGTAGCCAACTTGCCCAAGAAGTCGGGGCCGTTCACGCCCTCAGGGAAGTAGGCCGCAGTGAGACCGTGTGCAGCCACGTTGTAGTTGGCAGGGACGAGCTTGATGCCCAATTGCTCGAGAGCCTTCTTGAAGTTGGTGGAAGTTTCCTCGTGCTTAGCGTATCTGGCATCCACACCCTGGGACAAGATCTCGTCCAAGGAAACCTTGAGAGCGGTGATTGTCTGGATTGCTGGCGTGGCAAAGTAGGCAGCAGAGCCTCCCTCGTAGGCCTTCATGATGGGAGTCCACTTCTTGAGCGAGGCAAAGTAGGCAGCAGGCTTGTCTCTGTTCAAGCCCTTTTCGACGGCTCTGGCCGAGGCAAAGAACACCAGCAAGCCGGAGGGGGCACCAAGCGCCTTCTGGGAGGCGGTCAAGGCGAAGTCAATGCCCCACTTGTCGAACTCGATATTTTCCACTCCAATGGAGCACACACCGTCGACGATAATGAGGGTCTCTGGGGACACTTTCTTGACGATTTCGGCGATCTTGGCCACGTCGGAGACCACAGCGGTCGAGGTGTCCACGTGGGTGATGGTGATCGCCTGGTACTTCTCCTTTCTCAAGTGCAGCTCGATCTGGTCAAAGGGCACCACATCGCCCACAGGAGCAGTCACAACGTCCACGTCAGCGTCGTAAACGGTCAATGCCTCCGCAAACGAGTCAGAAAAGAAGCCAGTCAGCAAAACAAGCACCTTGTCGCCCTTGTTGATCAAGTTGGCGCTTGCTATGTCCCATCCGAGGGTTCCTGAACCCGCAACGACGTAGCCCTGGGCCTTAGGGTCGGACGACTTGAAAACCTTACGCAAATTCTGCAAAACAGTCTGGAACGTCTTGGTGAACTCTGGAGATGTGTGGGCCTGGGAAGGTGTGGCCATGGCGCCTAACACAGCGTCTGAAAACTCGATCGGGCCGGGGATCATGGTGAGCCTGTGCTCGGGCTGTTTGTAGTTGAAAGCCATTTTTGTGGTGGTTGTGGCGAAAATGCGCTGAAATCCGGGGAATCTACTGGTGAATTGACGAAAAACAGCAGTGCTGGGTGTTAGCATCTGGAGAAAAGAGGTGGTTTTTGCTGCCTCATATACCCCGGTCGGCGCGCCGGATGCAGGGCGGAATTGGCGTGGAGGTGGGCGAAAACGGCCACACCGGGGGCAATTTGGATTTTCGAAGGTCAGGGTGAGGCCAATTCAGGGGGCGCTCGCGCGCCAGGGCGCCACTTCCCAAAAAAGGCCGTTTTTGGCGGCGGTTTTGGTATTCTCCGGCATACAAGCCCCCACAACCGGCCGGCCGGTCCCGCTGCAGTCAGAGTCAGCCGCCGCTTGGACCGTATTGATGTGTTTTAGATCGGATGGAGTAGATCGGACCTTATCGGCGAGACCGTTGAGCGGAATTGGCAGCGGGCGGTGGGGCAAGGGAAGGTTGGGGTGTGGTGAGGTGGAGGAGAGACTGTGGTGAGAGAAGGTGATGAATAGAGAATGATGAACAGAATCTTTTTTAAAAAAGATCTGAACCTGTTGAAGGAGGTGGAATTGAGGTGATCTGAACTTTTTTCTTGTCTCTTTTTGGTGTCAAAACCAGGTTTCGTGGATATTCGTGCGCTCCTATTGGCGAGCATGGACATGCACGGCTGTGGTATCAGCGCACGAGGTGATAAGGTGATCAGACCTCGGGATCGAAGGATTTGATCTTGAAATTCGGTTGGTTTGATCTAGTTTGACAATAATTTTTAGGCAATCGACTTCTGGGTATGTGGTACTGATGGACGGTGGAGATAGCGAGTGTCGTTAATTCCGCTTTACCCCAGGTTCCTCGGTTGCTCGCTGATGGCTGCAAAATCCACAGTGAGGTATCGAGCTGACATGAACGGACATCAAGAGTCTGATATTTAAGGTTTGAGCTGGGGCCATGAAATAATAAGAAATCAACAAACCCCACTACGGTTCTTTTTGAGTAACTTTGCGTGCTTTTGGTTGTGTTCTTGTCGTGGGTATGGCTGCAAAATGCTGGGAAGACCCACACGTTGAAGTACACTTTCTATTTGATATTGTCTCTATGACTGGAGGACAACTTTCAAAGAATTCTCCAAATTTTGTTTCCTCTCTCCCAAACATTTGTTGCAATAAATGCTCTAAGCCACCATCCCATCCCCAAGCTCAAAAGCCGAATATGCACTTCGATGGATAGCTGAGACCAATTGAGCATTCTAGTAGACTCTGTGCTTCAATATAGATCCGAAGTGCTTCAAAACTAGGGAATTGTGGTATCATGAACACTGAGGTGCTCTTTTCCTAGGTCTTTGGAATGTGATTCTAGATGTGTATGGAATACCTTACCGAATGAGCCCCCAATGAAGTCTTCTTTTGAAAGCAAGGGCCATGACAGAATAAAGTGACCTCTACAGTATCATCCAAAAAAGAAAAAAAAAAAAATAAAGGGTTCTGGACTAGGATCGATGCCCTTTCATGATCACTCATTCCTCACTATCACTCTTCACCACCGACCGGGCCAGTCACACACTTTTGATTCCCATTTTCCCTTTCTCCGTATGAAAGCCATTTTCATACTTCTCAAAGAGTAATTGACGCAGCCTATACAAAAATTTGCATTTTCTGTATCTTCCATACACCAATCTGATCTGTCTTACATCGCGACTCACTATTACACTCACAGCATTTCGCAGCCATACATTATCAACTACCTAGTCGACTTCACACCAGCTCACAATCACCACTCTTTGAGTTCAGTTACCATTCGAGCAAATTCCAAAGCTTATTTCCAGACCGTCCTCCCTAATTGTCCAATTCTCACCTCAATTCATCCCCACTACCTCCACATCAACTCACCCTCATGAACAAGCAGTTCTCTCTACGAGGACACAAGGCGCCAATTGCCTGCGTGTGCAGAACACAGCACGGACCAGCGTCTGCTGACAGAAACGGCTGGGTCATAGTCTGGGATTTGGGAACTCGAAGGCCTCGTGGGTTCTGGAAAGCCCACGATGAGCAGATCATCACGATGGTGGAAACTGACCTAGGGTTGATGACTCAGGGCAAGGACTCGGCGGTGAGGTTCTGGAAGCTCGATCTGCTTTCTGTGGAGAGCGATTTGGCGTATATGGGCAAAGAGGGTTTGCCAAAGCCGAAGTCCGAGGAGGTTCCGGTCAACACATTGAACTTTTGCAACGTGGACTACTGTAGTGGCATGCTAGCCACGGCGTCGACCACAGACTCGGAGAATTTCGATATATACGAGCTTCTGAAACCGGGAGAGCCGTTTGCGCTACGGAGAATCGTGCAGGGCTATGCTGTTGGCACGAAGTCACACGATGAGACCAAACGAGACGGCGAGGGCATTATCATGAAACTCCGCTTCGTTTCCTCCTCCCTTTTGTTTGCGGGGTACGAATCTGGCACCGTGAAGGGCTTTTCTCTCGAGGACGTGAGCACCACAAAGGCATCAGCCACCGAGCTGCTTGTGCTAAATAAGGACTTCAAAGTGAGGGAGGTATTCAGCTACTCAGGCCATTCGCCACAGCCTGTGCTTTCACTTGAATACGATGCAACAAAGCAGAATCTATATACGGGTTCTGCGTCCAAAAAGCTCATAGTGGTCTCCATTGGTGACCTACTACTGAACAAGTCGTCCCAAAAGCGCTCGACTGATCCAAATCCAACTCCGCAAGAACCTCCGCAAAAGTCAGGAGGCCTCAGCCTGCTCCTCGGGAGACCCAAAATAGAGCTTATAGAAGAGGACTCCGAGCCTGTGGAGTGTCCCATTCTGACCCACAACCTTCGCCATGCTGGAATACTGAACATCCAGATTGGCGTTTGCATTCACATTGTTTTCTGGGACGGAGTCGTGAAAAGCTACACAAAAAGTCTAGAAGAAGTAGGCCGCAACGAAAGACAGGTGGCAAGAATTCAGCTGAAGGCACCAGATGCTGAAGTTTCGAGTCCCACTACTAAAGCGCTTTGTGTATCCTTGATTGGCCCAGAAACAAATCACAAACAAGCAACGTCAAAGAAAGAACTCATCAAGCTTCGAAAGCTTAGAAAAGATTCCCTAATGTATATAGGCTATGGCGACGGTCTCCTTAGCGCCTACACTCTCGAGTCTGAGTCGTAATATATATTATCGCATAACGAAAGGGTATCTATTTGCATGAAGAGTTGTGAAGATGACGTGGAGGAGTTTCTCAAGCCTCAGTTGGTTCAGAACTGATCCTTCTCAGTGGCTTTCTATCGCTGTGGGCGGCGCTGCTATTGAAAGCGCTGCTGCCTCCGTAAAACAGTCTTCTCTTGCTTTTGCTCGATGTGGGTGGATTAAGGGGCTCACCGTTAAAGATTTGTGAGTTTCTGTTGCTTCTGCTTCCCGAGCGGCTCTGATTATTGCCGCCTGAACCGCTCGAGTTCCGGTTACCTCCAGAAGACAGACTGTGACGCAGCTTTGGAAGCGGGTTCGTGTTTTCCACATCCGGAGACGCCACTCTTATCAGGTTGCGCTTGTTGGAATTGCTGTTGTTGTTTCTTCTCCTTCTCAGAGACACATTGCGTTGTCCCGAGGAGCGGGCACTGCCTTCGGAATCCACGTCATTGAAGGTCGTGTTCAAGCTATCGCTGGCATTCAGCAAGAGACTTTCGATGTCAACATCCACGTTTTCACGTTCCTTGATCTTTTCCAGCAAGTCGGGGTACTTTTCCACAAGAGAGGTAATCACGTCGACGTTTTCCAGTAGGATGTCTTTCGACTCCTCGCCGTGTGCCTTGGCAGCCTTGGCTAGCGAGACCAAAAGCTGCAAAACCGCCTTATTCTTGTTCACATTCAAAGTATCCATCGCCTTGCGCTTCAGCATGAGACTCTCGAGCAAAGCGTCGTAGTCCTTATCGTTGCTCTCCAACTTGGCGGACAAATCGTCGATTGTCTTGGCCAGGTCGCGCTTGTACTCTTCAAAAAGACGGTATATGTTGTCCAACTCCTGCTGGTAGTGACGCTTGTACTCGTTCTGAGAGGCGATCAAGGCATCGTAGGCTATTTTCAAACGCTCGTGCTCGGCAGTAGACTGAGCCAGCGAGTCTTGCAAGTTGTCACATCTGATTTTCAAGTTCTTGTTGGTGAGTTTGAGGTTTTCGTTCGACGCGTTGATGTCGTTGAACTCCTCCTCCAAGTCGGCAATTCGCCTCTCCTTCCTCTTCAACAACGCATTCACCATATCGTTTTCGTGCTTGGCATTGGCCAACTGATCGACGTAGGAGTCGTTTTTTCTCGACAAAATCTGACTTTTCTTCTTCAACTCCAGGTTCGACATCCGAAGATCCTCGAGTTCTCCTTTCAACTCATCTATATCAGCCTGAAGGCTCGTAATGACTTTGGAAGTCGACTTCTTCTGCGGACTATCCATCTTCGATTTTCAAAGCGCTTCAGATCGGCTCTAGTTGTTCAACAGAGTGAAAAGATGCGTGAAAGTATTGACTTTGGGGTTTTGCAAGGTCACAGCCAAATACTTGATCTTGAGAAACATTGTGTTGTTTACTTTTCGCAGCCGAGGCAGACTTGACACCCGTACACCGCATACCCATCGGCTTCGCCTGCTCTTGCTAGCCGCCTGTGAATTTGCAATTATTTTCGAACAAATTGGCTTTTGACCTGATTTGGTGGTTTCTGGCTTCATTTAGAGAAATAAGGTTACGAATTGGAGACATTGTCGTTTATGAGGCCTAAGTTTAATGGCCCGTCAATTTTCGACTCGCGCATTATCTAAGGCCTGGTCCAGAAGTAGGCACACCGTATTGTTCAATTGTGCTCCCCTAATCTATTTTCACAATTGAGCAAGGGGTGAGCTTTTTTACATGGTTTGATTTTTGGTATCATCAGAAATCTGGCTTTGTTCTTAGTCAAGAGGCGGGAATAGCATGTTTTTATATTTTTGTCGCTTAACCGAACCTGCATTACCGAGTTCATTACACTCGGCGTAGTGATTATTTTTCATATTATCTACATTTGATTAAAATTATTGGCAATGCCACTTACTTCAAGGTAAGGTACGAGCCCTGCTGGACGGTTCCGTGTCATTTTCCCTTTCAAACAAATCCCGCCTAGCTGCTCCATTCATTTATCTCATGTATTTCCTCTCGAAATATTTTTTGGTAGGGGGACTTAAATTGAGGTGCCGAAGCGAGTTCAATCTTTTCATACTTTGGTTCCGTTGACGATGATAATAGTAGATTGTAAATAACATGATGCAATGATGGAACAATGAGAACATCAAGAAAAACGAGTTCACTCTGCGATAAACTTCATCAACTCCACGAAACCCGTCAATTGTGACTTTACGATTTTCACCTTTCAGAATACTTTGCGTGATTCCCAAACAAAGAACTGACAAAGCTGAACTTGACATCATAGCAATAACGAAAAGTCCGGAAGATGGGTCAATATAGGATACTGCAAAAAATTGAACAATAATTGCTGGCTGTGATGTTAGTGTTAAGTCGTTTTATTGTTCTTGTTTGATACTTACGTCAATATACGTGACAATCCAACTCAATATAAGCCACCATGATACTCCTTGATTTAGTTTTAGCAGAAAAAGTTTGTAGATAACGAAAAAGGTCCTCAAAAAAATGGCTTGAAACCAGATATTTATTTGCAAAACCAGCATTCGGAGAGCAAACCTCCAATCTTCTCCTGTTATGCGATCCCAACCTTTCTTGTTCCTTTCTTCAAAACCAGGATAGACATCCTCCCCATTATCGATTATCTCACTCAAACCCATTGCTTCTGACTTAGTTTTGTCGCTTCGTGTATTGAAAGTTGGCTTTAGGTTATCGTCTTGCCTGGGCCAAAAGGTATTATCAACCATGGTTGCATTTATTGTCATTAGAAGATTCTTGGTCCACGGATAACATGCTGCAAGAAAAATCTACCTTAAATAGTTTTAGAGAGTCAACTAGTTCTTGCCCTCGACCGAACCATAGAAACTGCAAAGACTAGTGACGTATTTTGCTTATTGACCATCTACGTGGGTTAGCTTTGTCATACTCTTCAGTCAAATGATTGCATTGTTCTAAGAAATCAGAATAGGGAAACACAAATCCTCTCGAACACAGAATAAGGAAGATTAGAGCCCTGCTGTGGTCTAAACAGTTTTTCAATTGCTAATTGTCCGACTGTATAATTTAATTGAGTTTAATTCAGCACTCTAGAGAGCAAATATAGTTGATCGCGAGGCAAAATCATTACGTCGAGAGGTTACGATAACGTTTTAGGTAGTCTCAGTTGATTATGCGCTAATACAGTGACTCTCGTCATACCGTTGTTTTGTTTCTCTAATTTTGTCAATCTTCAAGACTTCTTCACGCAGACTATGTAGAACGAACATTATTTGCTCTCATCTCAGGCGATACTTAATGAATTGGCTGCCCATCATCAATTAGTGTATTGACCGAAGAACCTTCTTTAAGAAATATCTAGATGTCATTGCGGTTCAAAAGAAGTCACTTTACTTGGACTTTATCGCCCTCAAATCGACTACAGTTCCAGCTTGGGGGAATTCGAGGGAAATCCACAGTGTATAAACACTCAGCCCTCAGCTTCTAACGAGCCGGTTACCTCGTGGTATCTTAACCAGCCTTAATTAAGTATGTCTACCAGCTCCGAGATACATCATTTATTCAGAACTAAAGTCTGACTATAAACTCAATCACTTTACGCCACCTCCAAATTATCCCGAGACTTTTGAGAATAAAAACATTGTGATGAAGAAACACGGCTTATTATGAACAAAGATGGTTGCACTCTCAATTCATAATCGCACACAGTCCCCATATTCATGATTCTCTCTGGACTGGTCGAGTTAGAGGTAGTCATGAATCTAAAGCATTACGTTCATTCATCTCACGTATGCTTTTTCAAAGGCTTCAAGACTCGGCATTTTAATTAAAAAGTGCTGCGGTCTGTTTGATTTCTTCATTATATGTGTTCTATCCTGGTGATGAATGAAAAAGGCAATCGTCATGAGGCACTGAAACAACATTGCAAATCCCAAGTTAATCATGTTCATAAGAAGAAACCCGTAATCCACATCATCGTCTGATCTTTTTCCCTCCTCTGTTTGAGAATCTTCCGGAAACTCTGCAATGCGAGAATTATTTGAAAGACTGACAATCCCATGCTTAACATCTCAGCGATAAGGAAAGAAAGGGAGAAGGGATTGATAAAGAAAATGCCAATGCAATGCACTAGAAATGCCGGCTATGACGTAAGTCTCCGATTATAGTTCTTTGTTTGGTTGATACGTACGTCGAGAATGAACATAATCCAAAGTATTATTACCATCCATGACACAGGGTGATTTTTGTCGAACTGAAGAATCCTGAGAGTACCTAATACAGCTTTAAAAAACCAGCCACAAAGCCAAACAGGTAAATGAAAAGAAAGCACACTGATATGAAGAATGCAAAGTTCTCCTGTTTCAGGATCATAGGAATTCGGATTCCTCCATAATCTTGGGTAACTTTTCCTCCAGATTTCTGATTGAATCTCCTTTGCATGATCAATTATATCGCTTAAGCTTCTTGATTCCAGTCGAATTCTATCTCTTCTCGTGTTGTCTTTGGACGTCAGGCCTGGGAGACCCCATGACCAGAGGACATTGGTTATCACTTTATTCCATATCGTCATCGGTGGTAGTGGGAGGCTTTGTAAGAATTCATCAATCAAATCTATTTTAAATAGACTCAGCGTCATTACCAGCCTCTCATTCGAAAGCGGAAAGTGCAACATCGAGTGACTATGATACTTGTCAGATCATGTATCATAAGTAGGGACTCACCAACTCTGTGTTGAAGCTAATACATTCGTACCCAGAGTTTTGTGATTGCGTTTTCTTCGTTAACTTGACGACGTAAGATTCCCCACTGTACCTTTAAGAGACTGAGATGTGGTTTGTGGGCCTTCACAAATATAGTACTTAAGGCTAGTCTAGTAGTGCGTCAATAATGAGAAAGGAGTATCTAGAATTGAGCGGAAGTTTAGTTTAGGTGGACCAAACAGAGAGTAGATGACATTTGCGTACGTGAATCGAAGAATTGGTGCCCTTTTTTAGTTTTGGGAGAAGCGTTCTCGGTTTTTGAAATTCGCCGTCCTTGCTTCTGAGAATATTCCAACAGTACATGGCAGTTCTTCTAAAAATTCTTAGAAGGTAGAACTGAATATCAGTATTTCTCTTTCGTAATACACGGCTCCTCTCTTTCGAACGAGTCAACTGAATGACTTTCTTGAGGAGTCGAGAACAATACAAAATGACAAATGACGAACAGAAATACAACCGAGTTCTCAGCAGCCTCTGCTTGATCATCTTCTTCAATTTGTTCAGATCCAACATTTGCCTCGCAGCGAGCAAAATTTGCCTTTACTTAGGGATTCGAAATTTGTAACAGGGCTTTGACTCGTTAAAGATAGCCCTCAGTAGTGAGGCGAACGCCGTCGAGTTTGTCACAGTGGGCAGCCCTGAGAGTATCGCTGTCACAGTATTCACTTACAAATCTTCCTGAATGACTAACAACTCTTTCCTACAGAAACTTTGCTCGCATACAACATCAATAAAAAAAGCTAATTCTGGTCAAGACCAAGGATCGACTCGTAACTACCCGAAAGCTTCTTGCCCTGGCGAAACTCGGCCGAGTCGGTCAACTGACCAAAGTCGGTGGTATCCTTGAAGGCTGGAATCAGCCAGAGGTTCTTGAGCCACTTGTGCAAGTGTGGGTAGTCCTGGGCAATGCTGATAGGCTTGACCTCCTCGTCCCTGTAGTAAATACGGCGCAAACGAACAATCGAAGTGTACAACTTGATGTCAGCCTCGGTGACCTGAGAGCCAACCAGGAAAAGCAGGCCGTTCTTCTGGGTTTCAGCCAAACGCTCATCCAAGGCAGAAAGCTTCTCGAGCACGGTGTTGAAGGCAGTCTGGAACTCCTCGGAGGTTTTGGCAAAACTGGCACCAACAAAGCCCATGGTGACGGGATCGCCGTACTTCTCGTTGAACTCCTCAATCTCCTTCTGCAACTCAGCTGGGTAGACGTCGATTTTGGCGTACTTCTCCGGCAAAACCTCGTTGAACTCGGTGTTGAAGAAACGCACCATCTCACCGCTTTCGTTGTTCACAATCGTCTCCTCCTTCTTGTCAAACAAGGCTGGGACCGTCCAGCGGCCCTCATAGTCGGGGTTGGCCTTGTGGTACAATTGGCTGATTCTCTCGTAGCCGTAGACGGGTTCAGCGGTTCCGTACTTGATGTTGCCCTCAGGAACCGAAGCAAGCTCCTCCTTGGTTGCAAACCTCCATCCCTTGGAGTCCAACGAGAAGTGCGTGTGGACAAGAGGAAGGTACTCCTCCAAGCCCTTGAGCTGTCTCACAATTGCTGCTCTTTGGGCAAAGGGACAGGTGAACGAGACGTAGAGCAAGTATCTGTTCTTCTCGATGGGGAACTTGGCGTTGGGCGCCTTCGAGATGATGTTGTTGAAGGATTTGATAGCCATTGCGGATTGCCTTTGGTTTGAATTGAGGTAAGACTCTAAAATGTGCTCAATTGCGGTGGTTATATACTGCGACGCTTACTAATTTGCCAGTATTGTATTCGCAGCCAAGTGATTCCGCATCCACAGTTTTCGGAGAAACAACCGGATAACCGGCGCCGTTTCGGCCGTTGCCCCGCCAGCCATTGTGCTGACATAACGTGTAAAGAGAAATTGTTGATTGTGTTTTTGACTATTTGGACTATAGTGGCGTCGCAACAGACGGGTATGGTAAGACGGCACTTACCGATTCCGAGATCCGTCCTCACAAATTGACGAATTAAGTCAGTTGTCAATAGAATTGGGAATCATTTATTCTTCAAAATCGCAAACGTTCTATTTTCGAATTGTTATTGAGAATTGGGCTCACTAACATAAGTAGGCGGCCCTACAGTGTAGCGATCAATGCACTTCTCAGCCTCTCCAATGGTGTGGAGTCTACTCAGTAAGCTTACATATCCCTGAGAATAATTTAGTTGAAAGCGTGACGACCTGTCGAAATTTAACTACTGTGACGCTTATCAAAACCATGAATATTTGCTTTTCAATTCTCGATTGGTGTGCTCTACGCGTAACTCGGCCGAACCCAAAAGCCTCATCGAAATTGCTTATTTACAATCTATAGTTCTCCAACACGCGTCACGACGCGTGTGAGCGGGCAAGCTATAGGCAATTGGTCATTAACGTCACCTCTGGTCATCAACGTAAGATCCATCTTCCTAATCGAGATCCAAGCTTGCTTCGAAGCTGCGTGATAGCTTCTTGCCATAGCGGTCTTCAGAAAAATCTGTCAACTGACCAAAATCCGTCGTGTCCTTGAATGCTGGAATCAGCCAAAGATGCTTGAGCCATCTGTGGACATTTGGGTAATCTTTGGCGATGCTTATAGGCTTCACAGTCTCGTCATAGTAGTAAATACGGCCCAAACGAACAATTGGAGTAAACAATTTGAGATCTGCCTCTGTCACCTGAGAGCCCACCAGGAAGAGCAGTCCCTTTTTCTGGGACTCCGCAAAATGCTGGTCTAGAGCGGAAAGCTTTTCGAGAACCGCTTTCAAACCTTTTTCGAAACTTTCCTGGTTGCTGGCATAGACGGCTTTCACCCAACCCGACGTGATTGGATTCGCATATTGGGTATTGAAGGCCTCGATATCGTCCCTCAAAATCTCTGGGTATAGGTCGATTTGGGCGTACTTCTCGGCCAAATGCTCGTTGAACTCTGTATTGTAAATCCTTACCATCTCTCCGCTTTCGTTGTTCACTATGGTTTCTTCTTTCTTATCAAATATCACAGGCACCGTCCAGCGACCTTCGTATTCTGGGTCGGCCTTGTGGTATAGTTCACTGAGTCTCTCCAACCCATACAATGGCTCAGCACTTCCATATTTAATATCGCCTTTTGGCACTGACGCAAGTTCCTCCTTTGTTGCAAATCTCCAACCCTTAGGCCCTGTGGAGAAATGTGTATGAACAAGCGGAAAATACTCCTCTAAGCCTTTGAGTCGTCTTGCAATAAGAGCTCTTTGGGTGAATGGGCATGTGAGAGAGACATACATTAAGTACCGGTTCTTCTCTATGGGGAATTTGGCGCCAGGCGCCTTCGATATTATGTTGTTGAACGATTTGATAGCCATTGAGCTTATTCTTGAGGAAATGAAGTAGGTTGGAATGGCTGATTATATATGCTACTGGCCGCTTACTAATTCCTTAGTGTGCGTTTTGCAGCCGCTTACTGATGAATCTGAGGAACATTCTTTGCAGCTACTCATCAGCCGTAGATTTGCTAAATCTTGTTAGGATCTGATTCTTCTTGAAAGGTTCTTTCATCTCCTTGGGTCGATGTAATCTAGAATCACGATATTCGATCGCAAAAATGAAAGTTGCTGCCTTCGCTTCCAACTAAACCACCATTCTTTTGATCTGTAACCGCATCTCGAAATCGAACCTAGATTTCGAAACTCGGAAAGTCAAGATCTAAAGGCTTTGCCATGAATCTAAATCAGATCCTGCTCATTTCTCTGAATCTGATTTTTTGCATCCACGTAGCTTCATGATAGCCGCAATGGCCCGGTTCTCAACCCGTGTAATATATCTTCAAACCTGAGGACTTGTCAAATTCTTGAAATGAAAAAGCTCTCCGAGCAGAAAAGAAGAACTAGCCTGCAATCTAGGATATTCAGAGTTTGCTTACGAAGGCTTCTTGCCCAATTGTCGGTTTAAAGACAGAGTTGTGCATGCGTGCCGTGGGAAGCGTGATTGACGGGATGAATGATATTTTGACCGATTTATAAGCTCAAATTCGAGAAGTGCAATTACTCTTTCCAGTCCAGATCACTGCGGTCGACTCAAAATCTCAGTTCTTCTGCCTATCGTCACTGAACGACTCAGGAATAAATCTCGAACTTGGGCGTTCTCTGAAGAGTTCACTCTTTTCCTACTCTTGGAAGCTCTGAAAGATAGCCGAGTTACACTGTCAGTGGTAACATATTGAAATTCAGAGCTTCTGTCCGGGGTTGAAGACAGATTTTGCAGCCACAAAAATCGCCAACATACCCCACACCCGTACACCAGATCCCATACTCTCTCTACCCACCAGTTGACTCGGTCTTCGTTTCTCTCCAACAAAAGGGCGTGTGGCGTAGTTGGTAGCGCGTTCGCTTAGCATGCGAAAGGTCTCCGGTTCGAATCCGGACTCGTCCATTTTTTTTGCCATATCTTCCTCTTATGTAAATTACTTAAACCCTGCCAAGAATCTCCTTATCCTCGAGCTGATCTAGACGAAACTTCATTTCATTAAACCTCTTTTCGACGCTGATCCAAAAATTGTTCTCCCTCTCCATCAACGCCATGTACTTCTCGAACACCAAGGTATTCTTCACAACCAACATGTGGTAAGCCTTGACGATCTTTTCCACAGCCTCTTGTCTCTGCTTAATCAGCAGCAAGTCCAATTGGCTCACTGCCTCGGCCGAAATCCTCGGAATGTCAAGTGTCAGAAGCTCTGCCAAATTTGCGTAAGCTTCACGAATAGCGGGAAACTTGGCCAATAATATTTCTTGCTTCTCTGCCTCTGACGCTTGACTCTGGTTCCTTATCTCTGGAATGTGCTTTTTTGGCTCCTGTAGGCTTTTCGTGATTCTGTCTAGCGTTTGTAGCTCAGCACTCGATCTGTATAGGGCTTCGACCTTGGCCTGCAAATCAGCCACCTGGAGGGCCAAGGGCAATCCTGAATTGTCATTCTCGCCAACATCAAGCTCCAATTTGCCTATTCTTTGTGTGAGTGTTTCGTATGTGAGAGAGTCCATTTTGACGATTCCATATGGTACTACCGATGTAACTTATAGGTGCGCATACTCCACAACTAACAATGCTCACACGGCGATAGGATATAAGCCAGGTACCTATATTTATACCTATAAATGCATGCAGAACGAGATGTTGTCGTTCCTTTTTAGTCCAGTCTTTATGACTTTTATGATTTTCCTCTTCGTCAACCTTCTCCAGCCTTTTGTCTACTCCTCCTCGCTGCTGCTGAAGTCGTCTCCCCTGCTTCCTCCGTAGAGCTCTCTCAAGCTCTTAGGCTTCCCTTTTGGTGCTTCCGTGCTTGGAACTGCCTTCCCAGATACCCTCTTTTTTGTTGTGGGCTCCTCGTTGGCCATGTTGATCACAATTCTCTGTCTGTTTCCGCCATTCATATCGTCATCCTCGTCACTCTCCGAATCGACGTTTCCAAATCCGGCAGGCAGACCTTCGGAGGCTGTAGACTCCAAAACCTCCTGTAGCTGGTCCTCCAAGTCCTTGAAATCGTCGCTGATATCGGCTTCCTCGGTCTCTTTGGCCCTGGCTGTCTTCTTAGACTTTGTAGTTTTTGGCTTTTTGTTGGCTGCCTCCGGCCCGGGACGCTTGGACGCTCTTTTCCGGGGCTGTGACAAATCAGTTTCTGATTTTGGCTGCGTTTTGGTCTTAGCAGGAGCTGAAACCACACTTCCCGAAATCAAATCAGGCTTGCCAGAGTCACTTTCTAGATCCTCAAAGTCCGACATGTTGATGATATCTTTCGTTTCTGGCGTAGCCGTGGGAGGCCGCTTAGAGGCAGCACGTGCCTTAGGTCTGGTTGTAGCAACAGCCTGCTGCTGCTGGGGGCTGCTTGTGGACAGTTTCAGCTCCACTTTGGGTTCTATTTTCGGAATCTCAAGCTCAATTCCGCCGTCAGCGCTTTCCCAACCGGCTATGGCCGCTCTCCACTTGTCTGCGTTCCTGCTTTTGCTCATTCTGATGGTGTTCGCCAAGTTCTGGAGCAGAACTTCAAACTTCCCTGAGCTTTTTGGCACAAACGCTAGGAAATACGAGTCTGGGCCTGGCCCCGTGCCGTTCGACGGCCGCTGTCGTTGCTGAATGCCTTCAAAGATCACTGAGGGCGGTTTTCCCGATTTGGAGAGCTTGTTCGTCAGCTGGGCCTCAAGAACACATGTTTTTTCGTCTCTATAGAGCTTCAAAGGCGCTGTTTGAGACATGGAGTCCGGAACAAAGCCGTATCTTAGCGCTAGTGGTCCATTCTGGGTGGATCGGGACGAGTCCGAGCCTGTGTCGTATGCGAGCACCAGAAGGTCGATGTCGTATTCTCCGTCGGAGATATGCATGAACTGGGGATTTTGGATTAACTTGGTAGGAAAAAGTGGTGAAAAGTGGGTTTTTGGTGGTATCGTAAGCGGGCTAAAGAGTACGGGTGGTGAGGCTGAAACCTAGATCGCGGCCCAAAAGAGTAAGTGGAGCTAAACCGAGACACCAGTCACGTGGAGCAAATGGGCCCAAAAACGAAGAAATTTAATTTATTTTGGTTCTGTTCAGTTTGAAGGGTTTTTAGGATTTAGGATTTTTAGCTTTTCTGGTCTGGACCCTGGGGTGTTGTGGCTGAAGGAGGTGCTCCGGCTGTGCAGCGTGAAAAGTCCGCAAAAAGCGGCGTGATTAGCGAAGGAGGCTCTTGGAGGTGGAAGGCCCGATTCGGCTAAATTGGTGGAGTTTATTCGAATTAATTTGAAAATTAGTGGGCTTTAAATAGTTCAGAAAGGAGAAAAAATGAGATAGTCCAGAAATTGGAGAAGTTCTAGAGTTCGTGCTGACGCTCAAGGCGGAAAAGGTCAATTGGGGGCACATACGTGAGGAGTCTGAAATGTAAGCTGCTAGTTATACATTTTTGAAAGCTTAATGGTTTGATTGACTTTGAAACAACAAGTATAATGTCGAGTAGACATTTTTTCATTCCTGTAAATGAGGGTTTTCGTGGAAGTCCGATCTCTTCCGCTAAGAGTGGCTGCGGAGATCATTATACCGAAGACTGTTCTAAATCTGTGGGAACTTTGGTAAGGTAAATCTTTTTCAGGAAAAAGTCTCAAATTGTGTGACTCCAGTGATAGTTTACGGATGGTTTTTGGTCCTATAAAACAAACTCGATTGCTGCAAAACGGCATTGAGGTGAGGACCTCTGGACGCCGAAGTCCACTATGCGAATCAAAAATCCTAGCAATTGGGTTGACCCATCAATACATGATCTCGAGTTCCCAGATATGAAAACTATTCGGACCATTTGCCAAATGTGTTGACAATGGTCCTCAGAGGGAAGCCACTATGGCCGTAATCTCGCCTATCTTCCACCGGATGGATCATGTGCATATTAAACAAGGGTTGAGGTGTTCCAACTTTCCAAAGCAGTTTCAGTAGAGACCTCTCTTTTCACTAGAGTAACCGTGAATTTTGCATTTGTACATTTACTTTTCGCTGTGGAGAGTTACGCATATCAGGGTGCAAATGGCTGCGAAATCAAGAAGACTTGAGGCTCGATCAACACCCGTAATACTTCACGCCCATTCATGTCAATCGCCAAAATTCCCTTTAATAGCTTCCTGGAGACCTCATGCTGATAACTTATCGTAGCTAGGGTTCCAAAAAGTATAGCTAGGTCTTACATTTCTTTACTGGCTTTTGTCACCTCTCGATGCGAAAGAACCCGCCAATTATCCCCCTTACAGCCAAAGAAAGAACCAGCAACACACTTATACGATAAAAACAACTTTATATTTCCAAAAATCAATACTTTGCCCCACCCAAACCACGTAATCACACCCCGTTCTTCCGACTTCCAACCATCAACACGTGACCTGATCTCGTGTTGACATCCCAGATCAAGCTACTACCATTCTTTCAAAACACCACCAATGGAAAAAGAGGAGAAGGTCTCCCTTCTACACCCCAAAGTCATCCTCCTATCTGCAGGGGCCACCACGACCCTCTTCCTCTCTTATAGACTATACACTCGCTATGTTCGTCGAATTCGGACCTACCTCGATTTGAGCCATGATATTCTAGAAGGGCAGCGCAAATTGTACGGAAGAGTCACCAGAGTTGGGGATGGTGACAATTTCCGATTTTACCACACTCCAGGAGGGCTTCTCATGGGCTGGGGCTGGCTTCGAGAAATTCCCACTAAGCCTCTGGAGTTGAAGGACGAAACGTTGATGATCAGGCTTTGTGGGGTAGACGCTCCAGAAAACGCCCATTTTGGCAAACCAGCGCAGCCATATTCCAAAGAAGCTCTCGAATGGCTCAGAGGCTACTTGCTTGACAGAAACGTGACAATCACTCCATATTCAATTGACCAATACAAACGGGTAGTTGCAAGAGCTCAGGTTTGGAAACTCACTGGAAGAAAAGACGTCAGCGCCGAAATGCTCCGCCAGGGGCTTGGGCTTGTTTACGAGGCCAAGTTTGGCGCTCAGTTTGGCAACAACGAAAAGTGGTACAGAAAACTAGAGGCCCACGCCAAAAAGAAAAAGAAAGGTCTTTGGTCCTTGGGCAAGAAGCTTGTCACTCCCGGCGAGTTCAAGCGAAGCTAAAGCGGAGTCATAATCATCATGTATTTACATCTTGTGCTCCCTCAGTCATTTGAGCAAAGCTGCCACCTCCTCGCTCAACTTCTCTGCATGTTCCTTGGTGTCAGCTTCAGCATATACTCTCACAGCATCCTCGGTTCCGGAGGCTCTCACGAACGACCTGCCTTCCGGATACTTCGAGACAATACCATCAATTTTATCCTGTAACCCAGCGGGCTCCACCAATGTGCGCTCAGCGTTTGTAGTCTTGAAGACACTGCGATCGGGAACAACGACCTTGATCAACCTGTTGGGGAGGTCGGTGTACTCCTTATCCCACTCCTCTGGTGTCAACTTCAAGTAGTGGAGAATTACCAAGACACTCAAAAGGTCCGCAATGGCGTCTCCCACAGTCTGGTTGATCAACTTTGTGAACTCCTGGAGCACCTTCAAGGCCTCCCTCTCTTCATCCGAGGAAGCCTGGTGAGCAAAAATCTTCTGTTCAGCTTCCTTTGAGAAGATCACTGTGCCGTGGCCGTTGGCCTCGAAGTACACTCCGATGTCGTACTTTTCAGCCTCATGGTGCAAGTGCTTAACACCGGTAGGAGTGCAACGCACAGGCAACTTCAAAACATCGCTGACATACTTGGTAGCTGAACCGTTGGCATAGGCAGTTTGAACTACGGCAATGTCCAATTGGAGCTTGGTGGTGTCAATCTTGGCCAACAATCTCTGCAAGAACAAAGCAATGAGCGTTGCGATCTTGTCTCCGTCCAACAACTTGAAAGCACCATCTTGCGTCTGGTAGTAGTGGATGAGTCTGTCAGCATCACCGTCAAACGAGGCATACAATTTACCAGGCTTGGGCTCGACATTTTTGGGAAGATGTTGGTTCGTCTTGACAAAGTCAGCACCACACTCGTAGTTGAGCAGTTGGGGCAGGTCGTAAGCGCTGTTGACAAAAGAGAAAGAAAGCTCCTTGCTCAAATACTTTTCGAACAACTCCTTGACTTTGGGTGCTCCCACGCCATTGGCGGAGTCCACAGTGATTTCCACCTTCTCTTCACCACCGAACTTGAAAATCTCCTTGAATGCGTCGGCCATCTTCTGGTAGTAGCCTTGCTCCAGGGTCTGGCCAAACGCTGGATCGTTTGTGGTTCTTGTCACGTAGTGCAATTGAGGCGTGGTGAACAATCCGTAGTCCACGAAGGACGAACCAGGGATGGACTCGATGCCTGCAATTGTAGCATCGGACAACCTGGGAGAGGACTCACGTGAGTCTCTAGCAATGACCACCTTGGCTGGGATTTGAAGATCAATGCCCAATTCCTTCACCAAACGCTCCACAGTGTCTGCCAATTCCGAATGACTAGCGTTAGCCAAGTCTGTGGCATACCTCTCCCAAGAGCTCTCCAACATGCTGCCTAATGGGTCCACAACTTTCACACCGTTATCCTGAGGTGGATTGTGAGAAGCCGTGATCATAACACCCACAGCCTGCCCTTTCAAGTATTTGGATCTCAACAGGGCCAATATTCCAACCGTGTAGTTGACATAGTCCAATAGTTCAGCCTTCATTCTGAATCCGGCTGTGCCATAGGAGTAGGTAACGCCCTCAGGCTTGGGGCATTTCCCAATGCGTTCGAAAATAGAGTCTTTGATCATTTCACAGAAAAGGACAAGTAGATGGATGAATTTCTTGAGGGAACCGTCATGAGCCTATGTTTGTGTACTGCACACAACCGGACCCCAAAACGGGTCCTAATTGATTTTTATGCACCTTCATGTGGAGGAGGGTTGCATTTTCGTGAAAAATACAACCACAGACCAAGGATGAAGAAACCCGGAAAGTTCGCCAACTCCTCGTTCCACAAGGAGGGACGCACAAACGAGAATGTGGGGCAGCTGACCAGAAAACCAAAAACTCCCAAAGATGAGTTTTTCACTGAGCTCGTGGAAACAGGCCGTCCAAACTGGAAAAAGGCTCCAAAGGCTGTGAAGCAAAGATACAACGGAATCTATATGATTCTCGTCTCCATTCCCATCATGACTCTTACTGGCTGGGAGCTCTATCGAAGGTTGTCAGGAAAATCCACGAAGAAGGTCCAGGAGGGTGAGATCATCGAAGGCCAGGAAGTGAGGAAGTTTGGAGAGGCCGAAAAGTGGCAAAGAGAGAAAGACAGCATCTTGTACAAGATCTTCGGGCGTGACTTTTTCCTTGATGGTTTCACCAGTAAAACTATGAAGACAAACACGAAGGACGAGAAGGAAGCTGGGAAGTAGGCTAAACCCAAGCCTTTTTTGTGGGCTTGATAGGCTGCACGAGATGACTTTCGTCAAAGCGAGATCCAATAGACGAACCGGGTCTTTCTGGTGAGGTTGACCTCAAACTCAAGCGGTCAGACATACGATCTGTTTCATCCGTATTCCCCGTCTCGTATGCCAAATTTGGCGTAGTTTGGCCCATCAACGATAGTTTGTCTGCTGGCATGGTCAACAGCGGCGCTCTGGAACGCTCTTGTGGCGAAAACTCACCTGTAGCGGTGGAGGAAGTGGAAGATTGCCTTCTCGAGGTGATCCTTCTTTTTGGTAGAGTGAAAATAGGCGGACTGCTGAGTTGTGGAGATGTATAAGGAGTTCTCAACGATGGCTCTGCTTGAGTCCGGCTCTGGCTCCCTGGACGACGCTCAGGGGATATAAATACTGGATGGGTCGGGCTGATTGTGGGGATTCGAGAGCCTTTGCAGGGAAGCTTTTTGATCACCGGAAGTCTCATTTGTGCATAGTTAGAAACAATCAACGGTATTCTTGAGGGCATTGGAGAGAGATTCTGTGTAAGCTGTTGTAAGAGCGTCGTTAGCTTTGATTTTGGCATCGACGTGGAAAGTAACTCCGGGGTTCTGGGGTGCACAAGTGTCTCAGTGCTATCATCACGAGAAAGAGGTGCAACCCCGTTTCTGGGAGGCAGCTGGAGCCCAAGAAGAGCCATCTGCAATCTCGTATTTCGTAAATGATTAGGCTCGAGATCGAGATCCACAAAACGGTCTTCCTTGTACGCGCTGATCGGAACGTTTGGCGAGGGATTTACGCCAATTCCTAAATTAAAGCCGGAAGTTGGAGAATTAGATGAAGACCTGGCTTTGTGCTCAGACACCGCCAGCGGCGTCCGCTTTTGAACCATTTTAACGGTCTTGAGCCCATCTTCACCGACGCTTGGTGTTGATGCTCGTTTTATGGAAGTTGCTCTGGACAAGGTGACAGACCCACTGAGAAGCTCATTCACCGATTTCCATCTCGGAAGAATGTCACGCTTGAATCTTTCCCAAACCACGCGGTCATCGCCGAAGTGCTCTAGCATAGCTTTATGGAGTAAGGTGTTGGCGTTTGAGCAAGTTTTGAAAGAAAGACCAAGCTCATCTGTCACTTCCAGCACACCATTGGCCTGGTTCTTCAACAACTCATCGGCAATCGTGTCAAGCCGTAGCTGCACTTGATCGATGAGAAACATGCAAAGTAGGCGCCAGCGCAGAACAATAGCGGCGTCTCGTAGAGTATTAAAATCGGACAAAACACGCCTCCAGGCTTTCCGAAGTTTGTCATACTCATTATTGACCTCAGCTATGGCAGAAGGAAAGGTGGTTCCACAATTTTGGTTGAACTCTCTAATCCGCTCCTCAAGAAACTTGACAGACATGCTTATGGGCTTACACTTGCTCTCGAAGCTTTCGAAATTATCAAAGAACTTCTCTTCCTCGGCTGAGAAAGCCATGATTGAGGGTGTATCAATGCTGCTGTCGGAGCTGGACCCTGTCAATTTGACTCTGGACACTATCTTTTCTATGGTGAGGTCTTCCGGAAGACTCTCAGAGATATGGATTTTTATTAGCGTTTTGTGTAGCTCGGAACATGCTGAGACTTCCTTATGGATTTCTTGTATGCTGTCGTTCACAATCTCGTTGTGCTGAGCCGCCATGGCCACTGCAGATTGAGCCTGCAAAAGAGCCTTCTTCGCTTTACTTAGAAGGTCCCCTAAGTTCATGAGAGGGTTAGAAAGCCCTGAGGAGTCAAAAATATTCGGTAAAGCCATCACCAGGGCCATGAACAACTCAATCTGAGATACTTCCCTCAGTATTGTAGTCACGAGCTTTCTCTCGTTATGGTACCACGCGAGTGTTTCATCCTCAGCATCTTTGAAATGTTGTGTTATTTGGAGAAGATACTGCTCGAGTTCTGCTAGAGCGCTTTCTAGCTTTTTTGCTTCGTGTTTCAGAAGCCCCTGCTCCTGATGCTCGGGATCCAGAAGGTCGCTTCCTATTAGAGCAGGAAAGTCGAAATGATAGTTAGCCCACGGTAGTGGTTGAGTCGACATGTATACAGAGTGAACGGCCTCAAAGCTGCCATACGAATGGTAAGGGTGTTCAAGACGAGTTGTAGGTATTTGGTAGTATTGTTTGTTGATCTTGATGTTGCGTGTATGCAGGTGAGACAGAGTTTGTATGAGGATGGTGAGAGATGGCGGACCAAATGATGGACATCAAAAAATGAAATAATGAAGAACTGAAGAAAATGAGAAATCAAGAAAGGTGATCACGAGACAAAAAATAATGAGGACTGATGAGCCTTGACGCTCATTGAACGGTATGTTTTGGTTTTTTAAAAGCAGACCACATCTTGAACTATATATTGAGACAGGTATGGACTCCCGACACCCGAACTTCAATCGAGCAATTTGAAACACTTGTAATTTTTTGGCGAACATTGTCTAGTCGAACCCATCGTGTTAAAGTGCAGCGAAAATGAACCAAAGTTCGACTTAGGGCTTGGAAGTGGCTGCAAAAGAGTTAATGATGGCTGACAAGAGATACAAGATTCAGATCCTCAAATTTTAGCTGAAGCAGCTTTGCAGACTTTGATTCTGAAAAGGATGACAACTCAAATATCGTTCAAGTTCCTGTAGATTAAAGCAATCGTCAAGCATGTTCTGTCATAGTATGTATTCATGTTCTGGACCAATTAACGTTTCGTGTCCTTGCGAACTCCTCTGTAGTTCCCTGACTCTCAACATTAGGCTCCACTAGATATTAAGCTCTAATGATCCTGGTCATGGAACTCTGCTAACTATTGACCTCGTGAACAACATGGAGTATAAAATGAACTGTGACGCGACGGACAACGTGAAGGACGAAATCCACATAAAGGCCAAAGAGATCCCTCATAGCTTGTGTAAATAGCATTGAACCCCAAAATAGAGTTTTGTGTCAGGTAGCTAGCTTATCTCTCAGGTGTAATCTTCTCACAGGTGCACTAATGTGTGTGCATAATAGAGAGCACTTCCCTAAACGGTATAAGTTTTCTTAAATTAATTTGAAACCGGTAAGCATATTATTTGGGTCCTCATTATGACTAGATTCAGAATTCCATTCAAATTAATCCATCTGTATCAATGACATGGCTCACATTCTTCTTTGTATGAATCCGAGCCTCACCTCGATAATGCACGGACAGGAGCTATACACAATACTAACGCGTAGAAGGCGCATAACCGAGCAGGCGACTATCATCTGGCGCCTCGAAGTATTTGACACATCCTATAAATAATTAGTTCTTTCGAATTGATCCGCAAAATTTCTCGCCTTCTCGAATTATAATAACGAACGGAAGCTGAAATCTACCGAGTAAGGTATTTCGATCAGGTGGAAAAAAGACACCCGAAAACCTGCTTGAATGCCCTCTTCGAGGTCAAAATTGTCAAGGACAGGGGAGAATTCTATTACATGCCAGAGGATCCCATTGGCATTGGTGTCGTCAGTTTGAGGGATCCGGTGTTTTGGCGGATTGAAGAAATGAAGATCAGATAGGACCTTGGTAATTGCACTCGGAGGAGAAAGGGTTTTGTTGCAAGTACTACCTCGGTAATGTGTATCTTTCATTTGCTGCTTGGTTGCAATCTAGGCATCTTTAGCTGGATTTTCCAGTTCGTGTGCTACTCGCGACGACTGAAATCTTTCGTTGGTTCAAACGAGATCGAGCTTTGTAAGAGGTGTGATACATTGCTGGTACGTACTGCTTGCAGACAATCGAACTCTTTAACCTTTTTCTGTCAATCTTTATGAATTTGAACAAGAAAATTTTGAAGACTCATTTGGGAGATTCTTTGGATTGGCCTACACTTACAATGGGTGAGCGCAAATATAGAACTCTGCTCCATTGGCTAAAAGGTCCTTTTGAAGCAGCTTGAATTTATAGGATAAAACAATCGCACTGTAGAAGTGGACTCGATGCCGTAGCTTACACCAGACTTGAAAATTGGCCAGTGACTGCAAAATCAGCTTGAAATTGAACCCTTGATCTAGACTAGAATATGCACAAGCTCATAATCTACGACAAAAGGAAAAACATCAGCACCTTCTAGTGCTTAGTAAGACGTGGCGGGGAGGACTTTGACTTCGTCCCTCCCCTCCTCCAGTGAACTGATAACAGAACAAGAAGCCATTATGCTTGTGGAAAAAGCCATTTCAAGAGAGCCTAACAAAAAAACAAATTATTTAGCACACTTGACTTTTTTATATACTATGAAGATCGATCCGTTCAATTATATTGACGGACGGAGTCAATTGATGATCAGCTTAGTTAACCCGCTCACTGCAGAATCAACGAATCCCACACTGCGGTTCCTACCCGTTTGATAAGAGGATTGTATGCACTACCCACTCGTAATCTAGTGGTAATCTCTCCCGGATCGAGCCACAGGGGTCATGAATCTGCATAAACAAGGGAGAGTGACATACTGTTTCGACATCACTCCTCACTGCTTCAAAATAAATGAGGGATACTCGATCTGCCGCATCCGGCGTCGGGAGGGTAAAGCAGTGCATCATATGAAAGTCGTGCATCGCACAACCACCATATATGCGCGGAATCTGCCATAATCTGGGGATCTTTCCCAGATCAATTGAACATGTCGTTTGGATCCAAAGCTGCTGAGCGTTTAGCTAACAAGATCATTCTCATTACTGGTGCTTCTTCCGGAATTGGACAAGCTACCGCCAGAGAGTTCGCCTCGGCCGCCAATGGCAACATCAAGTTGATCTTGACTGCCAGAAGACAAGACCGTTTGAACGAGTTGGCCAGCGAATTGACCAAACAGTACTCGCCAATCAAAGTTCACACCGCCAAGCTCGATGTCAGTGACACTGAAGCTATAAAGCCTTTCATCACTGGCTTGCCCAAGGAGTTCTCCGACATTGACGTCTTGGTGAACAATGCTGGAAAGGCATTAGGTAAGGACCCAGTGGGCGAGATTGCCACGGATGACATCACCGGAATGTTGAACACTAACGTTTTGGGACTCATCACCATGACACAGGCCGTGATG
The DNA here is from genome assembly GCA_030582895.1 of Candidozyma ruelliae. Lineage (NCBI taxonomy): Eukaryota > Fungi > Ascomycota > Pichiomycetes > Serinales > Metschnikowiaceae > Candidozyma > Candidozyma ruelliae. The sequence goes on along the minus strand of JAJMHE010000024.1, from coordinate 140,657 downwards.
CCCATCTTCAAGAAGAAGAACAAGGGTGACATTGTCAACATTGGCTCGATTGCTGGCAGAGAGCCATACCCCGGTGGAGCCATCTACTGTGCCACCAAGTCTGCGGTGAAGTTCTTCTCTCACTCTTTGAGAAAGGAGGTAATCAACACCGGCATCAGAGTGTTGGAGGTGGACCCAGGTGCCGTGGAAACCGAGTTCAGTGTGGTGAGATTCCACGGAGACAAAGCTGCCGCCGATAAGGTGTACGAGGGCACCACCCCCTTGACTCCTGAGGACATTGCTGAGGTGATTGTGTTTGGATGCTCCAGAAGAGAGAACACTGTGATTGCCGAGTCCTTGGTCTTCCCTAGTCACCAGGCCGGTGCGTCCCACATTTACAAAAGATCGTAAGCAATAAAGGATAGAATCGATAGGATGAGGTGTCTGCTTTTTAAGCCATATAAGCCATATCGTTGGCTTAGATGTAGAAATGCAGTTGTAGGTGAACCTTCGCAAAATTCCTGAAATTAATGGTGGAGGTCAATGCCTAAAAAGTAGGACACATTTCGCTCTGTAGTAAGCTTCGGCGTTGTCAAACATAATATTTCAATGCACAGTTTCATGATATGAAGTTTGATGAAGTGAACAAATGCTGCCTCAAATCGACTTAAAATGTCAACTGCTCGAGGGTACGAGTGAGCTTGGCAGGACCATCTTCCCTCCCATCTTCAACGCCCACCTTAGGCCTGCTGGCCTCCAAGCCCGCTAGAAGCACACAGGCCTTGCAGATTCTGTTCGACGTGATGTAACCGCACTTCTCACACGTATTTCCATCCGTCTTTTTACCAATACTGACACTTCCATCAGCGTTGATCTCTTGCTCAGCAGGCCTCTTGTTTTTGTAGGCTACAGTTTTTTTCTTTTTCTTAGGCGCCAAAGCTAGGTGCTCCCCGCTGTATATGATGTCCATGATGCAAGAGGGTCTCACGGCCTCTAGAGACTTCAAAAGCTCTCTTGCAGTTCCTCTGAAAGCCTCTGGAGCATAAGAACATTCGGTAGAAAAATAGTCCAACTTCTTGTAGTGAGCATAAAGCACGATCTCCTTCTGGTACGAGTACTTGAATGGCTTGGACCGCTTGATCGGCAGCCCACTCGACTGCGTCATTATCGAAGTCGAGCTTTCAAGTCTCGCGGTGTCTCCACGTAGAATATTCATAAGCACAGTCTCTGCCATATCATCTGCATTATGGCCTGTCACCACATGGGCGATTCCCAACTGTGCAGCACCTCGATCTAGTGCCTGTCTTCTCAATACTCCACAGTAGGTACAGCTGTTTCTCATGCCCGCACAAGCGACGATCTCGTCCATCAGCCACTTATAAAGGTCTTTGTACGAAACAATCTCGAGGTCCATCTGATACTGGTCTTTGTTTCTCTTGACTGTGGCGAGTGAGTCGTCTCTGTAGCCTTTGATGCCCTCATCTATAGACAAGAGCACAAGCTTGACGCCGTAGTTGTATCTTTCGTTAAGTGTTTTCAAGACCGAAGCAAGAACGGTGGAGTCTTTTCCTCCAGATGCTCCGATGGCGACTTTCTCGCCTGGCTGGAAGAGATTCGCATCGGTGATGGTATTATGGATCTCTGTCTCAAACACCAAAAAGAAACACTCTTTGCATAATTTTTGATGGTTTTTGGGTCTCTTCATCACTGCCTTACGTCCATGACAGTGCTGACATAGCGCCGAGAGTTTGGGTACCTTAACTATCTTTTCTGGCATGAGTAGTGTGATACGTTATAGTGAGATGAGATCGAGATGAGGTTCGCAGGATATGTAATAGAGGTACAGACGAAGCACAAATTCAGTGGCTCTCTTCAAAATTATGAAAAAATAAGGTTGAGAATTGGACCAGACGTCGAAACCTGGGCAATATCACCGAGAAAATGAAATATGCTAAATTAGCTAGAAAGGCACAAAGTATAGTGTTTTCTTGATTTCGCAGCCATATTACGCATTCACTACGCGATTTCGCAAAAGTATCGCAATGCTCTATTTTTATTTTTGACTTCTTTTACTGTTCATCTTGAAGCCTGTCTTAGATAATGTTACATTTCTCTAACTTCAACTGTCGTCACACTCTTAAAAAAAAAAGAAAAAAAAAGAGGAGACTATCGCTTTTGGCATTGTAACAAGCACTTGGTATCTACAATGTTTCGATCTCGATCGGTGTCTCGAACATCTTCAGATGCATTCATGATAAATGTAACAAGATCAAGATTCTATGACTAGTTGGAGTCACCGGTAAGTACTTTTTTTTCCAAAGCGAGTCAAATACAATCATGCTTCTCAAGGTGGACTGTTAAACATGTTTGATTCTGATGATTGAAATGTCAAGAAGAAGGACAAGTTGGTCAGAAAACCATCATACCATCGGTTACAAGGCATTATCCTCAGCTTTTTTTATCTCTTATGTGCCTATATTTAAAACCTCTTAATTCTCGATGTACTCTGGGAAAGTCCAACTTGCGATTCAACGTACCTTTGGAGACTAGCTTTGGCATTTCAATTCTCCTAATGCTAGAAAGATCTCAATGTTGTTCAGAGACGACACAGGGTAATTTCATTGGATTAGACAAGCCCCGTTTGTATCTGGCGAGTCTTCTCATCGACTACAACTAATCAAGGACTAAAATCTTGCATTGATGAGGCTCACGACTCTCTCCATAAGGCTTAAAAAGCTGGCACAAAATTTAGCCACCTTGGGCAAAAGGTCCAAGGCTGACAACGTCGAGCGACCCGATTCGTAATCAGAAAAAGAGGCTTGCTGATCTCCTCGGTTCCGACAACCACGATAAGTCCAGAGCAGAGCCGTGCATGGTGTGGCACGTCCTGCTCCTCTAAGGCTCAAATCATCTTTTTACGTTGTTTTAACTTTCCATCGGGCACTTTTTTTCCCCAAAAATTAAATTTATTCGAGATGATGGTATCAATTGATAAAAACAAAACTATTTTAGCAGACTAAACATTTCTAGTGAATCCCGACGAATTATTCTCGGATAGGAGGAGGCTTTTTCGACGCACGCAACATGTATGTATCCTCGACGTCAGAAACTCACGGAATATTGATGTCAGATAGCCAGCGCTTCTTTCAAATTGGAACTTTCATTGGTAGTTTGATCTCAATCCTGAAGTCCTAAATGAGAAGAAGGTATTACAAGTCTTGGTTGTGTTGTAAACATTTATTATAATTTATCAGAGTGGTATCGCTTTTTGCTACAGTTTTCCGGATCTAACGTTGAATCTGCGGCTCAGATTGACATTATGTCTGCAGATTGCAAGATATAGACCTTGATAGATGCATGGGCAGATAACCGTGTGGCTCCATAGAAGATAGTAGACAAAGCTCCACAATTTTCAGCAATAGAGGAAAAGACACTAAGCTTTTAGTTTAAGCAACCGTTTCAGTCTTTACCGTAATGATAGAGAAATTCATAAGGGCACTTATTGTCAATGCACGAATGATTATTTCTTCTTCATCGGCAGATTAAATTTACGGATTCAAGTAGACTATCCGCTAATCTATTCGTGTGGCTCTCCGGAGATGTTTTGTCCCCGCCCCACAGATAAGCCATTTTGTGATATTTAATTGAAACCAATATCTTGGAATCGAATGACCAGGAAATGTCGAACGAAAAGCTGGCCGGGTTGGATACTCTCGTCAGCATCCCAAGTAACATCGACAGAATGGAGGCTGCAGACCATGAGTTGGATTTACAGGCTATTACCTCTCAGCCTTTATCTATGAGCGAAGTGGCAGTCGAATTCACGACTGACGAGAAGTGGTTCATTTTGAAGAGACTCAAGTACGACCATCTCGAGAACTTAGACGATCTTCCGCCCGGAGCGGTGTTCATGCTCGAAAAGATCCAGCTGATTTCAATCGAGCAGGCGAAGGAGATTCTCGCTGCCTATCTCGAGAACCACATTTCTGATGTCAATATTCCTCGTGAAGAATACGATTTTATCGAGAGATTGTACGAAGAAGGAATCTCTGAGAAGTATATCTCGAAGCAATTGGAAAAGGCAATGGAGAAGCAGGAATTCGAGGAGAAAACGGAGGAGTTGGATGAGTCGCTGACAAACTCCTCATTACCCTTTGAGATCACCAACCCTGAACTCCAGCTTCGTCTTGAGAGTGGCATCATAGCCTACTGGTCTCCGTACCCCGAAGTGAGATCTGTGACCGACCCTTACGATGATCCCACTATTCCTTGTGAGACACTCAGGGTGTACATTATTGGCTTGATGTGGACCATCATCGGTACCTTCATCAACACCTACTTCCAGGACAGACAGCCAAGTATCAGTTTGTCTGCCTCAGTGGTTCAGCTTTTCATCTACCCTTGTGGTAAGCTTTTCGAGTTTCTTCCACACTGGAGCCTCAAGTTCCGTGGCTATGTTGTAGAACTCAACCCGGGACCTTGGACTTACAAGGAGCAAATGTTGGCTACTGTGTGCTACAATGTTGCTTCAACTTCTGCCTATGTTGTTTGGAATATTCAGGTGCAAAAGATGGACGTCTTCTACGGCAATGAGTGGGTCGACTTTGGCTACGAGTTCCTTCTTATGTTCTTCACCAACTTCATGGGCTTCGGATTGGCTGGAATAGTCCGCAAATTTGTTGTCTACCCTGAATTTGCAATTTGGCCTACTAATCTTCCAACCATGGCTTTGAACAATGCCTTGACCAGGCCAGAGAAGAAGGAGTCAATTTACGGATGGAAGATCTCCAGATACAACTTTTTCTTCCTCGTGACGGCCATTTCCTTTATTTGGTTCTGGGTTCCTGACTACTTGTTCACGGCGTTGTCCACCTTCAACTGGTTGACGTGGATTGCCCCAAACAACTTGAACTTAGGCACAATCACTGGAAGCCAAAGTGGTTTGGGGCTCAACCCGATCACCACGTTCGACTGGAACGTCATCAACTTCACCACACCATTGACGATTCCATTCTTCTCCCAAGTCAATCTCTACCTTGGGGGCTTGTTGGCTTTCATTCTCACTACCGCTATGTGGTACACCAACTACAAGTGGACGGCTTATATTCCAATTAACTCAAACAGTTTGTACACGAACACGGGCGACGCATACGAGGTAGCGAATGTCATCGACTCAAGCAGTGTTTTTGACAAAGAGGCCTACGAGAGTTACGGACCTCCATTTTACTCTGCTGGTAACTTGGTCGTTTACGGAGCCTTCTTCCTCATCTACCCTTTTTCGTTTTTCCACACTTTGATTATGAGATGGGACCAGTTGAAGACAGCGTTCCGTGAAGCCAAGCGCATGATTTCCTGGAAGTCCAAATCAACTTATGAGGGCTTTGACGACGCCTTCTCCAGATCGATGACGAAATACCCCGAGACTCCAGAGTGGTGGTTCACCATTATTCTTGTGGTTTCACTCGTTTTTGGTATCTTGTGTGTCAAGCTTTACCCTGCTCAAACTCCAGTGTGGGGCATTTTCTTTGCCTTGGGTATGAATTTCGTCTTTTTGATCCCCATCTGTATCATCTACGCCACCACCGGATTTTTGTTTGGTCTTAACGTTTTGATCGAGTTGATTGTCGGATACGCCATTCCCAACAACGGACTTGCATTGATGCTTATCAAGGCTTTGGGTTACAATATCGATGGTCAATGTTCTACCTTTTTGGGTGATTTGAAGATCGGACACAACATGAGAATACCTCCCAGAGCCATGTTCAGAATCCAAATTATCTCCACCGTGGTATACTCCTTTGTCTCTTTGGGTGTTGTGAACCTTGCAATGTTGACCATTACTGACTATTGCCAGTCACACCAAGCACAGAAATTTACCTGCCCAAGTTCGACAACCTTTTACTCTGCATCCGTGTTGTGGGGTGTTATTGGTCCAAAGAAGATTTTCAATGGAGTTTACCCATCTTTGCGTTATTGCTTCTTGATAGGCTTCCTTCTTGTGTTCCCTACTGTTTTCCTCCAAAAGAAATTCAAGAGAAACAAGATCATCCAGTCTTTCCAGCCAACATTGCTTATTGGTGGTATGTTGAACTGGTGTCCCTACAACTTGAGTTACTACACTCCTAATTTTATTGCTGCCTTCTTCTTCATGCACGTTATCAAGAAGAGATTTTTCGCCTGGTGGAATAAGTATAACTATGTTCTTTCCGGAGCTTTGGATGCGGGTGTTGCCTTCAGCAGTATCATTATCTTCTTTTCAGTTCAGTACCATGCCAAGGATATCAATTGGTGGGGTAACACTGTCAATGACTATGGCGTTGACTATGATGCTCCATCAAGATTGAATGCCACTGCTGATGCACCAGATGGCTATTTTGGTCCAAGAAAGGGCCACTTCCCTTAAGCATGGGATCCGTGCATTTTGTTGATTACTCTTATTGTAGAAGTCATCTTAATTCAATGTGAATGTGCTTTAATCAAAATGAGCCTACCTCAAATTGTCAATTGTTAAAAGTAAATTTCTTAAGTACGTTTTGCAGGTCAATACAATTCTGGACAGTGACAATAGTCTCATCTTAACGAAGAGTTTCGTCATACACTCAGGGAATAAACTTCTACTCATATCTTTCTTACACCAATTCTCATGTTACATGTATTTTATTACTATAGCCACATGTCCCGGGCGGCCGTATCTAGTAGGACACGACGAAGCGACAATTATTGACTTCCTGTGCCTCGTGCTCATGCAATGGAAATGACGTAACTTCGACCATTCAAATGACGAATCTATGGTACAAACTCCCAATTCCCGTTTGAAGTTCTTGAGTCAGCTTAAGCAGTGACTTGGAACTCGTCGTTGTTGGTGTTCACGTTGGCGTGACGGAACCTGCTGTTCTCCTCCTGTTGGGTCTCCTTCTGTTCCTTCTGCTCCTTCTGCTGTTGCTGCTGCTGGGCATTAGGCTTACGGCTGTGACCGTTAGAAGAAGTCTTCTCGTTCTTGTCGAGCAAGAGCCCGAGCTTCTCGTTCATGATGCTGGCCAACTCTTGCAATTTGCTTCTCTGAGGCTCATCCGTGGTGAAGTTGATGAAGTCCTTAGCCTCGTCCAAGGAGCCCAGGATCTCGCCTTGAGAGAGCATCTTTTCGAGAATTGACTGCACTCCGCTCTTCTCAATGGCAAACTGCTTGGATAATTTCTCAACAGACAACTTGGTAAAGATTGACTTGTAAGTGAAGATGTAGGTTCTCAAGCCCTCGAGTTGCAACTGCTGCTTCAACATCAGCAACAACAGCTCGTTGTCAGCGAACAACCTCCAGATTTTGATGGAAGACAACAACTGGTAAGCCTTGTCCCAGTTGCCCTTTTGAAGATAGCGAGATGCGTAGATGAGGTGGTCCTTGATGCTCTCAGGAGGACCTGTGAAGTATTGTCTCTCGTGGAATTCCAACTTGCTCTTGAACGACTTGATGCTGGCCTTTCTCTTGTTGTCCTTTCCAGAAGCGGCAGAAGCAGCCAAGGCTGGAATTTCGATCAACATCGACAGAGTCATGAACACACACTCGACCAACTCCAAGTTAATGTGCATGTGGAAGGGCAACAACTTCAGCTTCTCGGCGGTGGTTATCTGACTTGGGTACTTGGAGTTGTAACCCTGACCCAACAACTCTTTGAGTCTCTGGGTGTTGACGATTTCGTTCAAGATCTGGTGAGACTCTTCGATCATACCGGCCTTGAAAGCACCCAAACCCAACTGCACAAGCGCACGGTTGTACAACACCTGTGTAGCGGAGTCAGCGCTGGCGATGTTGGCATATATTTGGGAGTTCAAGAATAATTCTCTGGCCTCGGCGTACTTGTTGTTCACAGCGAAGTAGTAGGTCTTGCACAAGAGGGCCTGCTTGTGGTAGGCCTTGTTCTCCTGTTCGTTCAAGAAGCTAGTCAAAGCAGCAACAACCTCAGATGGAGACTTGCCCTCAGTGTAGAGTGTCGACTTCTCAAGAGCTGGAGTCTTCCAAGTGTTCTCCCAGGCAACCTTCTCGTTCTGTGCAATCAACTGGTCTGGCTTGAAGTAGATGTGGTCCAATCTGCGGAGAGCAATTCTAGCCAAGTGCTCGGAAATGCTGGTAGTAGACTCGACATACACCTGAGCACGAACAATCAAGGAGTAAAGACCTGGCTCGTCCTTCAATCTGTCAATGTACTCAATGGAGTGTGGGTCGGTGTTCTGCAAGGATCTGGTGAACTCGTCGTCCAATCTCTCGACAATAGCAGCGACAGAGCCCAAGATGACCTTGACGCCCTTTTCGTTGGCGGTAGGCTCAATGTCGATGTCATCGGTAGCAACACCAAGCTCAGAGACGCAGTACTCATCAGAGTGCTTCTCCAAGAGCTGCAAGAAGTCGACGAAGTCCTTTTCGTTCTGCTTCCAGGCCTCGATAGGCATGTACGTTTGAGAGGTAGCGTCGAATCTGACGGAAAGCAACATCTGGTAGACAGAGATAATCTCAAAGAGCTTGCCCAGCTCCAAGGCGTCCTGCAACAACTTCTCCAAGACGGCAACCTGCTCGACCTTGTCGATGTTCTTCTTACCTCTGGATTCAGAGATTTGCTTCAATGTGTGGAAAACAGGGCTCATGGACCTCGTGGTTCCGGAAATGGAACCCACAACAGCACCACCAGCGCCAGTGTCGTTGCTGGTCAAGGCGGAGGCAATGTTCAATGGCTCTTCTGTGTCGAAAGCAGTAGGGTTTTCCTTGTAGTAGTCAATGTAGACCTGGAACTCTTTGACGGCCTTCTTGACTCTCTGTTTCATGGTGTTGTAGGATCTGTTCTGGTCAGCTGGGAGCTTCTTCTTCTCCTTCTCCTGGGAGGCTGCCTCAGATAACGTTTCGTCCAACTCACCCAACATCTTGTAGTAGAAGTTGGGGAGGGGGATGTTCTGCTGGTTGGCTCTGATCAGCAATCTGCCCAATCTGTCGAATTCACTCAACACGGCGCTCCAGTTCTCCAAGTTTCTCGAGTTGTAGATGGAATCAACCAGTTCTCTCAAATCATCGAGTAACTTCTCTTTACCAGATTTGACAACCTTTCTGCCCTCATTGTCCGAGTCAGAATCGCTGTCGCCACCGGAGCTCTTCAAAAAGTCTCTCTTCAAGAAGTACGAAGGGCCAGCTCCCGTGTAGTCGTCGTCTTCCGAGTCCAGTTCATCTGAATCATTATCGAACTCAGAATCAGTGGAAAATTCCTCGGACGAAGACAACAACTCTTCTTCGGATCCACTCAAGAGATCCTCTTCCTCTGACGAGGTGTCGGAGGTGTAACCAGCCGCAAAGAAACGGGACATTTTGTGTTTATTTCGGTTAGTTCGTGGTGAAGGTCTGGTGAAGATTTAGATTTTTTTACTTCATCGGTGCACGAAAAATTTTCTTAGTGCGGACATTTACGCGGGCGCGAGTAAACGGGATGGGGTGGTTGGCTTTCTGGAGGTCTGAGTAGATGACAAAAAAATAAATAATAATCTTAACATTTATTCCCTTCAAGATCACTTTCAAATCAAGATTTTCCTCAGATATGGCTGTTGAGTGATGAAGTGGTGGTGGGTCGTTTCTTGTAATGGCTGCGAAACACATACACGTACTGGTCCCTGGTTTGGAAAATTGGTTTCATTGATGTTTTTTTTAAGGTCAAAAATGTGTTGCATATGAAAATCTTCAAATTATGCAAACTAAATATCTATCAACGTATTTTTGTCGAAACGTCTGAATAAAGAATCTCTTGATTAAGTATGGGAAGCGCATAAGATGTGGACCCTTTAAGCATCGCACAGCGCAGAAGAACGAGTAAACTAAGTCGAAATGTGTTACTCATCATCATTGTCGACGACATACTCTTGGCAAAAGCTCATGCAGCTGAGTATGTATTGGATCTATATAATTGGGCCTAGCCAAATGCAACTTATGTTCAGCTAATAAAGAAACACACACCAGGTGTGTTCTTAATCATGCAAAGTTGCAGCAAACGGCGGTCAATTGAAATTCCCCGACAGCTCATCGGCAAAAGACCTCACTGGAGAGAACTTGAAAGACGTCTCGTTCTTCAACGAGAAATGCACCTCATCTCCAGTAGGCTCATCCTCTCCAGATGGTCCCTTCTCCACTGCAAAATACCGCACCCATGATAGCTTGCTGTAGTTCGGCTTGTGCCCAAGACTTCTGATCTTGAAGTAGTAGTAGAAGGTGTAGTACGGCACCGAGCCCTGGTACAAGCGGATTTCCACCTCGTCGTTCGCCTTTATTCTCCACTCACCGGTGTATATTTTGTGTGGGTGAGTTGCAGGATTGAAGTGCAAAGGCACCTCTTTACTCTCCATGATGCACTTATTTGTATTGGCCCTCAGCATCTGATGAACCACTTTTGGAGGCTCCAACGCTGTGAGAGCCATGAGACACACTCCATCAGGGTAAAGTCTCAAATAGCGGTAGTATGTGTTTGTTTTGACAGGATTGGTCCAGCTTAGCGAGTTTAGACCTCGAGCTCCCTCGGTGAGGTAGTTGACAACACTTATGTAGCAACCTCTGAATTTCACGAAGGGGTTTTTCCTGAGCACGTTTTTCCAGGTGCCGCAATGGCTGTAAAGCTCCAACGGGTTATTCTTAGCGGGGTTTTCGTGTCTCTGGTGAGGGTATATTAGATGGCATAATCTCTCCCAAAGAGCTGAGGAAGAGAATGCCAAGTAAGCATGGCGCTTGCACGTCATACCAAAGCGAAACCACAGATGGGGATCAGTATATAGCAATATTCCCAAAACGTGTACCCAGATCTCTCCAGGCAAGTGTATTAGCGGAGATACTTCTTCGGACTTATTTATGACCAAATTGTTGATCTTGACGACCAATTCGTCGGATTCTCCTTCTACGTCAAGATCCGGCGGCTGAGCATCACAGTGCTCCCACAGCTCAAGAAGCTCGTCCACATTGATCCTCTTCACCACTTCTTCATCTACCTTGTGAGCCACATTCTTGCCGTGCTCTTCCTTAAGCTTTTGAAGGGCTTCTGGAACTTTTTCCTGTCTGTAGAGTCTATCCACTTGCTCGTTTAGTCGAAAAGCAGCTCGATAGAAGCCAACAGCATCAGACATCAGTCCGTGCTGCTCTTTCTCGATAGCTTGCTCAAATAGCGATATAGCCTTAGTATCGGTTTCGGAGAGGGCCATTATAGAAGCTTATAATGCTAGGAATAGTATGAAATGAATCTTATGCTGGAAAGGTTTTAGATTTAATCGGACATGTGAGGTATATGCGAAATCATGAAATAAGATAGTAGTAGGTTGATATCGCGATAAGGTGTGGGTGCAAAAACAGTTGCAGGTACTACCTAGGAAGAAAAATTCGTGGTGTCAGTCCTGACAAAGAGACAATGAGATTTGAAAGCAAATGAAGAGGAAATTTTGGACGTTTATAAAAAAGGAAATACTGAAGATCAAAAAAATAATCAGAATAAAATGTTGTTGGGGCCCGTGGGACCCGGTATTGCTATACAGACTTCAGCTCTATAAAAGGGTATGAAGCCAGGATACACATCCACTCTAGAACAAAACAACACCCACGCCGCTACCCTTCTCAGAAACCTCCCGCGTCTTAGGGTCAATACCCCCACTGATAGGCTTCATGCGGTAGTTAAACAAGTAGTAGTTGAGGAAGCCATCACCGCTGCCAAACTTGTTCTGTTTTATAAATAACGGGTTATCCTGCGACGTCAAGGCGTTGAAAACGTCCACATTAAACTGCTTGGAGGTGATCAAGGCGTCGCTCATCAAAGTGTTGAGCCTGGTCTTGTAGGCTTCCTCGGAGTCGGAGATAGCCAGCTCCGAGGCGTAGTAGAAGAGGTATGCAATTCCCAACTCGTCGTGGGTGGGGTTGTTCAAAACGGAAAATGGAAGCAAGTAGTAAGAGAAGAAGTCGGTGATCTTGCCCTCTTTCTCCACAACGTATGTCTTGATAACACTGGCGCGTGCATCACCGCCCAAGAACCAGTGCTTCATCTCGTCCTTGGAGAACAACTGCACAATGTCGTAACGCTGCTGGAACCTGTGGAGCAAGTCGTGCACCTGGTCGATATCCTCGGGCTCTATAGGTCTAAGGCCTGGCGTTTTAGTAGCATTTGGCAAAGAGTAGTGAGCCACCATTTGAGCCTTAGTTTGGCCCTGGGAAAGGTGGGAGAAGCCCACATCGTACAACTTCAGCCAATTGAGCGGGCGGTGAGTGTATCTGCAGCAGGAAATCGGAGAAGGCAATACGATACCTGCCGTGTAAAGTGCTTGCCATATGTTCTCTTTGTTGACTCTGCGAGTGATCTCTTTGATCAAAACAGGCGTCAAGCGCTTCGACCGCAACTTCTTGTGGATGCACAAAAAGTTGATCTCCACCGACTTCACCTCGTTGCCTGGTTTGTTCAACTTGAGTGTAACTGGCACTGCTGCAATGAACGCCACCAACTTCGACGTTCCACGCACCCTGACACCCAAGTGCCAGTCCTTGCGCCACCCTGGCGGCTTCAACGCCCATTTGAAGAACTCGTGGGAGTATTTGAACCGGAAGGTGGCATCCTGATCTTCCACATAGTGCTCGTACAAAAGCTGGTACACCTCGTCCAACTCGTCCAGAGACTCCACATCAATAGTCAGCCAGTAGAATTCAGACAAGAGCGGCAATGGGTTGCTGGGCACGTCCTCGGGCGTCTTTTCCTCGATTGGGCCATACGAGTCTACCACTTCGTCCAAACTGGGCACAGGCTGGGTTTTCCAGAACTTGTAGTCTTTCATTTGCTTTTTTTGGGACTCGTTCAAAACTTCGCCCATCAGCATGAGCTTGAGGAGCTCCTCAATCAGTTTGGGCGGTTTTTCAGACATATTAGTCGAAGGTGGTGTAGGAGATTAGTGGATAGAATCTTGTGATATAGGTGGTGGGATGCAGGTCCACGCTGGGAGAGGCACTGAAGCAGTCGATGGGCGTGTTTTATGGGGATAATGCTCGTAGTGGGGGTTTAAGGTTTGGAGAGAAAGCTTATTGTGTCGTTGGTTTTTTGTAATCTTTTCTCGTTCGGAGATTGGCGGACCTGGTATGGGCTAGCTGGCTGCGAATCAGCGGACTTAAAGCATGGAAGGTGCTTCGGATGGGCGTCCATTGTTTTCTGCAGATTCAGGGAGATTGGAACGCTCAAAACGGTAACACCAAAGACCAGGAAGTCAAAAGCTCGAATAATCTCACGGGGCAGTGGAGGTGATCAAAAGTATGGCTATGAGACGCTTGATGGGCTATTGAGTTGTTCAAGCTCGTATGACCTATAAGACAGTAGTTCTTTCCCAATCTCCTGATTGAGGTGTTTTAAGACAAAAGAATATCTTCGATCTCGTCGTTACGTGCTTAGTGTTACTTTGGGTAGTGATGAGTATGTCCAGAATGGCTGCGAAAAACGATGTTGGAGGAGTATGCTCCGACCATTTATCATGCCACACTATGAAAGAGGAATAGAAAGAAGGAAAATGCCCTAAACCTAGTCAGGCATCTCTCGTACATTTCTCTCTTTGCCTTCCTCAAATATTGAAGGTTTTGACATTCACATTGGTCAAACCTAAATGCCATATTTCAGACCTTGACGGGCCTCACCAGTCAGCCAATTCACCTGTAAAATAGGAAATCGCTCAATGAGGAGCATGTTAGGGAGTGGTGACTCGAAATAAAAATCTTTGCTAAAGATCACTTTCGTAATGATGATTACTTGCCAAATTCATGACAACATCAACTGCACAATTTCGCACCCATCTGAACTACCAGTATGGTTCTCCACAAGTCGAAATGGGACCGGAAGGCCAAAAGCAAATACCAAAAGAAGCATGGAATTCAAGCGCCCGAGGAACCTAAACCCGTGAAGACCAAGTGGTCCTCAAAGAAGGCTTCGAACGTTCCTCGATTCTTGCACTTCGATGAAGACGATAGTGACTGGGACTCCGAAGACGATGCTCTTCTAGACCACTTCTACCCCCAATTGGGAGAAACACAGCTCTCCATTGAGTCCAAACTAGCATTGAAGAAACAAATCATCAATGCTTTAATGCAACATACGCAGGGTGAGGAAGAAGTGGAAGAGGAGCCCAGAGAGTTTGATGAACTGGATGGAATCTACCTTGGCACAAGACACGAGAAACCCGAGGAAATACCCGAGGAAGGAGAGCTTGAAATTGACGAAGAGGCCTCGAAGTACCTCATGCCTAAAGATATGCTCGAAACTAAGATCGTGGAGTACCTTTCCTCCGATATAAGGCCCCAAAAGAATAGGAAGATGCTCAAGAACAAAATGTCAGATAACCTTCTTGATGAATACGGATTGGAGAGCTATACGAGTACTGTCAAGGACACAGACTATAATAAAGTCAGTGAAAAGAAGTCCAGGAGAGATCTAGAGAAGCTTGGGGCCGATGATCTCCATGGCTTCAGAATTGGTGAATCTTTTGGATCCGCCCCAAAGAAGGAGAATATACGAGAGCTCACGGAGGAAGAAAAGGAGCAACACTCAGAGCGAGCTGAGAAGCTTGAAAGTGCCAAGCTCCGAGAGCAAATAAAACGAAAGTTTGGGGCCACAGGCTCCCAGGTCAAGAGGATTATTGAGATCAACAACATCAACGAAAACGATGAGCGTGCAATGGGCGTCTTGAACAAGAAACTTGCGCAAGCTGGGCCTGACGAGAAGAACACGCTCGAAGATGATCTAGAAATTCTTCTTGGATCCTCTGGGTTCGAGGACACTAATAGTAACAGAACCGACGACCAAAATTTGGACGCCTTGCTTTCGCAGCTTGACGATACAAAGATTACAGAAGAGGCTCCCAGGTTCAAGGGACAGATTTCGAAACAGGACGAGGATTTTCTTGATGAGTTGTTGGGCTAAACCTAGTAGCTGAAACTGAAGAGAGAAGCCGGAAAAAGTCATGCTTCATACCCGGCGATAGTCTTCACATTGAGAGTCATCTCAACGGATGTCGTGATGTGCGTCTTGATGTGATGGAGGCAATCACGAAATCTGGATGCAATTGAGCCGAAGGTCTGCCATCAAGTTGGGATCTGAGAATCGATCCACTTCAACAGGCTGCGAGCGACAGCCTACCACTAATCCTCACTGGCTGCAAATCTGGTAAGGTGCTTTGGATTAAAGCAGCATGTGCAAGCAAGTCCCCACTTTCACAATAAAACCCAAAATTTACACAACTAACTCAACAAACCTGAAGGGGCCAAGAAAAAAAAAAAAGAAAAGAGAAGAAAACAAAAACAAAAACATCTTTTTGATCAATATAATCTGGTGCCTCTCTGTATGTCCAGACCAAGTCACCTGCATATACCCACCACAGCTTTTCACTAGGACATCGCGAAGCTCATCTTGGTTTGCAAAACTCCAAGCCAAATCCATTTCTCGAAGATTAACCCAAAATGATCTCTTCGAGTACCTGGGTTCCCAGAGGCTTTGCCGCAGAGTTTCCCGAAAAATACGAGTTGGACGATGCCGAAATGGAAAGAATCACCCAAATGGCTCAGTTGGAGTTATCAGATGCCAAAGCTGACTTGAAAGAGGCCCAGGAGAAGCAGCTCAAGCTGGAGGAGGAGATTGACGACGACTTGAAGGAGTATAATCTAGATACTTACGATGACGACGAAGAGGAGGACGGCGAGACCGTCACCATGTTCCCAGGTCTCTCCAACACTGATGCTTCATACAAGGAAGATGAGGAGGGAGACGGCTACCTTTCTTTGCCCACAGCCGCCGAAGAGACCCAGGAAAAACAGGAAATGCAAATTTACCCCACCGATAACTTGGTTTTGGCCACCAGAACCGAGGACGATGTCTCCTACCTAGATGTGTATGTCTACGATGATGGTGCTGGTGCTCCAGAGGGTAGTGAGCAGGAGAAAGGCGACGAGGCCGACGAGGATGTCGCTCAGGGAATGGTGAGAGAGTCCAGTTTGTATGTGCACCACGACTTGATGTTGCCAGCTTTCCCACTCTGCGTTGAGTGGGTCAACTTTCGCCCTGGATCCAACACAGACGACACCAACGCCAGCATTGGCAACTTTGCCGCAATTGGTACGTTTGACCCCCAGATCGAGGTTTGGAACTTGGACTGCGTCGACAAGGCCTTCCCCGACATGATCTTGGGTGAACCTCAGCAGAACTCTTTCCAGTCGTTGCTGAAGAAAAAGAAGAAGAAGAGCAAGGGCAAGTTTGTTTCCACACACCACACCGACGCTGTTTTGTCCTTGTCGCATAACAGAACACACAGAACCGCTTTGGCGTCTACTTCTGCCGATAAGACTGTCAAGCTTTGGGATCTCTCCTCTGGTACCGCGGTGAGATCTCTCAATAACGTCCACCAGGGTAAGACTGTGTCGCTGAGTCAGTGGCATGCACAGGAGGCCTCAATTTTGTTGACAGGAGGTTACAACGGCGCAGGTGCCATTTCTGATGTTAGAATTTCCGACGACAGCCAGATGACCAAGTCTTACTTCGTAGGAGGTGGCCAGGAAGTGGAGAGTGTGAAATGGGGAGCTCAGCCTGAAATCTTCTACGCGGGCACTGATTCCGGAAATGTATACTGTTTTGATGTCAGAGTTCAGGATAAGCCTCTCTGGACCTTGCATGCCCACGACACCGGCATTTCCTCCTTGGACGTTAGCAGCAATGTCCCCGGCATGTTGGTCACCTCCGCCATGAGCGAAAAGGTGGTCAAGTTGTGGAAGGCTCCTACTGAGGCTAACAAGGGTCCATCTATGGTGTTGTCGAGAGACTTTGGCATTGGTAACGTTTTGACTACATCGTTCGCTGGCGACATCGAGGTGGCTGGTCACTTGACTGTTGGTGGTGCATCTGGACCTTTGAAGATGTGGGACTGTCTTTCAAACAGATCGGTGAGAAACTCGTTCAAGGAGGAGTTGAGGGGTCTCCAACAGAGAGCTAGAGAGAACGCTGCTCAGCGTGGTCGTGCATCCAGAATTGCCAGAAAGTACAAGGGGGAGAGCGGAGAGACCTTGATGACGGTAGAGGCCGGTGGATTCAGCGATGAAGACGACTCGGAGGATGAGAAGGGCATGGAGGATTAATTGTATATTATAGCATAGAACAGTCATAAAGATAAATTGTTTTGATGAGGGTGCAGGGTTATTATGTTGCTTTTTGGGATGCCTTCAGTGGAAATGAATATTGGAGGATCAGCTTTCTACATCGGCAGTGTCCTACTATGGCTGCAAAACTTAGCCCCGATTAAGCACCATGGCTCCTTATATTTCTTTATACTTCTTTAAGCGAGCAATCCATCACCCGAATTAACCTCGAAAGAAAAAATCATCTGGATCAGGGAATCCCCAACTTACACATCAGAAGTCACACGAGTTCCTAGATTTATATCGCTTTGCATAGCTTTGGCTTGATTACAATTACCATTGAGGGTGCCAAAAAGGAAAATTGCCGCTTTTCTCTCATAATAAAATATAGACTCTGTTGACTGATAAAATTTCCAGCCAGAATTTTAGTAGCAACTTCTGATTAGCATATCTGAGATTCCTTCAATAGAGGCGTGTAAAGTTTAGAAAATTCAACTGATCATCGATCTAGCAATTAAATCCGATTTTGAAGATGAAACCAATACATGAATGAAGCTTCATCAGTGCGATACGGTTTCGTTGTATCACAAGACAATAAGATTTTTTTCAGCTACTTCTATCACCCTCACCATATTCGATCTATGGCTGCAAAACACACCGTTGTCGGTCTTGATGGTGCACGGGTGTAGTGCACAACAGCGCAACAACTTCACCATATCAGCCCTCTACCCCATACTATAGACCTATCATGCCCCGATTAGAGGAATGGGAGATAAAGAAATACTGGGAAATCTTTCAAGGGCTCAAGCCTGAAAACAACAAGCTTACTGGTGAGCGTGTCTCACCAGTTTTGAAAAACTCACGTCTCAAAGATGATCAATTGGCCAAGATCTGGGATTTGTCTGATATAGACGCTGACGGAAGGTTGGATTTTGAGGAGTTCTGTATCACAATGAGGTTGATTTTTGACTTGGTCAATGGATCTATGCTGGAAGTCCCACTGGAGTTGCCAGGATGGCTTGTTCCATCTTCAAAGTCTCACTTGATCCACGCTAATAAGGCCGTGGCAACCGGAAGCACAGGAAGCTCGTTTGACGGTGACGACGACGAATTGTTGTCTGACGATTTTGATTGGTACATTTCACCCACCGACAAAGGCACATACGAGACTATCTACAACTCAAACAGCGACCAGTATGGCCGAGTGCGTTTCGACTCGCTCAACGGCTTGTACCAGACGCTCACGAAGGTTCCACGTTCGGACATCTCTTCAGCGTGGAACTTGGTCAACCCTAAGCTGTTTGAGTCGATCGACAAGGACCAGGTCTTGGTATTTCTCCATATATTGAATCAGAGGGAGAATGGTAAACGAATTCCGCGTGGTGTGCCTGCCTCCTTGAGAGCCACATTCTCCAAGGAAGTACCTTCTTATGACTTGAGTGCTGCTGCTGCTACTACGCCTGTCAAAGATGTGAGTCAGCCCAAAGCCCACGACAAGAAGTCTTTCGGCATGAGCTACCTCAACAAGATAGGACAGGGCAACAACGCCAAAAACGAGAAGGGCACAGACTTCTCCGCCACAGAAGGCACGGACTGGGAAGAGGTGCGGTTGAGAAGAGAATTGACGAATTTGGAGGAGTTGTTGGAGAAGGCTAAACAGGAGAGCCAGTCCAGCAAAGCAAGCGACAACGGCGGTAGCGATCTGGCATTGCTAAAACACGAGTTCGAGCAGTTGCTCAAGTATAAGCAGGATAAGTTGGCTGCGGCCCAGAATATCCCCAACGCAGACAAGGATTTGACCGATGTGAAAAACGATATAGAGTTGATTGGATCCCAGGTGCAAGTGTTGGAGGAGTTCTTGGCAGGCAAGGAGAAGGAGTTGGCAAAGCTCCAGGAGGAGCTTGCATCGTTGAGCTGATAGCGGCTGTGAAAATAATCCTACGTCACGAATGTCATATTTCCTGAAAAATATATTAATGTATGCAAGAGGGGGGTTTTGAGTGATAATGTACAAGCTCCGAGCTTACTTCTTCTTGTCCTTTTCATCTTCCTGAGGCTCTGGCTCGGGAGTAGGCAACTTGAAGGACTCAGGAGTGAAGTCCTTACCGTCACCAACCTGCTCCCAAACAGATGAACCCACAGTGAAGTTTCTCCAGGCCTGGGTCAACTCCAATGGCTCGTACACGACTCTCTTCTTTTCTTCGTCGTACCTGACCTCAGTGTAACCAGTAGTGGGGAAGTCTTTTCTCAATGGGTGGCCCTCGAAACCGTAGTCTGTCATGATTCTTCTCAAGTCTGGGTGGCCCTCGAAGAAGATACCAAACAAATCGTAAGTTTCTCTTTCGAACCAGTTGGCACCCTGGAAGAGGGGAACAACAGAGGGCACGGAAGAAGTCTCAGAGGCGTATGTCTTGACTCTGATTCTGGAGTTGTGACGAACACTCAACAAGTTGTACACAACGTCAAATCTATTGGTTCTAGATGGGTAGTCAGCGGCAGTAACATCCATACAGGCTTTAAACTGAGCTGGGGTGTGGTTCTTCAAGAAACTCATCACCACACGAACAGCAGAAGGAGCAATGTAGATCACCAACTCGTCCTTCCAGACTGAGAACTGTTGAATGTATTTGGGCATGCACGACATGATGTAACGACCGAACTTGTGCAATTCTTCGCTGGTTTCCTTGTATTTGTCAGCTGGGTTTTCAAGAGGGACATGGATGGGGGTGTTGGACTTTCTAGGCAACTCGTAGAGGTTCTGGAGAGGCTCTTCTTCCTCTTTTCTCAAGATGGAGGATGTAGAAAAAGCAGAGCTTTTGGTAAGGGCAGCAGCAGCCACCGTGACAGGCCTAGTCACGTGTTTGGAAACGCCAACTCTTGCTAGGGACTTGAACATGGCCTATGTGTGGAGTTTTGGTGTTGGAGTTGGTTGAGAATTTTTGAGTATTGAAAATGCGATATGTGGAGGATTCGATTGGTGAGAATCCGTGGTGCACGGGTGCGGAGCTTCCCCAGCGTTTTGCAGCCATTACTGTATGCCAGAGAGAGAAATTCGTGAATGTGTGGGGGGAAGAAAGAAAGATGAATTTTGTAGTTTATGACTTCACTCCTGATTGGCTTTCTGAAACCATGAACTTTTTCGAAAGATTTCTGGAACTTGCTATTCTAGGTACTATCGCTTGATATGAAGCTTTGAGTAGTCCAAATCACATAGAGTATGTGACACCTCCAGCTCCTCTTTGACCATTAAGCGGAGAGTCTTACAATAATTCCATAGACTTGTATATATAAGCAATATCTAGCTTAAATCATTTGGCGATGCAATAGAAAAAATAGTAGAACTAACGCGTGAAGTTTTTGTCTTTGGAATCTCAGACAATTTCCACAAAATACTTTTCCCCTGAAGCTGTTCATCATCCTTGATATGACACTAACCTCAACTTCTAGCACCCCGACAGATTTCGCCCTGTTCATCGAGCAGTTAGACAAGCTTACCTAACGCCTCGAAATTAGATGAAGCACGGTCTGCAATGCTAAATAGACAAAGATTTTAGATTGTTTCTGTGCGTGGGGTCCGTGCTTCTGTGATTGGCCAAAATTTGTATCGACTGCGAGGTTCCATCATTCTTTCTGTGGGTCATCTGGAAGTAAATATTCCTTCAAAAATTGAAATCACGAGGAATTCGCTCGCATGTCGGACAGCTTTCCACCAGCAAACATGAGTAGAATTTCCTTCATAAGGTTTAGCCTCTGTTAGCCATCCAAGCAGCATGTTTGACAGCTTAAATTCGCGTTAAGAACCTTGCTTCCTCGTATGAGGAGACAACCAAATGAATCGAGTAGGCAAACATAAGCCAAGCAAATCTGACATCCCTTGGTTTTGATACGATCTGATCTCATATTGCATGTAATGGTTGGTGCCTTCGAGTTTTGATCTTGTATCTTCATGCAACTTGAAAAATTTGTGCTAAGGAGAATTATTTCTAACGAAACTTACCAGCTTACTTGCGGGACATTTGCTATCAGCCAGGCTTTCGTTTTGAGTTATGGAATAACAGACTGTGTTCCAGCATCCTGCTTTGGGCCCAATTTGGCAATAATTCTTATCTTAAGTTCCCTGTGCTCTCAACATAGCAACGCTCAAGTCAAAGCCTCCTCAGGCACATGTAGATTGCACGATTAATCTCTGATCGTCAAGTTCATCAATCTAAAGCACGGGCTGCTCAATTGTCACCCGAATCTTCTCGATGTGTTAAACCCAACAAAATCTCATAATTCCACGGAACGTCAGTTTCCCGAGCGTGTCGTATTTTCCAGTCACGGTTGTGGCGTAACACCCGTTCCGCCGTTGGGAGCACCGGCATCGGAGTTTACGTGAGTGATTAAACTTTAACGGTGTTTTGTGACCAAAGCAGGTCTTGCATGTGCCCTTAAAGATGACAGGCGTTCGTAAAAACCTAGGGTTGTGACGCTGGGCAGAATTCAAACTTTTCTCGTGACTCGCAAAGATGTAAGACAGACTGTGTCAATGATCTTATTTCCGGGCGGCCGGTAGTGGCGTGGTCTGAAGCGGCAATGGGGGCTTCTAACATGGTTATGAATACGGTTTTGTGTAACTTCAGTGGGGCAAGTGGGGCACATCAGAAAAAACGACAGAAATTTGGGCAAGAAGAAGAGAGCTTGGAAGAGGTGGTTGCAAAGTAATTGGACGATGATAACGCAGACAAGAGACACTTTTGGTAAATGAATTCGCCTAGTTCGGTTGTTGAACTAAATAGTTCGTAACCCAGAGAGACACATCAAAATCAAAAAGCACAATCGTCATACAAAATCAAACTATGGTCACGAAGAGAGAGCAAAAAGGGGAAATTCATATCGAAAAGCGCCGAACTTGCTTTTGACGTCGGCAGCGAAAACTGCTCAAGGGCCTTGCGTCGCGTGGAACACAGCAAATAGCAACGGCGATGTCTCGAGGGCTAAACCGGCAACACGCCTTCCGCCAGGGTCCCCGGTGAGGCCGAAGGCATGGCGGTAGTAGTACATCCAGAGAAGAGCGAGGCATGAGAATTAGAATAATACAAGCAGAATCGAGTCAAAGGGAAAATAATTGTCAAGAGGAAATCCTTCTCTTTCGATCCTCTTCCTATCGGTTTATTTCTATTTTTCTTTAATCTTGAATAATTGCGTGTCTCCAAACCCTTCTCGTCCCCCAAGTCCACTGGACCCTGGTTGCCGCGGAGCATAGTCGCCAGACATCACAAACAAATAAAAAGGGGACGGGTGGGGCGGCAGCAGCGAACGGTTCGCCGGAACAAAACACCTCCAGGCCGAGCGGGGGCAGTTGCTAACGGGTAAAAAAAAAAAAAAAAAAAAGAAAAGGAAGCCAAAGTCAAGTCACATTCTCTGTTCTAATCGGCAGCGACTTACGATTCTCCCTCCCTCCTCACAATGCGGAGATAAATGGCCTCTTCCTCTTCTTCCTTTGTGCTCCTCATTGTCCAAAAAAAAACCAAAACCAAACCAAAAACCTCGCAGCCGCCACGCAGCTCGGGGCGTTTTTTTCCCTCTCCGCGAGCCTGGGGGCCATAGATCTGGCGCCAAATGCACAGTCTAGCGCCGTGCCTCCCGCGAGAAATGAGCGTCAATGGGGCCTTAAATACGCTGCCAGGCCCAAAAAACGGGCCTCCGCTGCGAGGCGAAAGTCAAACTTCAACGGCCAAAAAAAAAAAAGGAAGTTTTGAAAACAAAAGTCGTTCTTGACCTTCGGCAGTTTCCACCTCTTCCTCCAACCTTTGCGATTCAATTTTCTACTGTCAGTGGGGTTTGAGGGGAATACCGTTTCCACTTACCGAGGATTAGACAAGGAGTCAGTGTTCTGCGAGATACGTGCACTGCGGCGGTGAGACAATCACCTTTGAAAACTTGCACCGAGCCTGTTTGCTCCGAGCCCAATAGTACATAAACCTGCCCCGAGCTTCGAGGCGGTTGAGTTTGAATAATTGGGTTATTGAAAATTGTGAAGTCTATTTTCTTTTTTGGCCCAATTGACCCCTACAGCTCTGGCAGCATCTCCCGCCATTGTCTACCAGCCGTCCCAACCCCTAGCTGACCAACCCCTGACCAGCCCTTGACGTATTAGCAAGGCTTTCTTGAGGTCGAAAAGAGTATATTAAAAAGGATTTTGTGGAGCTCTTAGCATCCCCCGAGACTTTTCATCTTTCGACTTGATTGGGAGCACTGGGCAATATCCAAACTTTTCGTTGCAATCAACACAACAACCGTCCAATCGAGGCAAACCCCAACACCTAGCACTCCAGGGCTCTTGTTCGAATTCAAAAAGTTTCAAAAAAAACCAGCATTAACGATCTCCTCGGGAATCAGTCATCCTTTATCCTATCTATCGAAGCCTCCAGAAGCTACCCCGGCCTTGGCTTGCTAGCAGCCTTCAAGCTTCGAAAATACTTCGAGACTCCAATAATATCTCGAACCTTCGATAATATTTCGGAAACCTTCGAAAATAAAGTCTCTTTCCCATCTTCCGCACCAGGACACAGACATTTCGGCATTAGTCTGTTCGCCTTAAGTCCCTGATTCCAGGCCCTTGAACACAATAACGAGACACCCCCGCCAATACCAAAAGACGGTCATATACGAGAAATTCTGAGGGGCATCTGGCGTTGTACACCAGCCCTAAACCTTAAATCTCACCTTTTCTCACTTACCCCAGATTCCGCTCGAGGAATCGCCAATCACTAGCAAAGGGTCTCGAGGCTTTCGTAACCGGGACAACCACCTCGCTTCGACGTCGGCTGCTTGCCGCTTGAGGCGTTGACCTTGGCAAAGCTTCACCACCAAAAGCTCAAATAGTGAGACCCACATCGACCCACCCGATCTTGAAGCTTATTCGCCGGGCCGACTTTATTTTTAGAGAGAGCTCGATTGAAAAGGCCAACTTTTGGCGAGACAAAGTTTAAAACCTTCGAGGAGAAGTCTAATTGGCGCAGAGGAGGGTGATTTTGCATCAAAGTGAAGCCGAGTTGCATTGGATCCTTAAACCCGGTGCCCAAAACAGTAACACAAGGCCTTAGCCAGAAAATATCCCACTTCTCAGCGTCGAGCCAGAATAATATTTGGCACCGCCAGCACTCGGCGAAAATAATATTCGAGCACTAAAAGTTTAGTCTCATAATATTTGTACCACGAAAGCCAAGCGCCACGGTCTTTGCATTGCCAGTCAGTGTCTAAGTCCGTGCTGCTCGTTTCCTTTTGCCATCGAGGCCATTTGCCAGAGGTTTTATCTAGTAGCTGGCCCGCTGTGATAGTGTTGCGTGTTACGACTCTTTCGATTTTCACTGCTCTTGCAAGCTAATTTTCTCGAGCTGCTTAGCCTTACCCGCAGCCTGTCTTCTGACATCTACGTTGATAATATTTATTTTTTGTGCCTGGGTGAGCTAGACAAATTTTGGCCTTCCCAATAAGGCTTCACCACACATCAACCATCCACCACAGACCAGCCATCTATTCAGATCCAGACCTCCCACATTCAATTCACTCCAGACCGTTTTCACTCCGAAAGAGCATTTTTCTCCCTTTTTTAAAAAATACCACCTCCAAAATCCCCATTCTACATGCAACCACGCCGTTCACGCAGAACGTACTCGTGCGGACCGTGCAAACGCTACAAAATGAAGTGCAACTTGGCTCTACCGTGCAGCCTGTGTGTGCGCACCCACCGAGAACACCAGTGCCAGAAAAGCCCGCCAAACCCACCGTCCGAAGCTGAACGCCAAAGACTGGAGGAACGACGCTGGCGGAACCTGCGCCGAAAGGACAAGCAAAAACAGAATCCCGAGGAGAAGCCCCAGTTTTCCCCGTCTCTGTCGGAAATCCTGGCCAGACACCACATCCAGGGTCCTGTTTTGCAGCCATTCTCAGAAAATATGCCACAAAATGTGCCACAAAATGTGCAAAACATGCCTCGCCCGCACGCTGCCTCCATCACCTCCTCCTCCTCAGGAGACATCTACAACACCATCCAAAACACGCCACCGTGGACAATTGCCCAATTCGGCATTCTGCCCCTGTTTCTGTACCTGCCTTCGCCTACACTGCTGCCGCTGCCCCTGTCGCTGGCGATTCACCTGCTGTCGTCGTCTAGCGCACGTGACCACACGCTGCCATACCTGCCCCAGCAGAACGACCAGGCGTTTCTGGCGGCGTTGGCGAATTTCGGGTGCGGTTCAGCGTTCAACACGGTGCCTCCCGGGGAGCCTGTTGCCAGTTTGATGGCGCAAAACGTGCATCGTCTACCGTCTTTGGCTCAGTATGATGTCGCAGGAGAGTCAATTTTCATAAATATACCGCCAGGAAACCTCGAGCGCTGGACGTCTACGCTTCGCGGGCTCTGTGCCAAAAACTCGAATTCGCGCCGCCAAAACCACTCCTGGCTCGCGCACAGGTTCTCCTGGGCCTACCTGGCCGAGTACAAGGGGTTGCACGAACTCGTCGACTGGCCCCGTGTGTATGCCATGGCGCACCGCATGGCAAAGAGCGAGTTCGGTTTCGGCGCCAGATTTTTTTCTGGGCCCGCTGGTGACGAAACTGGCCAAAATAGGGCAAACCTGGGCAATTCTGTTAGTCGCCTGGAGTTGCAGAACTCCGCGCTCGCAGCGTCCTTCATAGCCCTAGGGTCTCTTTCCCACGGCCTGTCTTCAGCTGTGGCCGACGCCAACGCGTGGCTAAATCTCCTGTTTGAGCTAGCCGCCGCTTGTCCAAACTCTGACTGGCAGGATGGCTTTTTCATGCTGGTCCACTGGGCGCTGGCCATGACTTGCTTAGTGTCTACTGCTCAGCTAGATAGACTAGCGCGCGAGACAAGAGGCTATTTTGCAGCCATTTCGCTCAACGGGCCGTTCGTTCGCTACCTCCGCATGCTTGAATTTCAGAAACTTCCAAAGCACGAAAAGGAGTGCTTTTCCATTGTGGCCAAAGCCTGGTCGTATATCAAAATCGCCGAGACCGTGGCGCTGATACTTCAGGGCGAAACACCCTTCCAGTATGAGTTCCCACCTATCAGAGAAACTATCCAGCCAGATCGTGACCTCGTGCACTTGCTCTTCGACATCGTGCCTGAAAAACCGCTCAAGGCGTACTGTGCCTATAATGTGACGCTCCTAGCGCTGAGTTTGTTCTTCCGTCGCTTCGAGGGCTGCCTGACCCCCAAAGACATCACCTGGGCGTATCTCACGCTCTATAGCGAGTTTTGCGCCGGCGTTTTGCCTGCCACCTTGCCACTCGACCCGCCAATCACATCAACTCCTGGCCTTCTTCAGCAGCGAGTACACCCCCTCGGCATGGCACTTAAGGCCTCGTTTCTCTGCGTGCGGTGGCTCCTGATCATCCGAGCCGAACCGAACAAATTTGTTACCCTCCGTTTCGCTCACTATGTCACCACGCTTATGACGATGTTCAATCCGTTTTTGGCGATTGTCGACACTGGTGTTGTGCTGCCGCTGAGTCTCGCTTTGATGGTTCTGTGCTCGGCCCAGGTTATTACCGTTCTCGACATGTACAACATGTTGGCGCTCCAGGCGCTTTTTGTGGCGGTTATGACGAATTTTGCCTCGGGCCCTACGTCCCACTGGGGACTCGATCTACGCTACTTGATTGGTGTTGTTGCTGCTTCCTACTCACGCACTCGCAGTGTGATAGAGAATTTGCAGCCATTTTCCTCATACCCTCTCAGTATGGCCTTGCTCAACGTGAGCAAAGTGCTCTTTCTGGAGGCCGCCGTGATGCCAGGAGTGCTCGATCTTGAAAACCCGGCGAAAGCATTTTACGCTCATCTTGCTTCGAAATCCAATCCAGCCGACTGGAACATCTCTGTGAAGTCGCTTTTTGGCATGGAGTCCACCGCGCAAAGCTATGTTGAGCAGCTCTGGCGTTTTGGCAATGTTGCAAAGCTACACGAGGAGAAGCCAATTCACATAACAAAGCTGTTGGTGTTGAACACTGCGTTCTTGCGAGGATTCGAGCACGCTTGTCGAGGATTCGGCTTCTCCAGGGAGCATGTCGAGCAGTACCTCGAGCTATAGCACGAAGCGGTGCGATACGAGACAAGCGGATATCTGCGGTTTCTTTTTGGTTCATATTGAAGGCTTCAAGATCATTAAAGAGCCAAATGATCTAAAGGTGAGGCTATTGAGGCAGCAAGATCAGCAAAAGATCTCCTCATGAGTTGACCATCTACGTCATCCCCCACAACAGGTAACGAGCGATCCGTTCAAGTTGCACACAAGAGGTGCAGCTATTATAATTTTGGCATCACCGCTGCAGAAACTGCCACAAATGTGCAAAATCATATCCAACTGACCTGAACTTGCCGGGAACTGGGAGTTTTGCAGCCAAAAAGGCACCACGTGACCATGGCGTGACCAATCACCAAACTGGACTGGAAGGTTCTTCGCCACTGGTGATCTAACTACCATGCAGCCTGGGGCCGACATACAATAGGCAACAAATTTATATAGCACACTGTCACGAAGGCATTCGCCTTCCTT
This sequence comes from Candidozyma ruelliae, assembly GCA_030582895.1. Classification (NCBI taxonomy): domain Eukaryota; kingdom Fungi; phylum Ascomycota; class Pichiomycetes; order Serinales; family Metschnikowiaceae; genus Candidozyma; species Candidozyma ruelliae. The sequence continues at coordinate 112,976 of JAJMHE010000024.1, read as the reverse complement.
GTCTAAGCCTGCACAGGCCCCGTCAGCTGAGCAGAAAGACAACCACTTCATTTCATGTAATTATAGCGAAATAAAAGGATTATGGGATATCGAAGGAGGATGGGATTATGATCCGGATGTACTTTTACTCAAGACCTTCAGATCGTAAATTTTGTTTATTTTTGTGATCTCACCGCAACTACTTGCAGCCAATGCGAATCAACCTGAGATGTGCGACCCTCTCATTCAACATACAATTCCATCGAGGAAAGATAACAGATCTTCTTCCAGAACATTCCATCAAAATAAACTTTCATCAAAATTTCCATTCAGGCTTGTCTTCCCCACTGTTTCCCCGTTGGTGATTCTCTCACGTGACCTGCGACGTCAATTCCTTGATCGATTTCGTCACAGGTTCTCGCTATCTCGTAACCACCTCATTCTTCCTACACATCAAGGTTTACTTCCAAACACTATTTATTTTTAGAGCCCAGCATATAGAAGCCAGGCCAGATTCATCCGGTTGCTCAAACAACCATATCCCCAAAATCCACATTCAGAATCTATTAGTCAGCAATCATCAAGCCCCCGTATTAGTCAGAGTGATCAGGTGCCCACGAACAATATGAGCTTCAACGAAAACCGACCCAGTGATCAAACAAGCGACCGAGCGAGCGATCAGGACAGCGCCGGATCGCGTGATACACAGTATTTTGACACCCTACCCAATTCAGAAGCACCAAATCCAAACCCGAACCCAAATGAAGATCCACAACCTTTTCCGAGTGACTCTCAGCCACAAGATGAACAGCAAGATCCACAGAGGCCGTCTTTGTCCACTACGCCGCTGTCCGAATCTGTGAACATGCTGGCGTACGGCTTTTTTGACTATTTGCTAGACGCTGCTTTGGGAAGGACCACTGAACCCCCAAATGTGGCAGGCTCACCCAATGCCGGCGAAGCCGGAGCCCCGGCCAATCCTGGAAGTGATACGGAAACATCCGATGCCAGCAGACGTTTGTTTAGCACTTTCCTGGAACCCAGCGATGCATTTAGACCTTTGGGAACAATAGGCACTGATCCCTCCGGATCCATTATCATCACCGTCAACTACATGTTTTTGGACGGCAGCGACGTGGACGGACCAGGCCGCACTGGGCAGCTTGTGGTGACCTTGCCCAACAATCCAGCCAACAGAGAGCCTCGGGCGTTGCAGCTGTTCATCTCTTTGGCTACTCGCATGGCATACTCAGTTTTGGTTTCCAACGCAGCAAAGAACCAGGGTATTTCGCCCGAGAAGTTCCGCACATACCCCGTGAAACCAACACTGTCTTTGGAAGACCTCACCTGCTCGATCTGCTTCGAGCAGTTGGAAGATAGAGAGGTTGTCCTGGACTACATAGACGGAGACTGCATCACCAAGAAGCGGAGAATGAACCTGAAGGAATCCACTCCTACAGCCTCTTCTTCAAGTGATAGACCGCAGGAAACGCCCACCCTAGATAGCTGCAGCAGCGAATGGGACCACGTTCCTATTGAACTTCCGTGTGGCCACATATTCGGCCAATCCTGCTTAGCGCATTGGCTTAATGCCAACCATAGCTGCCCACTATGTCGTGTGAGCTTGGCTGACGAAAACAGCCAATCAAGATCCTCGATTCCGCCTGTCACTGTTTTACGTTTCGGCAGCACCGGTGAAGGCACCATGTTCGACGGCGATACCACAACCCCATTACCCAATCCGGACATGCCAGAAGCTTCAGCTACGACAGATCAGGAAACACAGCCGGACTCAGCTGCTGAAACTCAGAACGGTCGGTCACAGAGCCCGCCAGGCTTGCTCCGAAGAGCAACCTCTGTCATTTTTCATCCGCATAGACAGCATTCTCAAGGGAATCCATTCGAAAGACAGAACACTGGAAGCTCCAGCCTGTCGACAGAATCTCGTCGCCGAAACACTCCTGTTTCGCCAATGATCAATCAAATTTTGAATTTGTTCGGCAGAAATAGAAGAAGAAGAGAAGAAGACCGTACAGGCGCCTCCTCCATATTTGCATCTGGCGTGTCCAGCAGAAGAACCGCTGATGGCGTTGAAACCGTCACGAACGAGAGTGGTCACAATGTGGACGACTTCGATCCCGAATTGGACTCGGAGCAGCCACCTAACGACCCCTCCCAATGATGACCCTATATAGATTTTACGTTTGCAATGTCATGATACCCTCGTATATATTTCGTCTAATGATGGATTTCTCTCTACTGTGATGCTGAACTTGTTTCCGCCTGCTTGAGAAACTCCTTCTCTTTTTTCTTCTTCTCCTTCTCCTGTCTAACGCCATCCCTTCTCGCCATTCCCTCGGCAATCTTCCTCAACCTACGCTCTTCCTTTGTTTCGGTAGGTTCCTTGATCTTTGCTTGGCCCATGTTGGCGATTGCGTTCTTCAAAACATCCATCTTCCTGAAGTTTTCGGCAAACCTCTCTTCAGAGAGCTTCGTGAGAAGCTCAAGGTAGCTCTCCGAAACGAACGACACAAGACTATCCCCGCTCATGCAACCAATTGGAATGTCCAATCTCATCGAGGTTCGAATTCCAACTATGTTGTTGCTGCCAATTCCAGATTCTCTGTAGCCACAACCCATTGCTGTAGAATATAGGAGATTGGCACTTTGCTGGTCACGACATTTCACATGAAGAATGAGCGGCTCGAACTTGAAAAGAATGTAGCGTTGATTTTCGCTTGTTGGAATTGTATCTTGATATTTGAAGTCAATGCTCTTAAACCAGTTCGGTAGTTCCTCAGGGTGATGTGTAACGAAAAGCCAGCGTCCTTCGTTTCCTTTTGCACCAACTTGCGTTTCTTTCTTGATACCTTCTAAAAAGACAGAAACTCGTCCCGAACACAGCGATGTGGTAACCATATCAGGATGTGAGTTGATCACTTCCATGATCGGTAGACAAAGGACATCTATGGTACCCTTGGGAGAAGCATCTGGGGAATCCGGTGACGTCACACCGATCTCCTTCAATATAGAGGACTTTTTCTGATCAAATGCGTTCATATGGTATAATGATAGTAAGATCCATGCTCACAAGATCTATGCATCGATGCCATCGAAGGGCGCTGTATGCACACCAGAATTTGCAACCAGTTATCAAAGATCACTTGAGAGCACTCAAAAGCTTTGTCTCTTCTTTTTCGTCAAGCTGGAATAGCGTTTTCACCACTGGTAAGAGAAGCTCTCTCTGCTCCTTGTGTTCGAAGAAGCCTAACAAAACGTTCTTGAGGTAAGCAACATTGGTGTCCTTGTCGCTCTCTGTACCCGACGGAGACTGATCAGAAGAGCTTCTTGTGGATTCAGGTGGGGTGGATTTCACGCTTTGCATCTGACGATATTGCTGGGTGACGTGTTTGTAGTTTTTCAGAAGACGCTCAAACTTGAGTGATGTCTCCTCGTTCAACTTCTTGAGCACCCTGTTCATATTCTCAAATTCCTTAACCTTCGCGCTAGATGACTGGAGAGAATTACGTAACTCTTCAATTGTGTTCTCCAAGTCTTTGGTCTTCTTGGCAGCTTCAGGCGAAATAGCGCTCTCATTCAACAATGGCTCTAGCTTCTTCTTGAGATCATTGGTCTCCTCTGTCAATTCTTTGATCTTTTTGACGGACTCTGCAGCTCTCGCTTTCAAGTCATCGATCTCCCTCTGCTTGTGCTTGAGAGAGCTCTGAAGTGATGACTCAATTTCTGCTTTGAGCTCGTTGATGGAGCGTATTTCATTCTTGAGGTTTGCGCATTCAATATTGTGACGCTCCTCGGCATCCAAGAGAAGCTTTCTGATCATGGATGATTCACGAGTTCTCTCCTGAAGCATGTGCTTGGTTTCTGTGAGCTCATCCTCTAATGAATCGATTCGAAGTTGAGCTTCTTTCAGTTTCATGTTGAGCTCATCATACTGCTGTCTATAAGTTTGAATCTCGTCGGCGGAATTGGTCTTGCTCTTCATCATGGCATCATACTTCTCCTTCAACTTCTCGAGCTCACCAATGACTTCATGCCTGCTGACCTGAAGCTTTGTAAGCTCAGTGTTCAAAGAATTGATGCGTTGTGTAGTCACTTCCTTGTTGTTAATGAGCTCCGACTTTTCTTGGATAAGTTGCTTGTTGTTTGTTTGGAGCGATGAGTTACTGGCCTCAAGCTGCGAGATCTTCGCCTTCAAATTGTCTCTCTCCTCTGTCTGCTTCTTGCTCTCTGCTCTGTAATCACTGATGAGCTCGTCCTTGTGAGCGACAGAGGATTGGAGAGAGGCAATTTCGAGTCTCAAGGAGGAGTCTGCGGACTTAACCTTGGTGAGCTCCTCAATTCTCTCGTTCATCTTGTTCTTCTCCGCGTTTAAACTATCAATCTCTTTCTTTGATGACTCCAAGTCTTTCGTCACATTGGAAAGTTGCTCTCTGAGGCTCTTGATTATCTCACTTGATCTTTCCCCTTCTTGTTGAAGCTTCTTGATCTGCTCATTGGATGTCTCAATCTGCTGTTCAAACTCTTTTCCAGCTTCTTTTTTGGCTTTCTCGGCATGCTCCAACCTCTCGGACTCTAGACGTTTAAGCTGTGCTTCCGTGTCTTGCCTGAGCTGGTTGAGCTCGTCAGATGTCAGTTTGGCTCGCTTCTCGAGTTCATCATACAGTTGAAGCTTCTTTTCGGCCTCTGGAGAAAGTCGAGAATTCTTCAACTCATCCTTAGCAGTTACCAAGTCGTTTCCGATTTCACGAACCTGATCCGTCAAGAAGTCGATCTTCTCATCTCTGCTCTCAACAGCCTTCTTGTGCTCCCTGATCTCGGACCAGAGTGAGTCCCTCTCTTTTGTAAGAGTATCGTACTTCTTCAGAAGTTCATCATGCTTCTCTTGTAGTTCACTGTTCCCGTTTTCCGCAGGCTTGGGTTGTTCCTGTTCAACCTGGGAAGCTGGAGAGGACGACTTGCCCTTCTTGTTCTTCTTCTTCTTGCCTCCACGTTGCGATGTTTGTTGAGGTGTTGCAGGTTCTGGGGAGGGGGCCGCCTGACTGAGATTGGCAAGAGCCTCATCTTTCTCTTTGACGGCCGCTTGTATTTTGTCTTCCATCTCTTGAGCTTTCTTCTCTAGGTCAGCGACAGCTTTCTTGAGCTCCTCATTCTGGGTACTCAATTTGCTTTTCTCACTCAGAAGAGCATCCAAATTCTTTTGAAGTTCGTCCTTCTGCTCTATAATCGCACTTCTTTGTGTGTCCTTCTCGTTGCTATTTTGCTCCTTCTCCTTCACGAGGGCTTCAACCTCTGATTGAAGTTTCTTGATTTCTGCGGCAGTGGAGTCCTTCTCTTCTTCAAGCATCTTAATCTTTTGTGCAAGATTGTCCCTCTCTTCTGCGACGGAAGCATTGGAATCCTTCTCTTCTTCGAGCCTCTTTAATTTTTCCGTAACGTCATCCCTTTCCTCTATGACAGCAGCCAATTCCACTTTACTAGAGCCAAGTTGTTCTTTTAGCGTATCAATTGACTTCTGTAGTTCACCATCAGCGTCTCCTGTAACCGCTGGAGAAGTTCTCCCCGACTCTAGTTTCTTCTTCAACTCTTCAACTTCAGCTGCAAGCGCATCTTTTGCCTTGGCGGTCTTTCCAAGAGATTCTTCAGAGTACTTTGCAACTTTCTCAGCTTCAGCCAAACGCTTCGTCAACAGGCTTGCTTCAGCTGTTTTCCTCCTCAATTCCTGTTCTGTCATTGATGTCTTCTCGTTCAAGCTTTTCAAGAACTCCACAAGCTCTCCAGCATCTGCAATGGTAGACACTGGGGTATTCTCTTTGAGAACCTTCTCGAATACAAGAACAAGCTCTCCCTTTCTTTTTTCTGTTTTGTAGGCATCCAAAAGCACGGGATACTTTTCCTCATACTTCACGAACTTCTTGAGTTTGGCTCTCACAAGTTGAGGTAATTGTTCCATGTCTATATCTTTCAAAGGCCCTGAAGTAGGTATACTGGAGGTTGTTTCCAGGGGCTGGTCTTTTGAAGAAGCATTTTCCTCATTCAATTGAGCTTGACTTCCATTCTTAGATCCGTTTTCGTCCTCAGGTTGTAGAAGGTCCTTCGACTCTGGGGTTTTGGTATTTAGGATCGAAGCTCCGCTTTTTAGCTGCCGTATGCTATCTAGACTTTTACGGTTTGTTTCACCTTGTTGCATGTCATTTAAGGATTTGGCAACATCCTCCGAAAAGGATTTGAGTTTATTGAACATATTATATGACTGGATCGGAGTAGGCTATTACTGACTGGCGACAGTGTCGCACTAAACAGACAGCTACCATATCTGTCCTGCAGGGTAGCATAGATTTCAAGCCCGAGCCGAAATCTTCATTTGGGTGCAAATTACTTGAGGCCCAAAATGTTTGTAGAAGGTCTGGGAAGATGGTAAGACGCTTGAGCGTCTTTTTCAGTAGACTTCAGCAGCGTTGAAATCCGCTCAGTGGACTCACGTGGTTCCAAATTCAATGACAATTGATACTGCTCTTCAATTGAAGGGCACTTGTCGAACCAAAGATCGAGGTACTTTTGTATGTCACCCACCATCTGGAAATTGTAACCAAACTTCTGAAACTTATCAATTCCCTCCACGATCTCCACCGTCTTAGCTCTTTTGACGAAATTGATCATCCGAGTGCGATTCAACAAATACTGCGGGTTTCCGTGGTAAATGAAAGTCAAGTCACTCAAGTAGACACCGAAGAAAGGCACGCAAGGTTCCGAACCAATAAATTTTAAAACGTCTCTATACTCGTTGAAATTTCTCGTGGAGTTCATGAGCTTGTTCATGTTTTGAAGCTGGGTGAGTATATCGCGTGAAACGTAGGCCCAGGTTTTCTTGAGTCTGTGAATAGGTGAAGAGTAGAGCGCCGAAATGATCGCCGTCATGGACGAAAAATTGTTGTACTGGCGACATTTTTCGGCGACCTGAACGAAGTATCTGATCACTCTGACCCTCTTTTTGGCATCCTCCTTTCTCAAGATCATGTATGCAACAAAGTTTGTGAGCTGGTTTGAAGCCTTGATGAAGTTTGTGATGGCTTCAATATTTTCCAGAAGTCCGGATTTTTTGCCCCATACCTTGTGGATGCACATGAGTTTGTTGATTCTGCAGAATAGACGAGACTCACGAATTGTGATCTGTCTTGCGAACTCAACATAGTCAATATCTTGCAATTTGAGCTTTTTGATGGAGAAGCCCTTGAGAATAGGAGCAGGAGCTTTGCTAAGGACAACAGCAATCTCAGGCTCCTTAGTGGTCTTCTCGCCTCTAAGGATTTTCTCAATGCCTTGCGCAATGTAATCCGAAGCAGGAAAGCGTTTCACAGAGGGCAACTGGGAAAAGGTCAACCAACGCTGCAAAACTGTAACACTGAAGTAGGAATCACACCAGTGAACGTTGATGAGAAGCTTCATAATATCCAAAACGTTGGATCTCACATATGCCTGTTTCTTTGACTTCCAGGCCAAGTATTCCTCGTAACTCAATCCCTCTGGTGCCTCCATGTTGAAGCGATTGATGAGAAGCTGAATGAGCTCGCCAATACTCATCATCGTAGCAAAAGTGATGAGGAAGACAGAGATGAAGTTGGTGTCGAGGTTGTCATGACGAGTCAAATGAGCAACAAGTGCTTCCTTCGTACCACCCTTGATGTTGCCCTTGATGTCAAGTAACAAATCACATTCTTCGTCGCCGTCCAAGTACCATGGCACATCCTGATCATCTTTTTTGCTGCTGTAGTATTGGGTTCCACTGTCTTCAGCCTTGTCGCCTGCTGCAGTGTTGTTACGTTCCACAACAAGTAGCTGGACATTGAAATCATCGTGCATCACACGAGTTGCGTAGTTCAAGATAGTCTCTCTCTCCTCAACAAGCTGCTGCACAAGTCCAAGGATGTGATCACAGAAATCCATGCCTTGGTGAAGCAAGTTGAAAACCAACTCATCCTTGTCAAGGGCAATAGCACCGGTGGGCTTGAACTTGTTCTGCTGCATCAAAATATTGCTCAAGACGAGGGCAGATCTCTCCAATGGGTCTTTAATGGTCTCTCTATTGTATAGAACAGGATCGTCTTCTTTCATTGCGGTGAAAACATCAGGATCCTCTAATGTGAGCGATTGTGAATACATGATAACTTTGGAGACCAAAGTGTGGAAATACTGCTTGGCTCTAAAGAACTCCAAAACAGCCGGATAATCGAATGTGAGATTACCGGTCGTGTAGTCTTCCTCGTTGATTTCAGGAGGCTCTTCGTGACTGACAAGACTGTCTCCGGAAGACGACCTCTTTATGAGACAGAACACAGTGAAGTCGAAAGACTCCAACAAGTCAATTGTGGAACTAGCGTAGTGCAAATACTTGTAGACCAATCGTAAGATCTGCTCATTTCTTCCGTTTCGTAGCTGCTCGTTGTAGTACTTAGACTGATTGGCAGGCTCTAAAAAAACCAATACCTCGTTACTGATCTTGGTGATTTCAGCTACCGAATGCTTCACTCGCTCGTAGCCCGCATTGTCCAAGATAATCTTGAGATGGTAGCGGTTTTTCAAGTGCTCACCACTTAGGTTGAGGTATGGCTTGGTGTTGGTGAAGAAAGGATTACACCAGTTTCCACCATTAAACTCGTCTGCCAAGAAACGAGGATATATCTGCGGAAGGACGTCGTAGCGGTCTTCGCCTTCGTCTTCGCCTTCGTCTTCGGAGGCATCTGAGCTGTCGTAGTCTCTAATTGTGATTTTCTTCCCCTTGCTGATGCGAATGAATAGTTTTATGAGGCCGTTCATGTTCGACCTCAAGGCGTCCACCTCGTAGTCGATTTGCGACAAATACGTTTCTAGAGAGTCTTGTGATGCCTCCAGTCCTGAAGATCTGGTGACTTTTTCGATGTTGTGCTCTGCCACAATGGAACGGCCAGGCTGGACGCTGGCGTTGGTCGAACTAAACGAGTCAGAAGGCAGAACAGTCGAAGCTTTTTCCGTCGCAGTGGACTTGTTAAGCGTTCGTATGTCAAGACTGAAGAGCTCAGCATTGGAGGCTGCAACCGAGTAATGCATGACACTAAGGTGCAAAAGCCCGTTTATGTATAATTGCGAGAAGCCCTCTGTTATGCGCTTGAGCTTTCTTCGGATGGATGCACCGTACTTGTTATCGGTAAAGTCTTGCTGACATAGCCTTGAGCCCGCGAGCACGATGGAGACCACTTTTGTAAGTTGCGAGAGATGCATGGAAAATAACTGTTTGTTGGAGTCCTTGAGCGCCTTATGCGTCAAGTCAAGAAGGTAGTTGAAGTGTTCTTTTAGCTCGGACCATTTGGTGAGATCGTCAAACAGACTGTAGAAGAGGCCCTTGGTTGCAAAGAAGGGCTGCAGAAAGTGGTGGTAGGAGGAAACCGAGCTCGTGGACGTCATTGAAGTGGCATTGGAGTCACGCTTCATGTCAAAGCCCTTGACGCTGGAGTTGGAGCGCTCTGCGTTTTCGTCATGGACTAAGTTCACCGTTGTGATATCGTTCACAGCGTCCAAGGACGGCAAGGCCAAATTGCCGCCTGCCAAGTCGATCAGGGGTATTAGCGGCACCAACGGGAGCGTTTCGCAGTATACTTCGAGCTGTTCGGAGTAGAAGGCTACATCGCCGGAGGTTGTACCACGAGCTATCCACACAATCTGCTTCCCTTCTGTCTGTTTAATTTCAAGAGCCAATCTCTCTGCTTCTTCGACCAGGACATACTTTATTAGCGGGCTTTGCGCGACCGCCATCTCCTCAGACTGCGAGGATACAGTGGATGCAAATGAAGGCTGGTGCACGGTGTAAGGAGCTGGAGAATTGCCCTCAGTGGCCTCCGAAGACGGAGATGAAGCGTGCTGCGTGCTTGCAAGGTGCTGGTTCAGTCTCAGCTTCTGGTCAGAGATACTCGTTTCCAGAGACGCAAACGACACCACCGAGTTCTTTCGGGTATTACTGGCCGGGCTGTTCTTGCCCAGATCGGCAAGCGACCGCTGTAGTAGATTTGTAAACGATGGAATGAGCACATTGGCAGCCGTGTTGGCGGCCGTTATGGAGTCAATCTCCTTGTTCGACTTCAACTTGTTCAATACCGGCTGAACATAGTTTACAGACCGAACGTAATTATGGGGGAACCAGCCCCTCAGCATTTCGCCATTGGTAATCAGGACACCGTCCCACCAGCCTGAATCGCTTTTCGCCAAAACGTACACAGTGTCGCCTAGCGCTAGCGGGAGATGTGAAGGCTGGGTTCCCGGAAAGTCGTAGAGTGCGATGACGGTGTCCTTGCACTTGAGAGTTTGCTGAATTGTCTGCGTGGGGGCATCGTGGGGGGACACAACGTCCGGAGGAATGTCCTCGTACGACATTGGCGGCGGTGAATTGACGTTTTCCGTAAACCCCGGGTTCTGGTGGTAGTTAGTGGTGAAGGTGAGAAGTTGGTGAAGTGCAGGTCGACCCAACAGTTTCACAAAAAACGAAACCGAATATCCGTCAGGATTTTTGGTTTTGCAAGAAACGGAATTAGAAAGATGTGGATCATGGCAAGTTATGCTTTTTGGCTGGTTTATTGGCTTAATTGCGGAGCCATTTGGTGATGGTCTCCGATGTCCCTGAGACATGTATGCGAATGGGCGTGGTCACCGTCTTAATATATGTCTACAACAAATATGTGGTTTCGAAGAAAGAAAGAGACACTGTGTGTTTGCTTAAGAGTAATTGTTCCATTGGAGTCATATACACTTTTCTAATTCAGCAGATTTAGCTTCATCGGGAGAGCCATTGTTGGGCCAATCCCACAAGAATGGCTGCGAAACCTGACTGGCTGCAAACGTTCGGCAGAAGCAAATAACCAATTGAACCAATCGAGAAGAGTTAGTGGAAAATTGGTTTAAAGGTCTATTTGAAATCCCTCTGAACAAGAAACTCTGGTCATATCGACTAATCTGCAATATTTTCAGGTATACTTAGCTTCGGAATGCTCCAATTGAGAAAATTTGCTGCACAGCATCATCACAAGCTGAAACTAAGCATGATACTCATCACATGTCTTTTCCGGCTTATTCTAAGTTTCTCTATCGTACCTCCCTCTCTGTAATTTCATTTTCGGCGTTAGGAGTGCTATCACTTAGGTACTTGTGCAGCTGCTCAACTCCGAGATCTCACCCGGTAACTTCCGGGGTGGACCAAACCCTAGGTGTAACCCTTTGATGGGAAAGCAAGTTCGGGTGAATTTATGAAACTTGTGACAACTTCATTGCAGATCGTCTATTTTCGTTTCTTTCAATATTTGGAGAATTTCGGTTGGCGTTCAGCTTGTGAAAATGGCCACTATATGCCCCATAAATGCACGTGTTTCCATACACTTTTCAGACTTTATAGCTCAGTACCTCTCCGTGTCGTAGATGAATCCCACAGAGCCTAATATTGAGATAATGATTAAGGCTGAGCAGATTACGTATCTAAGCTGATCAATCCACCAAAACAAGTGTAGGGAAGGCCTTCATCCTCAAAAGTAGCTGCTCTAACGGCACTCAGTTGTCTTGAGAACTTGCGAGACTTCTCCTATCGATGTGAATTCGAATACAATCTATAAATTTTAATAGTCTGAGCTTTCTCTTATTGCTGGAATTGCCCGATTGCCTCAAAGCCGTGTTGCTGATCTCAGTCTCGGAGAAGGTGCGAGGCAACTCCGAAAGCGGATCGCATGATCGGACGAATGCTGGAATAGCCTAAATCTAGATCATCTGAAGCCCTTAGTTCCATGCGCTTAAGGGAATTTCGAGCCCACAATTGCATAGAGCTTATCTAGATCTCCTCAACCATATGGCTGCAAAAAGTATCAAGCAAACGAAGAAACCCAATAGTAAATTTCAAAAATTATTGCTCCAATTTCATCCTCCTCTTCTCTTTTCCCACCAAAAATACCCCCAATTAGGGTTTCAGGAGACAGAAAGGTTATTCGCCTAGGGGGGCCGAACCACCTGATGCCACTAGCGCATACGCACCATGACACTTGATGGCTGCAAAATCGCAAACGCCAAATCGTCAAGAGCACCTAAAGTCGACTGAGAAAAAAAAAAGAACAAGACATGACAATCGCATAACAATGGCGTTCTGAGCCATTCGAAAATCCGAAAATCCCTCGAATATTCCCCCGTCTGGCTAACAAAGAACCACTACATCACACCACCCCAGCGCCGCAGGATCACCATACTACCAGCAACAAGGAACTATAAAATGGCAAAGAATATCCTTGTAGATTTTCTTCATCACTCACAAACACAAATAAAAAATGGTTACTATTGGCATCAACGGCTTCGGCAGAATCGGACGTCTCGTCTTGAGAATCGCCTTGCAGAGAAAGGACATCACCGTTGTCGCTGTCAACGACCCCTTCATTGCCGCTGACTATGCTGCCTACATGTTCAAGTACGACTCGACCCACGGCCAGTACAAGGACGAAGTCCACGCTGAGGGCAACACTTTGGTCATTGGAGGTCACAAGATCAAGGTCTACGGAGAGAAGGACCCAGCCCAGATTCCTTGGGGCGCTGACGGAGTCGATTTGGTAGTGGACTCGACTGGTGTTTTCACCAAGCTCGAAGGTGCCCAGAAACACATTGATGCCGGCGCTAAGAAGGTGGTTATCACCGCTCCTTCTGCTGATGCCCCAATGTTCGTAGTCGGCGTCAACGAGGAGCAGTATGCTGGCCAGCTGATCATCTCCAACGCCTCGTGCACCACCAACTGTTTGGCGCCTTTGGCCAAGGTCATTGACGACGAATTCGGCATTGAGGAGGGCTTGATGACCACTGTTCACTCCATCACTGCTACCCAGAAGACCGTGGACGGTCCTTCCCACAAGGACTGGAGAGGCGGCAGAACCGCTTCTGGAAACATTATTCCATCCTCGACCGGTGCTGCTAAGGCTGTGGGCAAGGTTATTCCTCACTTGAACGGCAAGTTGACCGGCATGGCCTTGAGAGTGCCTACCGTGGATGTTTCCGTGGTGGACTTGACTGTGAAGTTGAGAAAGGAGGTCACCTACGAGGAGATCTGTGCTGCCGTCAAGAAGGCTTCTGAGGGCAAGTTGAAGGGCGTTTTGGGCTACACCGAGGATGCTGTGGTTTCTTCTGACTTTGTCACCTCCGAGTACTCCTCTGTGTTCGACGCCAAGGCTGGTATTTTGTTGTCGCCTAAGTTTGTCAAGTTGATCGCCTGGTACGACAACGAGTACGGCTACTCCACCAGAGTCGTCGACTTGGTCGAGTTTGTCGCCAGAAAGTAGGTTAATGTGCTAGACGCTTTTTGCTATTGAATGAACGAAAATCTTTAGTTTAATTTGTAGAGGGAGGTTTTTAAAGGGAGCAGGGTAACGGCTCAGGTTTGGATTCTGGTGATGATGCCTTCATGTTCGTGCAAACGGAAGAAGCAACTTATTGTGGAAACCCTTGCTAAAGCACTAAATCAGGTATAGTTAGGAGGTTAATCTTGAATACAATGAGTCAGTCTTGACAGAAAGGTTTTTGCTGTGTGCTGTCGTTCGATCGCTTTCGAATGGTTTGGGTTGAGTCTTCCTTTGACGATCGCTGGCTGCAAAAAGTGAGGACCGACCCGAGAGACTTCTCGTGTGAAACTCTGGGGTATTAATCCTTTTTTAAAAACCTGCTCCTCAATGGAGATCATTGTTTCCCAAGATTGATATCAGGCCATCAAATAAAGAACACTTCCGTACACCTTTCAAGTCTGTTGCTAGTCCAATCTGTTGCGAACTGGATAAACTCCCCACCATGTCTCACCAGATTTGATCTTACTAATTAGTCAAAAACTTGCTCACGTTATGATTTGAACAATCAGCATTTTATTCAACTTTCAGCAATTGTCGCTTTCTGTATTTCAGAACATAAATGAATTAGTCCCCTCCCTCAATTAATAGCAAGCAGCATGGCCAACTCTCGAGTCAAGCAGACCTCGCCAAGTTTCATAAACGTTTTTTAATTATCATGAGTCTCTGCCAAAGCTATGATCCTCGATAGTCTCTCTAACAACTTTTTTTGACCCCCACACCTAATTTTCGATCACCACACTGCGCTCTCCAGAGTGTACCTAGCAGAATACCTTATCGCACAAATCTCACGATCTACTACTCCACCTCCAATGTCACTCTTTTTCAAGGCACCTTTGGACATCGAGATTCGCCTAGATGACGAGAAAACACGCAAGCATATAGAACTCAAGTCCAAGCAGGGCCGAATTGAGCTGTTTCCGGTGTTCAAAGATGGTGAGTCTGTGAAAGGACAGGTAACGCTCCGAGCCAGGAGCGGAAAGGTTGTGGAACACATTGGCGTGAAAGTGCAGCTTCTTGGTATCATTGAGTCGCCGTTGGACAATATCACTTCTTCAGAGTTTCTCAGTTTGGCCACTGAGCTTGCTGCTCCAGGTCACTTTGCCCAATCAGAAACATACGGTTTTGCATTCCGCAATGTGGAGAAGCAGTACGAGAGCTACAGAGGAAAAAACGTGGCCTTGCGTTACTTCATCCGTGTTGTTGTCTCCAGAAAGAACAAGGCAGACGTCACGAGAGAAAAGGACCTATGGGTGTTGCAGTATGCGGATGCCCATAAGGAAGAGAACACTGAAGCTGTTGGAAAGAAGGACGCTGAAAATGGCTCCGGTTCCCAGATTGCCGAAACAAGTGCTGCCAAAACAATTGCGTCGCTGACGGTGAAGATGGACGTCGGCATAGAGCACTGCCTCCATATCGAGTTCGAGTACAACAAAAGCCGATTCTCGCTCAAAGAGGTCATCATGGGGCGGATTTTCTTCTTGCTTGTGCGCATCAAAATCAAGCATATGGAGATCTCCTTGATACGGCGTGAGAGCGTGGGGTCTGCGCCAAACCAGGTGGTAGACACTGAGACCATGGTGCGTTTTGAAATCATGGACGGGGCACCTGTGAAGGGCGAAAGTATCCCAATTAGGCTATTTTTGAACGGGTATGATCTTACGCCGACGTTCAAGGACGTCAACAAGAAGTTTTCCTCGAGAACGTACTTGCTGTTGGTTTTGATCGATGAGGACGGTAGGAGATATTTCAAGCAAAGTGAAATCATACTCTACAGAGACGAATAAGAGGCAAAAATGATGCTAGACGAGACAAAAGGCATGCGATCAACCAGGTGGCGTGGATCTGATAAGCACTAGAGCATAAATTTTGCAGCCGCGTGAAGAAAGAAAAAACCGAGTTCTGGGTCACAAAAGGAAAAAACGAAACAAGGAATTATGAGCAGCTTCACAATCATCCAAATAGAATCAACCTAATTTGGAAAGCCCCGATACTGGATAGCCGGTGGTGTGTGATAACCTTCTTGTTCGCCTCCTGCACTGGTGGCACATTTCTGCGATATCGAGAAGACACTTCTACCATAATACACATATCAAGTATCACCACAATGCTGCAATGAGCACCGATTTCCTAGGAAGTTCAGAAGATGACTTCGCCAGGCGTGAGAAAGCCAGCAATCAGAGAGTTTCTCTTTCCACCGCTGGTATCAGAGCCGTTCTATACCAGTTGCAGGCTCTATATATGAGAACGCCAATCAAGCTCTTTCGGCCCTCTCGCTTTGACTACATGATTTACGTTAGAGAGTTGGCTGACAAGCACGATAACATTCTGTCTAAGCCATACAGATTCACCACTCACTCCACACTTGGCATGCTTCACAATGTCATCAAGAAGGAAGGCTGGAAGTTCATACCCGACCAGATCCTACCGCCTTTCTTGGCCAATGCCGCTACGGGAATCATTCTTTACGGCTCCTATTTGACTGCCCTCGACTACTTTGATAGAGACCGCATTGAGGCCAATAAAAACAGGAAGGACTTCTACTATCCTCCACTAGATACCTGGAAAGCGGGATTTGTGGCTGGAGCGATGCAATCGCTAGCTGCTGCTCCAGTTGACGCGATATACACGAGACTGTCCATGGCAGAGGTGATGAACGGCAAGCACGAGAATTTGTGGGTGTTTGGGTGGCAGAAATTGAAGGAAGTCGGGTTTGTGGGGGTTTTTGCCGGCTACGGCTTTTCGCTCATCAAGGAGAGCTTGGGCTTTGCGTTCTATTTCTCCACATTCGAGCTTGTTAAAACACGAGGGTACAGTCTAACGTACTCGGTGATATCCTCATATAGGCGCTTGAAGCAGCGCTTGCGGGACAAGTTCTCTTTCTTAGGCGTTTCAACCAAGAACCAGGAAACCGACGCCCGCTTGCTCCGACTTGAGCAGACGCGCCTGACCAAGATCCTCAAATCGTCATTCATCCTTTTGGCAGGCGCTTCTGCTGCTTTCTCGCTACTAGCAGTGCAATATCCTATAACCAAGGTCCAGAAAGTGCACCTTGCTCGGCTTGAAACCCTAGACATATACTCCGCATCCCTACACAAACAGCAGCGCCAGTTCTTCAAGATCTACTACAACTCGTACGTGGACACGTTCCGACACTGTGTTGCCATGAAGCGCAAGAGCAAACAGACCTGGTTCAAGCTCGCATACAAGGGCTTTGCCAGAAACGCCTTGACAACGATCCCAGCCACCTCCGTGGGTCTACTTGTCTTCGAGATCATGCGTACCCGTCTTGCCGACAACTTTGACGGAGAACCGTTGTGAGGGCCGTTTCGTGTATATACTTATTTATTGAC
This sequence comes from Candidozyma ruelliae, assembly GCA_030582895.1. Taxonomy (NCBI): domain Eukaryota; kingdom Fungi; phylum Ascomycota; class Pichiomycetes; order Serinales; family Metschnikowiaceae; genus Candidozyma; species Candidozyma ruelliae. Next base: position 96,247 of record JAJMHE010000024.1, on the reverse strand, counting down.
CCGTCTTCTTGAGATAAGCGTTCCAGCCTGCTGATCTGTACCTTTCACCTTCCACCTGGGGGTCTCTGCCTTTGCCAAACAAGCCACGGCCAACAATGATAACGTCAGTTCCAGTAGAAATAACTTCATCAACCGTTCTGTATTGCTGACCCAAGGCATCTCCCTTATCGTCAAGACCTACACCGGGAGTCATGATCAACCAGTCGAATCCCTCATCGTGGCCTCCCATATCCTTTTGAGCAATAAAGCCAATGACGAAATCCTTATCGCTTTTGGCTATTTCCACAGTCTGCTTAGTGTACTCGCCGTATGCCAAAGAGCCCTTACTGGAAAGTTCCGCAAGCATCAACAACCCACGAGGCTCTGTTGTGGTCTCCTGTGCGGCTTCCTTCAAGCCTTTAACAATGCCAGCGCCGGTCACACCGTGAGCGTTGGTGATGTCAGCCCATTGGGCGATTTTGAACGCTCCTCCAGAGTACTGGTGCTTGACGGTGTTGCCGATATCAGCAAACTTTCTGTCTTCGAAGATCATGAAATTGTGCTTTTTGGCAAGCCCGAGAAGCGGAACAATCGTTCCCTCGTACGAAAAGTCGTCGATGATGTCAATGTGGGTCTTCACCAAACAGATGTAGGGACCTAACTTGTCAATGAGCGTCAAAAATTCACTAGTGGTGTTGACGTCAACCGAGGCGCACAAGTTGGATTTTTTGGCGTCCATGAGTCGGAGAAGACGCTGTGCCACAGGCGAGGCATGCTTTTCTGCTCTTTGGGTGTAGGTCTCTGACATGTCGGTGTTGACAATTATTAGTACTGAAGGATCTTCAAGCTCTTAGCGATGTCGTGCACATGATAAGCGCGTGATATCGGTCACGTGATTACAGTAAGTCAGCACTTCCTAGCAGCCCAAGTCCTTCATTAGGTGTGTAAGGTATGAAAACCTTTGCTCTTGAGCTGAATATGATGAACGACTCTTAGAAATTTATAAATTACTTATCTCACTCGTGTCTCCTTGTAGTGTAGAATTGTGCAATGCGTGCAGGTCCCATTGTGCATCTTGCAACCATATTGACGCTGATTTCAGTTTTCCAGTTCAGTAAGCGACCATTGATTCATAACTAATTAAATATCTTTTCCTTTCATTGATTTCAATTACATTTAATCCAATACCTGAACACGAGCCACCAATTTACTAATGTTCGAAATGAATCTAAACATAACCTCATCACACTAGTACCGTCTTTTTGATGACTTTATTCTAAAGCGTATGTATTGTATTGTCTATAATACTGACCTCTATTTGGTTTCAACCTCCTTCTCAAGCCCTGGGTACACCTGTTCTAGGTTTTTCCAAGTGAACTCCCAAAGGTCCTTGTTATCAGGAACAAGGAATTCATTCTGCAACACCAAAATCATATTCTTCATTGCCTCCAAGCTCGATTCGTTCACAAGGCTCTTCTCTTGCGCAGAGCTTATCTTATTCACTCTGACAAAATGATTCACAATACCAGTCCAGACAGTCATCCTCTCATCCTCCTTGAGCTCAGGATGAAGGTGAAGGAACGCTTTGCTCACCAAATTCAACACCTGCGAATGCGTCTCTGGGAATCCCTTTCTGTCCGTTGTGATTACCTCCTCCTTCTCGAGCTCTGCCAAAAGTGGGAAAAGCCCATACTCGTAGATACCTAGAGCTGTGAAATTCTCGCTGAGAGTTCCAGCGAGCAATGTGTTTTGCAAAATACTGACAGCGTGAAAACGCACCTCACGGCATGGATTGAAACACTGATGGGCCAAAGCTTGTATAAGCGGGTATGATATACGATTGCTTGAGAAGCCCAAAACACCCGTAAGATCAATTGATCTCTTGGATATCTTGATAAGCTTCTTGACATTGTTATTCTCATCTGTTCCTTCCGCGAGCTTGCTGTTTTCTCCAGGTTTAACGCTATCTTTAACCTGTTCCCATTGGGCACCCACAGCACCAAGTGAGGACACTTCGTCGAGGAGACCCAATAGAAGAATGTGGTTCTGGTCCGACACTTCATCTGAAGAGTCTTTGACTATCGACTCAACGAAGTCCAAGATCTCGTCAGCGAGATCGACAGATGATCCAGCCACTTTGAGGAAGTCCCAGAAACTCTCCTTTTGAATTAGAGGCCTGGTGTTGGATTCACGATCGACTAAGGAGAACAATGACTTTACGAGGGAAGCGCCATACTTGGTGACGATCTCTCTGTCAAAGGTGTTGATCATCTCTAAGGTCTCAAGTGCTTCCTTCTCGTGGCTTGAGGTGCTTTGGCGGGCCAACAAGAATAAATATGTCGAAAGTCTAACGTAACCTCTCTTGGAGATGTTGGACTTGCGGACTTCCATCAATTTGGCAACGAGCTTATCGGTTACTTCAGCATCGCTGACAATCAACGAGAAGCATACACCGACCTCAAACAAGAAAAGAATCTCAGATTCATAGAAGCGTCTCTTGTCTTCTGAATACTCGGGTATGTTTTCCAAGAGCAAATTCACAAATAGTTTTAGCTCCTCTTGGGAACCCTTGGACACTGAGTCAAATATTCCGGGGACATTAATGGATCTCACGCAGTCAATGGTGGACAACGTAGACTCAATCTCCTGGTCAGTTGGCTCAGGAGGATCGTCCGAATAGCCTTTCAAGAATGAGGAGAATGTGGATAATATTCCTGAGTTGTTAAGCGGTTTGGTGCCTTGTATGATGTACCGTGGTTTCACTTTGGCTAAAGGTGACAATTTGACCTTCTTTTGGAATTCACAGAACAAGTTTGGATTTATCAAGCAGTTCTCAAGTAAAGTCAATATGATCTTGATCACTCCATCCCAAGACTCGCTCACCTTGCATTCACCCTTTTTGACAAGCCTAAAAAGGACCACAGCAGCGAGTTGTGCCTTGAAGTCACGACCGAAATACACAGCCATATCACTGATGCTGATAACGTTTTCTTTCTTCTCAACGGTGATCTGGGTGATTGGAATCTCGCGACGAATATTCTCTTCTGGATTGGGTAATGGGAATGACTTATTGGCAAGGTGGGTAATGCTTGTCAATTCCTCGATGATGCGGTTCACAGGCTCCAAGATGCCATAGTGGATGCATATGCTTGCACATTTATCAATGGAAGACATCAATTTGGTAATAATGTTATCGTCTGATGCCTCCTTGAACACCTTGATAAGCGTATTTATGATGACATCAACGGAGCCTTCAAAAAATAACTTGTCAAACTGACACAAGGTAGCGTTGTCGATCGAGCCCAAACAGGTCTCCTTGTCGCGAGAAACCTTAGTTTGAGAAGAAATGAGGTTGTGCCAGACATCGTCGAACCACTTGTCAGTTCCATGATGCTCTTCAGGCATGATGATCTCACGGTCCCGGATAGAGCTGTAGATCTTTGAAAGATACCATTCGGGGAAATCCTTGCCCTTGTTGACTCCTCTTAGATTTCTCTTATAGGAATCGAGGTCCATTTGCTTCTTAACTTGAGGGTTGTGCAAGTCTGTATTAAGCATGATGATGGAGTAGGAAAGCACGAATACAGCATCTGTGTCAGGGTTCACAGGTTCGTTCTTCTCGTCTTCGCTCAAATCCTCGGGAGTGTAGTTCTTTTGACACTCAACATAGGCCTTGGCGAAAAGCTCGACAATTCTTTCAATCTGTTGTGACTCACCAGGAAGTCTGAACGACTTAAGAAGAAGTCTCAAAGCTTCATCGACACGCAAGCCTGCGAAGGTGAAAAGGTTCATGAACTCTCTTAGTAGGTCGGTATTAGATGGCTTAGCGAGGAATTCACCAAGTATCTTCTTATTGAGACGGCTGGATTTGTGGAAGAGGAGCAAGGCAAGCTCGTGGGTGTCGTTTGGATCTGACAAAAATTTCTTCTCTGCAAAGGCAGCCACACCCTTCTTTGGGTTCTCGTTAAAAATCTCAGTACATGTCACGAACGCGGTTTTCTTTTCCTTGTCAACAAGAAGTTGATGAGTGCCATTGTTATTGCTCTTGTTTGCAGTGGCATCGAGATTCTTAATACGATCGTTGATTCCAGCAACTAAAGAAAGAATCCCTTCCAAGCAAATAGGTGGAACATTGTCGGTTGATATGAGAGCCGCTTCAGGTAAGGCCAATTTGCAGAGGAAGTTTACGAAGTCGGCGGCCATGTTGAATCTCTCGAAATCGCAGTCGTACTCAATGAACAGTTGGGAGAAGAACTGAGGAGACCTTATCCAGAGCAAGGAGATAGACTCAACAATGGCCTCCTTGGAGGTTGCAATTCTCGTCGAGACGGCCATCTTGTTGCCCTTCAACGTGTTGTCCTTCGAGGTTGTAGGAGGCAAGATCGAGTGGAATAACAAGTTGAATGTCAATTCGATTTGAGACTTCAAGTGCTTGCCAAGTATTATGGCCATCGTGGAGAATAGCCTCAATGCAGCCAGCAACAAAGGAGGAGAGTCTGTCAGTGTGATGATTTGAAGCACATCCTTCGAAACAGGGTCCGCCACAAGGCCCATCAACGAGGGATGCTTGGGAATCTCAGAACCTGCAATCTCAATGGCGATATTAATGAGCAGCAAGGCGAATACACGAGTGCTCTCCATATGCTGGTATTGATTTGTTGGGGAAATCATGCAGATCAAGATCCCGAGGAACTCGTTGATGCAGACAATATCGAACTGTGGCTCCTTCTTGTCACTCAACGACGGCTTTCTCTTGGGAGATGTGGGGGCCAAGTCCACTGTGGGAGGCTTCAAGTCAGGAGTGGCGGCATTATCGTCGGCGATGGCGCTTTCGTCAGGAGAGCTGGTGCTGCCTATGACGTCAGCAGGTAGGTTATTGCCGGCGTAGTTCGAGGGAATGTCTTCTGAGTGTGTAGTTTCTGGCGTGAGTTCACGAAGACGCAGGAAGACACGGATTGTCATGGAAACCATGGCCATTTCGGCAGCCCTCCGAAGGACCTCGGAACGTCTCTTATTGCACGCAAGCGACAAGCACGTTTGTATGACCTCTGAAACCACCGCATTGGGTAGCAACTTCGAGAAAGGCGAGTCGACGATCGACTCCAATAGCCTCAACACCTTGAGTAGCACCGAATCGTCCGAGTTCTGGTCAGCAGCCTCGAACCTACAGTGTGTCAAGGAGCTTGTGATCTGCATAAGAGAGTTTTGAATGTTCTTGGAGTGCCAGCCCACGACCCCGTAGTCGAGGAACTTGTTGATTGCGTTGAGAGCTAGCGCCGTGACGTTTCCAGTGGTTGAGCTCGATTCCACCGCCATAAGAAACGGCGAGAGAATCGTGAGCGAGTCCACGGATGCAATGTCGGAGGTTTCCGTGAGAATAGCACGCAACTGCAAGAAGCTCAGGTGCAACGGGTTGGAGGTGGTGTTGGGGTTCGTGCCTCCATTGGCAGCTCGAGGAGTGGAAGTGGTCAGGGCGAAATGGGAGGAGGAAAGGCCCAAATTGGAGATTCCGTCCTCTTCGTCGAAAAGATCACCGCCTCCCAAAATGGCAGCCACACCCGTCTGGTGCCAGCGGTTCATTTTCCGCATGGCGGAGGAAATCACCATACATTCATTGATCACCAAGGTTATGGGGTCTATCGAGGCCGTATGGGGCGAAAAGGGCGGAGGCGCCTGCAATAGCGAGGCAGAAACCACACTTCGAGGGTTGATCGGTGTGGGAGTCCTGGAGAACATATTTGGGGTTTTGTTCACGAGGCTCCGTGGTGTTGATGAAATCCAGATCAGTGTAATTACACGTATATTTCAGGTGTAGAAGTGCGAAACCCATAAACCAGACCAGGCAGAGGGTGAGTGGGAGAAGTTTATATACAGATAAATAGATGGGATGGTTTTTGGAAAATGGGAGAATGGGGATTCACGAGGAAGTTTTCCATTCCCTTTTTAGGTTTTCTTCTCGTTTTTGGAGATTTGATGCTGGAAGCTGCTAGGGTAGGCTTATACTGTGAGCACAGCCTGGTGCGCTTCACATGAATGTGGGGAATGGAACCCTGCAAGAATCCCTCGACCTCTTATTTCGAAAATTTGTTCTAACCACTCTCAACAATTCACAACTTGGTGTTTTCGGGAATGTCTGAGAAGCTCCGGTGCGGAATTGTTGGTTGCAAATCGCTCTTCTGATCTTCTCAGCACTGCGAATGTAGATCCACCTAGTTAGCCAGATGTTTTGAACCTCCTTTCAGATTGCGAAATCCAAATTCCACCAACAGCCCAAATCAAGCAAAAACAAAATAAAACATCCCTTAATTGGGGTTCGAAGCTTGTAGTGTCAAATGTACCTCACTTTGATCCAAATGACAAACTCGAGTGCATTGCATGCAACGGCCACAATTGAGCTTTTTTGCCTTATGCAAAGAAGTAGAGGAGGATTTGAGCTTAGAGTCTTCAAATTCCACTCTCCTAGGATTGGGCCCGAGCCATCTTGATCTGCAATCGCGAAGAATCTCAAGCTTTGGTGCTTCAGATACGAGAAATGTCAAGGCAGAATCCGCTGCCGAGCTAAATCACCCTCTTGTAATAGTTTCTGAAAGACCTCCATCCGAGACGCCACTCCTTCTGCTTCAACTTAGGGCTATAGATCTGGAAGTCGCTCTTCTCAAGCTTCTCCAAGTAAAGAGCAGTAGGAATAGCGTTCAAGAACGGAATGAAAACAGCGTCAGGAAGTCCCTTCCGCCACTTTTTGTAATTTCTCTGGAGAAGGTTGTCGTGGGGCTTGCTCTTCACAAGCTTTTCGATGTCGTCTCTGACCTCGGCGAGCTTAGATCGAGCTGACAATAAGTGGTCATTGGCGGTGACTGCGGTCTCGAAAACAACGTTTTGAAGCTTTTCCTTGGTCTCTTCCTCCTGCGCCTTGTCTTTCAAATGCCCCTGGGCCAAACGAAGAACTTGCTCCTGAGAGAGCTCAAATTTCGTCATTAGATCAACTGGCATGGTGACAATGTTGTATGTGGAAGCATAATAGTCGAATCCCAAAATCATCGAGCTTACGGCAGTGGCCTGGCCGATATGAGCAGCAATGTCACTCACCCTGTTTTGCAATTGTGGAGAAAGCTCGAGTAAGTGGATCACAGAGGGAGAAATCAGCGGCAGAAGAAGCAATGCCTGTGTGGCATAGTTCAACTGAGAGTATGTGCCTTCTCCGTAGGAACAGATATCCTCCACCGTCTTGAACTGCTTGTTTTGAAGAAAGTGGCGTCTCGTCTGTAGATATTGATGGAAGTAGGATATGTCCAGATTGAGTCCCAGCCTCAAGGCATCTCTTAGAAGAAATATGGTAGGTTCATGAATTTCGCCATGATCAGTAAACGCTCTCGAAAGCAAATCCGACCAAAACTTGAACTTCATATCAGCTGTAGAAAGGCCCATAGAAGAAGATAGCTGGCTCAGCGCTCTCAGAGCCCTGCTTCCGGTTGCTGCGCCGCCATCATTGATTTTGTTGACCTCCAAACCAAATGCTTTAATTGCAAGGAATCCGTTTCTTGCGGGCTCAGGGATATACTGAGCTAGAATGTAAGACAGCCTATCGGAGTTCTCCAAAAGCACATTGACGTTTTCAGCAGAGCGAGCGAGTTGCTGTTCGTATGAGAAGGATCTCAGAGATAAGCTGAAGGTTCGAAAACCTCGAAGAATTCGACTAGTTTGGCTGGTTTTCATGGTAGGCCTTGTAGCAATGAAGTACTTGATCTATGGATGTGTGTAATGAGCATCGCGAAATCTGGGGCCAAATCTGAAACTACTCGAAAACCATGAAGGTGGAGGAGGTGCTTCCGAAAGTCTACTTTGATATCAAAATCGGCGAAAAGGATGTTGGTAGAGTCGTTGCTGAGCTTTTCGTGAAGAAAGCCCCGGAAACAACCGAGGCATTTGTGAATACCTTGGAGTCTTACAAGGGCCATAAGTTCAACAGAGTAATCAAGAACTTTATGGTGCAATGCGACAATGGCGTTGTCTCCGAATCTGACGACAAGATCGCTGTTGAAAATCAGGACGAAGCGTTCGAGGAGCCCTTCCTTCTCGCTCTAGCTGGCAAGTCTGTATCTCAGTTCTTCATCACCACACTCAAAGCACAGCACTTGGCAGGGCAACACACCTGTTTTGGCCGAGTCATAAAAGGCAAATCTGTCATAAGGGAAGTCGAAAACGTGCTGACTGACAAAGAGCATGTACCTGTTGAAAAGGATGCCGTGGTGATTGTGGATTGTGGAAATTGGGAGGAAGGTGATCCCGTGCCCATCTACAATGCGTGCTACGACGAGATTGCTGGTGATATATACGAGGAATATCCCGATGATGATTCCCACATTGACAAGGAGTCGTCAGCCTCTGTGCTCAAAGCTGCTACCACAATCAAGAACGCTGGTGGTGAGCTTTTCAAGTCAGGGAGCCCTCAAAAAGCGGCTTTAAAATTCAAAAAAGCCTTGAGATACGTAATGGAGTACTTTCCTGATCCCGATGAAGAGCCAGAGCTCTTCAAAAAGTATACCGACTTGAAGAAGAAAATATATCTCAATTTGTCGTTGATGACACTCAAGCTCAAGGACTACCACAAGTGCCTAGATTACTGCGAGTACCTCTTTGCCATGGCCCTCACACAGCAGGAGAAAGCAAAAACGCTATTCAGATCGGGAAGCGCTAAGATCGAGCTACGAAAGTACAAAGAGGCTATCCAGACACTTGAGCAAGCCCAGAAGCTTGTTCCAGGCGATGCTGCTATTGAAAAGGAGCTTGTTAGGGCTCAGCAGCTTCTTGAGGCATTTCAGAAGGCCGAGCGAGCCAAGTACGCAAAGTTCTTCGGGTAGCGAGTGGTGTGTTGCGAGTTATTGATGGGCCGACCCTAATTCCAAAATATGTAAATAATAAAGCTTTAAATCGTCTACACGCAAATATTCAATAACTAAGCTGCCTGTCTCTGGGGCCAACAGTCTCCATATGAAAAGGAGTTGACGGTCCAACACAGTAAGGTTGATGGGTTGTCGTGACTATCAGCTACGGTCGAGTTTTAGTCTTCATATGGTCAATTTGAGTAATCGCAAGTACAGAAATGGCTAAAAATTAAGATCTGGGTCCAAGATCAAAAACTGTTTGTTAACAAGTCTATTCAACTCTATCTTTAACTTTTCAATTTTTTGTGCGATTTTGCAAGACATGGTCCATTATGCCAAAAATGTTACACTCGACAAAAAAGTACTAATGAAGAATTCTTCGAGGAAGAATAAAACATCGGATTTAGTCAAAGAAAGGATGATTTTATAGACGCTAGTTCCGGCTATGTTATTATCACAGAGGAGGCATCTTCATGTGTCGCATGGCTGCAAAAAGGCCTCTAGAAAGCATATACAATTCGACTTTGCAAGAATAAGAGAAATACAAAAGTAAAAGACACATATCTGAAATCCAGCAGCAGAACAATTGTAACAGGATTCTTTGAAGTTCATAGCGGTAGACTTCCTAGTGGTTTAACGACATCCATCATAAACAACAATTAATGTAGACTGCTATTAGGTATCTATAGAGGAGTGGAGTGAGAAGAACGTACTACATTTATGAAGGTTTTCTTCTGATTTTTCGTTTTCGCCTTGGCTGTGCCCTTGCAAGTCAGTAAGTAAAAGAAAAAAAGGCTTTCAGTAGATTTCCCGAATATTACTCTATCTACCTTCGTACCTGCATACCACTATTGCCCTTTCTATTTCCTCCAGTCCTTCATACACCCCCCTCGTCCATCTCGCCTGCACACTCGCCTTGCAAAAACTTCAGCCCTAACGCCCAGCTCACGTGACCCACAAACCACAACCACTGCGCTGAAAAATTTTTTTTTTCTTCTTCACTTCCACCTCCAACATCACAAACTAAAATGTCCCGTCCTCAAGTTTCCGTTGTCTCCGCCCAGGGCGAGAAGACCTCCGCTCAGTTGCCCCTCCCAGCTGTTTTCAACGCTCCTATCAGAGTTGACATTGTCCACTCCGTGTTCGTCAGAGTGAACAAGAACAAGAGACAGGCTTACGCCGTCTCCGAGAAGGCTGGTCACCAGACCTCCGCTGAGTCCTGGGGTACCGGTAGAGCTGTTGCCAGAATCCCAAGAGTTGGTGGTTCCGGTACTCACCGTTCCGGTCAGGGTGCCTTCGGTAACATGTGTAGAGGCGGTCGTATGTTCGCTCCTACCAAGACCTGGAGAAGATGGCACGTGAAGGTGAACCAGAACGAGAAGCGTTACGCCACCGCTTCTGCCATTGCCGCTTCTGCTATCACATCTTTCGTTTTGGCCAGAGGCCACAGAGTCGAGCAGGTTGAGGAGTTGCCATTGGTTGTCTCCAACGACCTCGAGTCTGTCACCAAGACCAAGGACGCCGTTGCCGTGTTGAAGGCTGTTGGTGCCCACAAGGACATTGTCAGAGTGATCAAGTCCAAGAAGTTGAGAGCCGGTAAGGGTAAGTTGAGAAACAGAAGATGGGTCCAGAAGAGAGGTCCTTTGGTTGTCTACGCCAACGACAACGGTATCGCCAAGGCCTTGAGAAACATCCCAGGTGTCGACACCGCCCACGTTTCCCGTTTGGGCTTGTTGCAGTTGGCTCCAGGTGCCCACTTGGGTAGATTCGTTATCTGGACCCAGGCTGCTTTCGAGTCCTTGGACTCCATCTACGGTTCCGACAACACCAAGTCTGCCAAGTCCGGTTACGCCTTGCCTGCCAATGTTGTTGCCAACACCGACTTCAAGGCTTTGATCCAGTCCGCTGAGATCCAGGCTGTCGTCAGACCATCCAAGGGTGACGGTTTCTCCAAGAGACCTCACACCCAGAAGAAGAACCCATTGAAGAACAAGCAGGTTCTCTTGAGATTGAACCCTTACGCCAAGGTCTACTCCGAGCAGAAGTTGGGTTCCATCAAGGTTGAGAAGAAGAAGGCCAAGCCATCCAAGGGCCAGTTCGCTCACTTGTTGAAGCAGTAAACGTAGTGTTTTAGGATGCTAGATGTGAATACACAGTGAACTCACTTAGCTGTAGAGCATTGATGAGCGGAAGCGAAGTAATGCAAGTAGTCGATCACAAGCTTTTGGAGCATTGATAAGCGAAGCAATGCAAAATAATTCGGTTACCACTAATCTACGCATTGGTCACCTCATCAATGCAATGTAGTGAAGACCATTGATCTCAGCATTTGAGAATCAAACCGAATCAAGGAAAAGTAACCAAATAACACCTATTCAACCATCAATAGGTGGATGCTGAACAGTGTATTTGATAGCGATGTCGTAAGCCTTAGGCGAAAGCGAAACCATATAAAGTGGAGTAACATCAATTTTGAGTAACAGAGAAATATCACCCCAGAGCAATGACCACTTGAGCGTTTAGAAAGAGTCAGGGGACAGTCAAGGACGCTGCTTCGAGCTCATCTAACGTCTTTCAACGTCGCTTCGGTTCACCTGCCCTTAGCTTTTGAATATGGTTACGATGTCTCTTCAATAGCATGTTGAAAGACCCCGTTTCGGATGGAGGACATTAAAGAATTAAAAAATAGATGTATGACAGTTGATAGGTAAAAGGCATGCCGAATGACTCTCGAAGTGTATTTCATTAATCGGAATAGATGAGCAAGTCAGGGCGCTTTGGCTGGCTCCTACAGCATCTCACATGAAACGATTGATTAGTCCAGAATAAAACATAGTATATAACAAACGGCGAAGAAGAAAGAGTGGATGGGCGGTGCCCAGTATGAACAATTCGTGAGGCGTAAGCGGGCCCAGGCCGCAGAGCCAGATTTTTGATTTTGATGGAGGCGGCAGGCGGTAAGGAATGGCTGCAAAAAACCCGAAGGCAGACCCTGGCCTAAATTCAGCGAACCATATCTCAGACGGTAACAACTTGTTGAAACCAGATTCCGGATATCCGATTTCATCAACTTAGCAACGTAAGAATATAGACACCTGAATAGCAGACATTCAAGGCTCAGATGATACTGTAGAAGGTACTGGCAGTGGGTGCAAAAAACTCCTAAGACGCTGAGAATTTGATTCACACCTTCAACTCAATGACTGAACTAGACTTGACGAAACAAGCCACTGAAACACAACAGATAGCAATGTCAGCACCAAGTACTCGGAAGTTAGCAGCGCCAAAATTCAGATTTACATCAGATGAATGCATGGAATGCCATCAGCGCTGGCTGCGAAAAATACCATTAGCGAGCCCAAGACCTAGCAGTGGCTGCGAAAAGTCAAAACTGAGACAGACTCAAGCCCAAAACCAGGCAACTATGGCCCCGACATTGCAACGTAGCAAATGATGCAATGCCAGCCAAAGCTGAAAGGCCTCAATTTAGCATTCAGTCTCAGACAGAAAAGAAAAAGATGCAAAAAGATGGACCAGCGCTGGATGCTAGAGCCTGGGTTGAAGTCTCGCAGTGGCTGCGAAAAAGTTGGCTCAGGGCCCTCGACAATGAGAGAAGTCTCTCCATCGACTCACTGCTTAAACTGTCACACCGACTCGAAAATGAAACCAGCGACCTGAACCCCAGATAAATCTGGGCTCCAGGGCCTGGTTTCATTTAACTCTCCAAAACATTCTCGCTAAAGTACTTCGCCGTCAAGGCAGCCGTCGTGCCCACCACATTGCCAGCAGGCGAGTACTCGCAAATAGTGTACTGGCGCCAGGCGTTGTCGCACATCACCCGTGCACAACCCATCTGCTTTGTGGAAACCCACACAAGCTGGGTAAAGTGGCCAGTGGCAGAAGAGTAACCAGGATTGGAGAAGTCGTAGTCGGAGATTTCGTCGTACCAGGCGTCAACGGGGGCAGCACCGCCAACGTATCCTGCAGCTAAGTTTTCTCCGTAAGGTCCGCCAGAGTGGACGAGTTTGACGTTGTCGCAGTCGAAGTTGGAGGCAGCGTAGTCGGCAGCGTACTGGGCCAAAGTGGTGTTCCATGTGAGCGCGGGGGCCGAGTGGAGGGCTCTTTTTGTGTTTGTTTCCTCGAGAATCGCGCTTTCGAAGGAACTGAGCGAGCTCGCGCTGGAGTCGCTCGAGGAGGCCGTCGAGGCAGTGGAAGTAGTCGCACTGGAGGATTTTGTCACCAACGTCGTGGGGACGTAAGTGGAAGAAGTGGACAAGGAGGTGGAAACTGAGACAGTGGAGGTGGCAGAGGAGGAAGTCAAAGTTTCAATTTCACTCGAAGTCTCAGCTTCGGTAACGGGGGTCGCCGTCAGCGGGGGCTGGGTGCTGTAGGTGGTGGTGTCGTAGACTGTGGTGATCACAGTGGAAGCGGTGTGCCATCTGGTAATAGTGGCTGCGTGCGCAGCGGCAGCGAAAACGAGTGCAAGCTTCATAAAGAAAGACGGGAGTTGGCCAAAGAATGGAAGGGGAAGGAAAAGAAGGTTTGGGTTTGGATTTGGATTTGGGTTTGGCTTGGATCGTGTGGGTGTTATATATGGGCGTGCTGGCTGGTTGGCAGTTTGCAGCCAGCGGAGGGCGCTGGCGGTGCGACGTTTTTGGTGATGTGGAGGGAGGTGAAGGGAAGAATCCAAAAAGTGGTGGAAAAGATTTCAAAAAGCTCAAAAAGACGGTGTAGCTAAAAGCCTCGACAATACGGCAAGTTTATCATCAAGTGACAGCATTTCTGGAGTTTCGTGTTGTTCTGGTGGTTGTATGGGGTGGGTTTTGAATGGCTGCGAAATGGCTGCGAAATGGCTGCGAGTGCGAAACGGTCGAAGCCTAGTCCTGCGCGAACTATCCTCGCTGAGCGAGAGTCTACTTAGCTTTTTTGACAGAAATTATTGATAAAAATACAAAAGAAAAGAAAAGCGAAAAAAAAAATTCTCTTGTGCTATCGAACACAAACAGTGAATCTTCTCTTCTTTATTCTCCTTCCTCAAATATGAGTTTCGAATCTCCCTGGCTCGTTTCACTCGCCTTCACTCGCTGGCTGCGAATATGCTGAACACTCCCCAGAAAGGAAACTCCGATCCACTTTCGATCCACCGCCAGGAACACTTCCGACAAGCACCAGACAAAAATTCGACAATGAAACAAGCTCATTTCACCTTTGCATCGTCAACTAAGTCCAGGAGCAATTCGAAATTAGCCTCCAGCCAACCCTGGATTCTGAGGCCACGGCTTCGTCGTTTTCAGCCAATTCACCGGGCATTCTAGATCGAAAATCAACTCTTTCATGAACCAGGGTCTTATGCCTGGTGCATATACTGGGGCAAGAACCCTAACTGCGCCTGCTTCAGGGGCACAGCTTGCTGTTTCTCTTTCGGTATATTATGTGTGATCTGGGAAATAAATGGCTGCAAAAATTGCGCATGGCTTTTTTCTCGTATGTAGTGCTGGTCCAGCGTCAAAATCCGTAAACCAGCCAACGGTGAATTGTTCACCTAACACCGTCCGAGCGAAGCTATACAATGCCTGAGTATAGTACCTGCTTTCTATTGGCTCTTCGGATTTTTGCTTCAATTACGTGCTAAGCGAATCGGATTAGCCAGATCAAGCAAAGTCTAAGTTTCGATATTGAGGGTCTAGCGGCGCACTGAAGGTTGGAAAGTGGGCTTAGTGATTTATCGTGGAGTAGGATTCAAGTTGCAAGTAGCAGATACTTGGCTCACTAAGCTTTAGATTAAAAAGAAAAAAAAAAAAAAAAGAAAAATGCCCGAGAAAAAGAAAAGACAATACTGCCGCATTGTGGAGTTAAACTTAGAAGATAGACCAAGTTCCACACTTTGCAATCAAGGTGCCTTCTCTGTGCTCCGTCTCATCATGGAAGATATTTATGTTTCCAATAATTAATGACTATAGTTCCAGAGACTAAGCGTCGCTGTTTTTTCTTTCTTTCTTTCTTTCTTTTTTTTTTTTTTTTTCTTTTTTTTTTTATTTTTTCAATTCAAGCTTTCGGGCTGGTAAACGAAAGCTGCAGAGAAAATTGGGAAGCTTCGTTAGTGAATGGAAATCCTGCTGAGTTTTCATGTACCTCAAAAATCAGCGCTCCCAAAGTTCAACCTCTTACTGGCTTCACTTCAGTGTTTTATCACTAGTATTCTCGTATTTCGACGCTCCTTCTCTCAAGCCCTTTTATTTTTACGAAAAAAGCGTCTTCCCCGAAAGGTACCGAGATACTATCCTACCGATTCGAAGAGGTGATTCTCTCTTTTCGCAGCCAAACTCACCATTTCCAAATGCGGAAAGCGCCGATCCGAAATCACATCCACCGAAGAAAAAAAAAAGAAATAAGACGAATCCAATTCCCGATTCCACGGCTCCCGACGCAAGGTTTAAATTTTCTGATCTCCCGGGGTGCCGCCTGGGGAGGTGGATAGCAACATCCACATACGTTTTCCCGCTATGCCTGAGGAGGTCCGCCCAGGAAGCCCCTCAGCAAGAAGTCAAAATCCAGATACACTGTAAGCAAAAATGAAACTGCTTTTCTGCCTTCAATAATCAAAATATCTTGGGAGTATCGTTTTCGTCCGAAAATGGCGTGTCTCGCTTCGGCTATCTATCAGGGCATATCGCCAAACCTGCAGCGAGCTGTCAATCAGCCCGCTTCCCGCACGTGATGCAACCTCGAGCCTCGTTGGCTTGACTCCTATCTGGATACCACTTCCAAACCCACTTTTCACCTTTCCAGCGACAAAACCACCTAGAGTTTTAAAACTCTCATATATAGAGCTGGAAAGTCCTAAATTTCACCCAAAAGTCTATTTCCCCTAGAAATTTCGCCAATACCCGCGTTCTCCACATCCGGCAGCACTTGATCTGGACAACATGCTTAGAGGAATCAGAAAAAAGGCCTCCCTACTTTCCCTTTCGCTGGGGTCTTCAGCTGAGGAGACTTTGGAACAGCACGAACGCTATCACAAAGTTCTAAAGCAGGTTCGTGATTTTGAATGTGCTCTTCAGGCCATGGACTTCTTGCTTGACGATAGAGGTGAACAGGGCACTGATCTCCTCAAAAAGGAGGCAGATAAGCACAAAAAGAACCATCCCAAGGCTCCAGCGGCCATTTTTCCCTTGGCTCTTGGAGTTATGGAGTTCATAGAGGCCACGTTGGGATTCGAGACGGAGGTCATGAACAGAGCCCACAACACCTTGTCGGAAGCTGAGGAAGCCTCGCTTGCCCATTCTAAGTACAACCAGAGAATCCATCTTTCAACTTCACACATATACCCCCCAGGAACGGAGTTTCAGGTGACTTACGCCGAGCTGACGTTGCTAAATGCGCTCGTGATGCTCTTGCACGAGAACAACGGTATGATGGAGCAGGCCAAGGCTTTATTCAAGTTGAGGAAGGCTTACCAGATTCTCGACTCCACATACAAGAAAATAAAGGAGTCTGAGCCGATCTTCAACCAGAACTTGGCCAAGTTCCGCAAGCAAGCCAATGGTTCACTGGTTTCGTCAGTGGACTTGCCGGGATTCAAAATTCCCGAATCTGCTAATTCCTCCCTGGCATCTCTTCCCGAGGACTTGAAGTTGATGAAGAATATGGAGCAGATTTACCAGATGAGGAGGGCGAGAATCGAGGGAACCGGTGCGTCATCTTCTCAAGTTGATCTTTTTGCTGGGCTGGCTTCTCAGTCTTTGGCCTCCAAAAGCAGCTTGCCATCCCTCCAAACTTCTGGAATCCAGTCCAGCAGGCCTGCCACCGCCACCCCTCCACACATTTCTGCTGCCAACTCTGCCTTTGCCAGAAAGGATGAGGATTCTCTGCAGAATGACGAGGAAGACGATCTAGACGAGTTTTCCGACGCTGGAGACTCGTTTGCGTTGTCCAACCAAGCCAATGAACCCTCTTATTATGGTGATTCTTTGACTCCACCAACGACGCAATTTGGCTCATCGAGTCTCTACGATAACAGAAGCTCGTCAGCCGTGTCTGTGGACACTTCGGAGAGCTCCTCAAATTCATCCAATGCCCATTTGCACGTTTCGACTATCGACGAATTTATTCATTCCGGTGTGCAGTTGTGTTTTGGTATTTTGCAGGTGGTGCTTTCGTTGATTCCTCCTGCAATTGGCAAAGTCCTCTCTATTGTTGGTTTCAAGGGCGACAGAGACATCGGACTACGCATGCTTTGGCGCACAGCTATCACAGCTAGAAACATTCACGGTGAGTTGGCACTTTTGTGTCTTTTGGTGTTCTACGACGGCCCCATACAATTCATAGACGTGGGATTCATGCTACCTGGTCACGAAGATGACAACATTACGGATATTCTCTCCATATCAGAGAAGACTAGCGTCACGGACGAGGAGCTCACTCAGATCATCAACAATCCCAACTTATACACGAAACAGATTCTTGCCAAAGCAAGGTATCTTTTCCCACACAACGCATTGTGGCTTTTGCAGGAAGGAAGAACATTGGCAGCACAAGGCAAGATACACCAGGCGCTAGATCTCATGCAGTCGTTCACTGACGATCCAAAGACAAAGATCAACATGGAACAAGTCGAGGCTCTTTTGACGTTCGACAGAGCTATGCTTTATGCTTTCACTCACAGCTACGACAATGCTGCTCGTGACTTCTTGAGGCTACTTGAGATCAACTCCTGGTCTCTGGCAGTCTATCTCTTCTTTGCTGGTGCCTGCTACTTAGAACAATGGCGTATGATCCAGGCTGATGAGGTGAAATACGAAACGGAAGCTGAGAAGGAGGAGAGGCTAGAATTCTATGCGAAGAAGGCCGATCACTACTTGAAGCTTGCTCCAACTTATGTACCTGGTCATGGCCACAATGCAAAGAAAAAGAAGGGAGGCATCGGAGGCAGCAATAAGCAGATGCCATTTGACAAGTTTGTTTTGCGCAAGACAAAACACATCGAAGAGACTAAGGCCAAGAACCCAGATTTAGCTTACATTGAGTGCGTGGGAACCTCCCTCGTGCACGAGCTTGTTTATTTCTGGAATGGTTACAACAGAATGACTCAAGAAGATCTTCTACTTCTGAACAGGATGTTGAAGTTTTCTATTGGCCCTCATGCAAAGATCCCCGAGACTTTTGACGAAGGCATGATCAGAAATTTCTTTGAAGCGATAACCTTGAGACAAAGTGGCGATGTGAAGGAGGGCTTGACGCAGCTTGACACCGAGGTGATCTCCAAGTATGTGGTTCAGGACTCCGCCAACGCGCCATTCAAGTTCAACAAGATGACCTACTCACCATATTTATACCCCACTGCACTTTACGAGAAGGCCATGTTCGTGTGGTTACTCAAGTCTCAGGCTGATCCGAGAAAAGCCATTGCCGAAAGCTCTAGCTGGTTGAGAAAGGCCGAGGCTACCTCTGATGTTGGCGATTACGAGTTGAGCAACCGTACGAGTATGAGGATTAAGGCTGCTTCGGAGCGGTTGGACCTGTTGAAGCATCAATTGTGAGCTTCTAATTGAAGTAATTGTCGACCATGTTGTACGCGACATTGACGCGGAAGACTATCGTGAGTATCCACACAAGCGCTAGAATTGGAAGAATACCGGCAATGATGATAAACTGTAGAGCTTTAGCAGGATTGACGCTCGTGCCACGTCTAGAGACCGATAGACTGTTGAAGAACGGAAGTGAGTTGAATCCGTAAAACGTGATGACGAAGTAGTAGCCTATGGCACCAAAATATAAAGAGTTGCCCAACAACAAGGAAATGAAAGACCTTTTGTTGTTTATGAGTGGAAGCAAGAAGAATTGCAACAAGTATAGCAAGCACCAGATTATCAAGAAAGAGTTGCAGTGGACATCAAAGCAGAAGGTCCAGTCGATGTAGTTGGCATTGTAACGGGAAGCCAAGGACCAGGCATTGACAACAGTGAAATCCGGATTCGTCAATCGGTTTGTCACGGCCCACAGCAAAGTCGCTACGAAGAAACCCGTAACATAGAAGTCAATGCACACCATATTGAAAATTAGCTTCAAGATGTCCCAAATGTGAGGCAGGTAGGCTGCACCCCAGGCAATTGCGCTGACTGACAAAAGAACTGTGAGCAAAATCAAAAACGAAGGGTCGTCTCTGGCGTAAGACGATCTCCTGCTATTCTGCTGCTTGTATGTGTTGGATCTGTACATCTTTCTTGGGTTCACTATCAAGTAGAACACCTCCCATGTTGCCGTCTCGAAGTCGAGAGTTTTGGGCTTGAAGAGTCTCTTGAAGAGCCTTTTCCAGTTCCCCAATAGCCCCTGTCTGTCGGGAGTTCTGGCAGGAACGAATGTTGAAGGCGTTGGTCTAGAGGACTCCGGAAAGGAAGCAAGCGAAACGGAACCGGGAGTTTGAAAGTTCCGAGGCAGATTGGCGGGCTGAGGAAACAAGTCCTGATACGCGTAGGGCAAGTTGCCTCTTTTGCTCATTGTGTGGTGGTGTTTGATGGAGCCTTCTGTTGAGGTGTCTTAGATTTGGCGTTAGTGCGAATGTAGATAGAGGAAGGAGGACAGGAACAGCAGTCAAAGAGAATAGTAAGATGAGTATAACAGGTAGAATAATTGAGAGTAAGCGAAGATTTTACTTTGCCTTAGTTCTTCAATCGCAGATTGAATTCATTTCTGCTGGATGTGGACATGTGCTACTGGTGGATTAGGGTACTCACCGTGAATTTGCAGCCAAAGTACAGAACGCAAATGCCTTGAGGTACTAGACCTACACTGTCTCCAATGCTCGTAATATCTACAAATCGGGTTCCTTCAAGTTAATTAAATAAATAGCAAGCCTCACGTCTTCGTATCTCCTCCCTTTTCTCCCTTTCGGTACACCAACCGACACAGAGACAAGTAGCTCTCGAACAAGACGTAGTACACCTGGCGGGACCAGAACTCGGCCATCTCGGGATCCTCCAACACATAGGCACCTACCATCATGTAGGCGGCAAAAAGGGCACCCACAGGCGCATTGAATCTCCGGAGAATCAAAAACGACAAGTGCTGGCTCGAACTGTAGCGATGGTAGGCCGCTGCCCGACGCCCAGCACAACGGGAACAACGATGAACACGCCCTTCGTACTCCGGATAGCGCTCTCTTCTGGCGTTTTGTTCCCTGACTCGAGTCCGGCCTCTTTGTTCGTCTGTGGGCATCACATGGACGAAGGGCCCTGATGCTCCGACGATTGTCCCAACTCCAGGGACGGTGGTACCCTGTGCAGCAGTAGTAAAGCTGCTGCTTGTTCTTGGAATTGAGCTAGTTTGGCTTCTTCTTCCTATGGGTCGTACGGGCGCATTTGGAGGAGGTTGGGGTGGCTGATTGCGAGAGGGAGTATCAGCATAGAGAGAGTCGTCCGAGCTTGACGAGTTCCTCGATTGAGTCTGGCGACTCTTGCGGTTTTTAGCAGGTTGTTTAGTCATGTAGCAGCAATATTAGTGGTAGCAGTCAAGAAGGTGTGGTTGCAAATGGGTGCAAAAAGGACCCGCACTATGTGAGGGCGAGCCATGAGGCTACCAACCATACTTCGAATAATGCTTTTAGGTTAAAGCGTCAAAAGAGCTTCCACCGAAAATTCTGGCATACCGCCAAAATCTATAAATCACTCCTGACGATTTTCGTTTCTGGACTCGAGGGCTCTCAGCGCCATGTGGGACATGTTGAACGAGTTGAACTTGCCCTGGTAGATATCATCACCGTCATAGGAATTCCTGCGATTGGCTTGGGGATCGCTATCAAAGAGATTGTGCATCTCGTCCAGCCACATGTTCAGTAGATACCTGTCCTTGTCTTCCCTTGAAACACAATCTTGACCAGTGCTTTGAACAGGAAACCGTCGAATACTTCCTAACACACCCGCAAAGCACTCAGGTTGTGACTTAGATTTTGCTGTTATGTGACTTGAGAACCTGAGCCTGATCAGGGTCCAGGTTGAAAGAAGCGCTTCGTGTTCAATCTTCATGGCATAGTCAGTCAGTTGGTGTATTATCAGCGAGTCCCTCTCCTCATGTTGCTGTTTTAAGTCAAGCAATCTTTGCTGTGTTCTATTAAGGTTTGTTTGTTCAGCCAAGCGATCGGTCTTGCCCACGAGGTTCTGAAAATTCTGAATTTCTCGAGCTATATCAAATATGGCCAGCATGGTTGTTGTCTCGATGTCTTCAGCGTCCCCAGTGGCTAACACGCGCTCCTCTTCAATCTCCTCAGGATGTGTTTTATCTTCTTCGCGTTCCCTCGAGATAGGATCAATCTCGTATCGTCTCATAGGAACCAAGGTGCTCATCGAGGCATGGCTGCTGACTTTGCTGGAATTGCCAAACAGTCTCCATGAAGCATTGAGGTTTTCAGTCAGAGACAGCGAGCCTGAATTCTCGCAGGTTTGAGTTGTTGACAAGTCTGCCTTCCTAGTTGGAGAATGGAGACTTCCTCTGTCATCCGTTGAAGGATGGTGTGTGTCAGAATGGCTCGCAAAAACATTTTTTTCTTTGAACGGAAAACTCATGTCCTCTGTTGACTGTTCGCTCGAGCTTAGATCAGGATGCAACGGAGCCCAACGACGGTTCAACTTGTGAGAGTGCAGTGAACGGGACAAACCCCGTCCAATGTCCCCCACCATAGGAATATTCTTATTTGGAGGAGCATTGCCATGCATTGTATCAAGATAGGCGGAGCTTCTTCGGCTTTGTTCATTCTTTATAGCCCTGTGCCGAAGTTCATCATTTCCATGATGCTTGCGAGGTAGCTGTGTTGACTGTGATCTGTGTGACTCTGACGCAAGTTCACGACTCAATTGGCTTACTTTGCTGGTAGAGCTAGCCCTAGTGAGCGGTCTTCCCCGATGTAGCTCGGGCATTGATAATCAAACTACCTGAGACTTGTTGAAATCAGCTGTTGATGATAACGCGCGGAATGGCGTGAGCAAGTTCCAGAATCGATTATGTTGAGCCCAGCGACAGAATGGGATGTAAAGAGCAAAACTTGAGCGAATGATAATGAGAAAGTCGTTGTTTGGGAGTTTTTGGCCGAGTTGGGCAACTTTTGGATCCTGAAAGCAGCTTATCTCCACGTGACCTGATCGGAAAATCTATCAACTTGCAGATAAACTTGGGACGCGGAACTCTATTGGATCCTGCAGAATCTCTTATCGCTCGAACTATTTCTTGGAATGGCATAGCGAGGCTCGAGGTGATTGTTTAGGCCGCAACATTGAAAGTTAACGATCCTTCGTTGATTCCGTGTTTTGCAGACTCGATCAAAAGTTTCTGTCTTTTCACCACCAAAGAAGACAAATGTATGATTTTTGACTTCTTCTTGGTCAACGCTTGCACAATGTTCTCTTCAGACTTTTTCTTTTTCTGTGATCCCACGTCCTCGAATATTTTTGAAAGTGCCTCCACCGTCTCGTTCAAATAGTCTTGCATGCCCTCGAGAATCTCGCAATAGTTTCCCTTATTGAGGTAGAACATAAATGCGTAAGTCCACATCAACGTCCTTCTGCCTCCTATTAAGCTTCGAACAGCATCTGACATGAACTGTGCATCGTCCCAAGAAACGTTCCTCTTGTCGTTGCGAGTTTGTGATTTCATGAATATGAGCATGTAGCGGTGGATGTTGTTGAGAGTGCGTTCATCACCTTTCATCGAGGTCTGGTGAATTGCAAAACGCTTGTAGTAGTGCAAGTAACGTGCAAGAGCGTTCTGAGCCTCTGTCTTTCCCAAATCGACCTGTTTACGCTCGTGGAATCTGTTACACGACCAATGTGACTGAGTGTGTGCTCTCCAGTCGTGCAAGCAGATCCAGCAAAATTGGAATCGACAGTGCTGGCAGACCATATAGTTGCAGCCTCCGTTTTTTTCAATCAGAGCAGTGCACTGGGGACAATTCTGAGTATTTGCATCAATCCAGTTGAAGGTCTCCGAATCGTCCTGGCACCTTTTGATCCACTGAGCTGCAATCAGACAAGAACAAGGAAGATGGTTCTCGTACTGGCAGTCGAAGCAGAACTCATGCGAGGAAGGGCATCTGACAATCGGCACATGCTCTAGGTTAGGGTTCTTGGAGAAGTTGAAGCCAAATGGCCGTGTGTTGTTTGAAAGTTCAACAAAAGTCTCGCAATCGACAGCCGGACACCACTTGAAGCGGTTTCTTGAAGAGTCTAGGGCCACTCTGATCGCTGCTTGTATAAGCTGGTTACTGAGAACGGGGTCCTGATTCTCCTCTGCCCAGTTCAAGTCTTTGAATTCGATTTTTCCAACCTGAACGTCGTAGGCTTTGGCCAAATCATACTCGTAATTGTCAAAATTTGTCTGGTTCTGTTGTTGCCTCTCCTCTTCCAGTTCACTGTCAGAGTCACTATCACTCTTCTCGGGAGCAGACTCGGCCAGCTGGGGCTCCTCAACTGGAGCAAATTGTAGAAGTTTCTCTACGTCAGCATGGTACAAGGCCAAATTGCACTGCGGGTCCATGCACCTTGCTAGCTCACCTTTGCTGATGATTCCCTGCAAGTATTGGCCATAGCAGGGAGCACAAAACTCGTGTCCGCAAGAGAGACTAAATGTCTCCAAAGGCCCCGATTCACAGCAAACGAAGCACATGTAGTCCTCACCCTGCGATTTGACCGAGTATGTCTCTCCTAGAGTCTCCGGAAGTCCGCACTTCAGTCGTAGTCTCTTCTGGTCATCGTAGAAATCGCTGGTGAGCTCGTCCACCAGCCACTTCTTGTAGTGCAACATGACGAGAATCTCGTCCAAACTGTGGTCCACAATCAAAGTGTCTTTGATCTTCTTGGCTGGTCCTAGCACCTTCTCCATGATGTACCAACTGAGCTTCATGGGTCGGTACAGAGACAGACAGAGGTGGTTCAGCGAGGATTTAGGCCACAGGACTATGAAGTTTACGTCCAGATGGTCGTTTTGGTCGCTTTTGGCCGAAGAAGGGGCGATATCGCCATCATCTTCAATCAGTACTAGCAGATTCTCATCGTCCTCGTAGTCAAAGCTGATGCCGGACTCGTCGGAGTCCACGTCGGAATGGGGCATAAATAAGGTTTTTGTGGTGTTTTGAGATAGTCTGCAATAAATATAAAAAGCCGGTGGTGGTGTTCAAGGTCTATAGATAAGTGCTGCTAAGATTACAGTGATTCGCAGCCTGATGCTATATGTCAGAAGCTCACCAGTAGGAAAGTGCAGGGAACAGAGAAAGTGGAATGATGCAAAAATGTGTATATGCAATTTTGGAAGCAAAAAGGCATCTTCGAAAAAGCTTGAAATCTCAAATTTACTTCAAGTTCTCGAGAGCTTTTCGAAGGAGCCTCTTCTCCTCTCCGACTATGTATGCTATGGTGTCTGATCTGGGTCCTGGAGCCTTGAAATCCTTATATCTCTGCAAACGGCCCTCGACCCATCCTTTGAGAATTTTCCTCTCTGAATCGGAAAGCTCAGGATTTAAAAGCATCTTTTCCATTCTTTTGACCATCTTTCTCTCGCTGGGTGCCCGTGCAAGCTTGTGGTAGAAGACCTTGAACGGCATGGTTAGAAGATGCAAAAGCGCCTTGGTCTGCTTTGTAGGATGGCCGTCAGACTGAATTTTGGGCAGAAGCTGCCACAGCTCAGGCGATCCTGGGACCTCGCACTCTTTCTTCTCTTCACAGCCTCCGCAATCGTCGTTTTTGCAGCCATCGTCGTTGCAACCTTCTTCGTCATGTTCGTCCTCGTGACACCCATGACAATCCTCATCCTGACAGCCTCCACACATCTCATTCACAATCTCAAAACCGTGAGATTCGTACCAGTCAAGCTTGAGGTCTAGAGCTCTCTTTGTCTTTTCGGCAGCCTTGGCCTTTTTGAGGTATGCAAACATTTGCACAGTCAAGAGACATGATGTGTTGGGGTTGTCGTGACAGATGAAGCCGTACTGCTGGAGGAGGAACGGGTTGCTGAGCTCGTTTCCGTAGGTGTTGAAGAGCTCGTAGTTGTGCTCTTTTGATGGGAGTCTGGTAACCACGATATCGCAGCACTTGGAGCTGTCAGAGAGTTCTTTGGCGAGATCAAATTGGTTGCCATCTAAATCTGGGAATTTTGTTTCTTCGCTTGCATCGGCTTTGATGTCCTCCTCGTCTTCGTCTCCACTGAGAGAAAGCGTGGATACCTCTTCTTCGTCCTTGTCTGTCTCATCGTCGGAGTCCTCCATGCGCTCAATGTCTGACATCAGAATAGCCTGATTCTTACCTTCTTCTTCTTCGTTGTTTTCCTCAATGCTTTCGGTTTCACTTACCATGTCCTCCTCTGAGTCTTCCGAGTCAGACGAAAGCGGAATGGTTTCCATTAAGTCTTCAACGGCGGAGTCATCCTTCTGTTCTGTTTCTCGTTCTTCTTCTTCGTTGAACTCTCCTTCTTCTTCCATTATCGCCTCCTCGTCGCTCTCGTCTTCATGGCCACAGTCACTTTCACCACAGCGTTCACAAAGTCCTTCATCGTCGTCGCAGACAAATTGAACATTTTCTCCAGGAACAACCCCCTCTTCAGTTCTCACTGGCAGAAGATGATTGAAAAGGTCAGCTCCGGGGACTAGCGAGAGCCCGTGGTAGCGGTCGACTGTGAACGCTCGGGATACGACGGTTTGTATGCATTTGGCAAAGAAGCGAAGTTTGGGGTGCTCTTCGGTCACGTCTTCACCTTCTTCGAGTTTGAGAATATCTGGAGTCGTCTGAATTGTATCGTTTGTTTTGGCAAAATTGACACACTCTAGATAGAACAGAACAAGCTCGCCTGAGTCTAGCATGCTCAACAAGTCACACTCAGTATTGAACAAAGCCTTCTTCTCCTCCTCGGACCACAAGCACAATGGGAGAAACATTTCCTCGTCTGCATTTAGCTCAAAAGTGCAAAGATAAGCGTGCCATGGTGATCTTTCACCCAAGGACTGTTCGTACAAGAATGTCAAGACTATGGCGTGCATCCCCTGAGTCAAGTCGATGGCGGGGTCTGAAGGCTCATAGTCAAGTAGCAAATTGTACAAAAAGGAGTTCTTTGGGGACAAAACTGAGCTTTTTGGAATCCGAAGGATCATAGTATCACCACTCGGATCGGGCTGATCCTTGAGTTTCCAGAACACACCGAGCCCGCCCCAAGGGGACTTTTTGACCTCAACCAAATCGGAATTCCAAAATGCATTATCTTCTAGCCACCCAAACAAGCCTTCTATTTTAGATATCAAGGTGGAAGACATATATGGTGGAAGCAGATGTGTTGGTATCTATCCGATGAGCATCGTGGAGTGCAGATATGCAAGTGGATATGGAGTAGGAAGACTGATACATACTAATTTATCAAGAAGGAAGGAAAAAATTGATACTTCGTATTTTAAAGTCGTGTCACAAGCTTTGATCTTGAAAAAAAAAATAGTAGAATATTTCTGATTTGACTTGATAGAAGGGACTTACTATCGGTAGGCGATTTCGCAGCCGTCCTTGCACCCTTTCACTTCACACATTGCTTGCAGATATCCTTTTTGTGTTAGCACAAACTTTTGCTGAAATACTTGTAACGCTTCATTCGGAAATCGGGAGTAATTCTCGAGGCCTAATTTTTTTGACGAAGATACGGCACACTACAATGAGATAAGGGTAACCGGTCATGCCATGAAAGCCGGGTCAGCATTTCAGCTTTATTTTCAAGTTTATTGCTTCTTCAAGATATTAATTTTACTCTTTGCATCATCCACATGATGCAAAGTTCATGCCAAAATGGCCATTCTCTCGCCCTGGAAATTTGCACCCAAAGCAGGGTTACCCGGCCCACAAAAATTCGCACTATATAAACCCCATCGCACCTGCCACCTTGGTTTTGAAAACCAACCATCAGTAGTGGTTATACTACTCTAATACAAGTATAACTTCGTGCCTTTGGCACACTACTATAAAGACCCTAGTGTTGCTCTAACTACGCCGCGTTAGCGATAGCGTGACCTGGGCTTCACGTTCAGCTAAGTGTTGTTTGACCTGCCTAACAAACAGGGCACAATCCACACTCCGTTTCTGGTCTTTTAGATCATTGCATTCCCAAGGTTTTCCTAATCTCTGGCAGATGCATCGACCATGTCGATAGCAGTTCCGTCAGATCAAAGCCTGGTGCTACATTTCATTGTAAGTTGAAAGTTCTCTTGCCTAGTAGCTGTGTAATCAAGCCTCACTCATTTCCGATTGTGATATTCAGTGGAATATGGTTTAAGTCTTAGAAGAGTTAGCTTATCGCTAAATTAGCTCTCCAATAGCTCTTATGCTGCAATGTTGAAGGCATCTTCGATGTTCGGGCACGTGACTAAATTTCTGTTGATTCACATTTTCGCCTCACCAAAAGTCCCATATCGATTTAACAAATTAACCTATGGCTCACAGATTACTTGTTAACGTCATTTTCACAGGCGCCTCTGTGTTTGGACGTGCTTTCACTGAAGCATACAGACAGGCAGCAAAAGCTAGTGCAACTGCTGCTGCCACAGGGGCCACCAAGGCTAAGTCTACTGGAGGAATTCCTGTTGAGGAAGCCTTGAAGATCTTGGACATAGAAAAAGACAAGCTCACGTTGGAGGAGATCGAAAAGAAATATGAGTATCTTTTCGACGTGAACTCGAAGGAGAAGGGTAACTCCTTCTTCTTGCAATCCAAAGTGTACTACGCAACAGACACTTTGCGGAAAGAGCTAGAATATCTACAAAAGTTAAAGGAGGCGAAGAACAGTGGTACTGAGACGCTGTAGATGCAGCGTCTTGTCTCATAATATTGGCATAACGGATCTGTAAATAATTGAATAACAAGTGATGAGCACCATGTGCGGCATATGAAACGGTGATGTAACTTCATTTTGTAAAGACTTGGGTAGAATGTCATGTCAAAAAAGGATGTGAGTTGCAACGTATAACTATGGTTGACCTGTTGGCATTCTTCATGACCCGGGTTTCGATGGTATACTCAGCTAAGATTGATACCAATATAGTACACTCGGAGTACGACAAATAATCAGGGAACTCAGATGTTGAAGAGAATGCTCATCAATCACTCCATAGACTATCTTTTCTAGCTACAAACTTCTGATGTCGGCTGTTAACTTCAAGGGCAAATTCGAGAACCTTATTGACAATCTCGATGTCATCATCTCACACTCAAAAATAAAACTTTTCTGCAATCTTAATCTAGTTAAAGCAGAAGTCGGATATCTTGTACAAGATTTTCCATATTTTACCTTTCCTTTGAGGTTTACTCATCAATTCAGCGATTTCAGCCTCTTCCTCGTCATCGATTTCCTGCTTTCCAGTAGTTATATCTGCCTCTTCCACAGACCTCCACTTAGTCTTCTTCCAGAACTTGTACACCACATATAACACCACGAAAAATATTGGGGCGAAATAGGACGTGAACAAATTAGTTTCCTGGGAAGAATACCCAAAACCCATTGAAGAAGAGCACCGTAACATTGAAAAAACAGCCCCAGTACATCAAGTATGGGTCGAACCATTTTGTGACCTTGTAGTACTTGTCATCGCTGTGGTCACAAGGTTGAACTTTCACAACCTTTTTGAACTTAAAGTAGCACATCCACATGACAGCATAAGTCGAAAGAAGTCCTGTAGTAGCCAAATTGATGAACCAGTTGAAGACGGTGGCGGTTGAGTTTGAGATACTCATATATGCGAGGCACCCAATAGACAAACATGAGAGCACAGTTACAATTGGGCAACCGTTTTTCAAACAGTAGGAAAATACCCTAGGAAGGTAACCAGCTAATGAGGCAGAATAGGCACTTCTGGCAGCGCCGTATGTGAACCCATTTCCACAAGACCAGGCAGATGTCAAAACAGCTGCATTGACGACTGAGTCTAGTCCATGAACACCGACCGATTTAATACCAATGACCCAAGGAGAGGCGGCAGCTCCAGCACTGCCAGAATCACTAGCAGCAATAAGTTCCAGGTTGTTGGAAGCACAAATGCAGTTCATGAAGAGGATCCCGCCAACGTAGAACAAACAAATCCGAACGTAGGTCCTTTTTGCAGCCATGGCGATATTCTTCCGAGGCTGTGAGATTTCTCCAGAGACCATCCCCAACATATCCGGGCCGGAACAAGCAAAAGCAGCGTAAATGAAGACGTTCCAAAGCCCGAAAAATCTGCCCGTACTTCCGCTCACTAGGTATTCTTTCATGAGACCACCTTTCTTCCAATTACTAAATCCGTAGGCGACACCCTTGGGATTGGCTCCACACATAGTAATAAGAGTGAAGAGCATGAGGCCCACAATAAGCAATACCTTCATCATGGCGGAAAAGAATTCGACCTCTCCGTACCAGTTGACACCAAAGACATTGAAAAGTAGAATGGATACCAAGGCAATGGTGATGAAAACAGCAGGAGAAAGATCACTCCAGAACAGAGCCACAGAAGCAAATGCCACTACTTCCACGCAAATGAACATGAGAGTGGTGTACAAGTAAATCAAGGTGGTTGCAAAACCCAAGGCCGGGTCGAGCCATCTTGAAGCAAAATGCAAAAACGTTCCCTTGATTGGCAAGTATCCACACATCTCTCCCGTGGCAAGCATGAGAGGCCAAACCATCGTAGTGGCCCAAATCAAGAATCCCAAAAAGAGCGAAAGAGACCCAGAGGTCATGAGAGGATTCTTCAAACCAATGTAGAGACCAGTGCCAATTGACTGGCCAATGACCATGAGTGAGACATGTCTAGAGTTGAGTTTTCTCTTCGTTTCACCGTACTTTTCAACATCGAGCCTATCGTGAAAGTCGGCAGCACCCAGGCTGATAACGTTTCTGACTGAGCCTATCAGTCTCTCTTCATATGAGACTGAAGTTTGAACTTTCTTTTCCTCCACGAACATTGATCACTGAAAATCTGGGAGAATTTGATAGCTACTTATAAAGTCTAGTTATTGGAGTTCTTGGCCCGCTTCGCTTAAGCCTCTCTGGGTTGGTGCACAAGATGAAGAGGGTGTCTGCGATAAGCGCACCAAAAGGGGAGTATTTACGATAGGTGGGGGTAACATCTCGGACTTTGAGTAGTGTAGAATACTCGTTGAAAATACCTTCATCTGAGATAAGATTATTGGAACAGAAGAAAATCATCATTTGAATCCCAGGAAGACGTCTCGTTATTTTTCGAAAAGCCTATATTCAGAGGACAAAGATAAGATAGGAATGTTCTCAAAATTTTACGAGTTGATGCGAGATTCAGTACCGCCTAAGCCCTTAGATGACCCCACAAACAGCGCACAACTCGGCGGGCTAACCCTTTTTCCGGAATATTTTAAGCCTTGTAGTTTACCCCCACTCATAGCGGCTAAGCCTGTCAGATTCTCACTTTATGGATTTGCAGCCGTTCATTACCATAAGCAGGACTAATGTGAGGTGAGAGTTTCCAACGCCTGGGCCAAAATCCGAATTTGGTAGCGATTATCTTGACCTTTATCTTCTTTGGCTTGGTGCGGATGAGATGCTACTATTTTTGAGACAGTTCAGGCCCCGGGTCACCATTTTGGGCTGAAGTCAATCGGGGTCTTGCATTAGCGGTATACCAGAGAGGCTTGAATACGGAGCCCAAATTTTATTTTGACTCAGCTTCTCTGTATTTTATTCTGCCCTCCTTATGAGAGAAAGAAACTTGCCATATAATTGTTCACTGGAACCAGAAGTGCTCAACATGCCGAACTCTTGATAAGACAATGCAAGCAGGACTTGACGTATTTTCCGTCCAGCTGGCCGTGATGGCTTACAGCTCTGGCTCGAGAAAATTACACAATCAACTTCAAACAGAATCTCTGATTTTTCCGTCTTTCGGGCCACCTGTTCGTCTTTCGGGCCACCTGTTCGTCTTCCGTATTTGCGCTTTTTCAAGCCACCATGTTTTCCTTGGTTCTCTTGTTTGCATTGTTCTCTCAACTGAACAATCGGGTGCAAAATCTGGACATCCAGTGAGAAAGGCAAAGTTTATTTCAGTTAGGGGAGAAATCAACCTTATTCGACAGTCCTTCCTTCGATTTCATCCAAACTGAGTACAATTCCCGATTTTCGGCAAATTACCCTCTATGCCTTGTTTGCGTTACTATACGAGAGGCCGAAGTGCACTTCCATCACTATGGCTGCTCGTATATACTCTTCGCGAACGACTCAGATAGCGCCGTACGACGACGAAAAGCGGTGAACAAGAGGGAAAAACAACATTGATACATGAATATTGGGATCTAATCATAAAATTAACAGACTTTGCCCCTCATCCACCCTGGAAGGGCGGTTGACCGGGCGTACGACGTCGTATAGGCGGTGGCCTGCACGTGACTGTACACTCATGTCGCATAAAGTCACTTTAACGATCTATCTCCAACTACACAAATAGCCAAAGCACATTTCATCTCAGAAGCTTGTCCCAATGAATAAGGAACAGGAGAAGGAGCAGCTTATGCAAGATGCCTCGACCCTTCTCATGTTCGCCAACGTTGCAAGACAGGGCCTGGGGCTGCCTGCAACTTCACCTAAAGAACAAGCCAAATCATCTCCCAGTCAGGACGGCACTCCCCAGGGCACTAGCTCGCAGGCTCACAGTCAGAGGTCGAGTGTCTCGACAACATACAAGAAGTCACCAGCCCAGACCTCGGCAGAGTCGCCCAGACTAGCCCAGCACCTGCCTCGTCAGAATCCGCTTAACCAGCCACAGCGATCTCCAAACCTCCAAGCGACAAATTCGCCACCCCAGCTCAGGCACGGATCGTGGAACACCCCAGCAGGAAGCTCTCAGCCTCACATGCCCGTTTCTGGAGGCCTACCGCCTGCCCTTTCTCGTGGATTCGTTCCATACGGATACCCAGCAGGATCTAGCATCAACACCCAATCTGCCCTCCAGACGCCACCTCCACAGCAATATCCACCTCCAGGCTCCACTCAGCTGGCGTATGAGCCCAATATTCCACCAATAGCGAGCATGTATCCCGCCTACTCGCAGTTCCAGCACCAGCTGGGTGTACCCGCTCAGGGCATAAAGAAAGAGACTTCAGAGGACACAAAGCCCGAGGCTGCAAGCCAGACTCCCCAAAGCAATCTACCTGCCAAGGGGTCTTTCCTGACGCACCACAGAACACCTTCAGGCGACCATCTGGGAGCAAAAGGGTCCCCACGTGCAAACCAGGTAGCCTTGTCCAAGGGCATCAACGTTGAAACGGGAAAAAGAAGCACAGACAATGCAGTAATAGCAGCAGCAGCCTTGGCAGCAGCAGCAGACATCCCTCTACCTTTGAGACGCTCAGAAACAGAAAAGAAAGAACCTATGCCAAGCACAGGCTCAGATCAGAAAGAGGAATCTGTCATGACAGAACCCGAGGATGATAACAGGACGGACGATGAGACGATCCCTCAGAACACTCCCATGACTGGGGCAATTGCAGCATTTCCTTCAGCAGTGCCGAAACCAGTCTCAGACCGCCCCTTCACTCCTCCCACGGGAGCAGAAGGCTTTTCTGCGCCTTTGACACTCAACCATGACCAGACCAAACCTGTAAATGGTGCTGAGCCCGAGAAAGAACCCGAAATGGCCAAATCATCACCAAGCGAGAAGGCAAATGAGCTGGAACCCACAGACAAGGCTTACAGACCCCCCCCACTACATCTCTACAAAGTTGATCCCGATTCCGGCATAATTGGCTGCATTTGCGGTATAGAAGAGGATGACGGGTTCACCATTCAATGCGACATATGCTTCCGTTGGCAGCACTGCTCGTGCATGGGATACAGAACAAATGACGAGGTCCCGGAGGATGAGTACAAGTGCTACTACTGCGACGAGAAGAAGTGGAACAAGTTCAACCCGATCACATGTCGTGAGGACACTTTGGCCCGTCTAGAAATGGAGAAGGAGTCTGAGTCAAATGCTAAAACGTTACCTGGAAAGAGAAAAGGATCAGGAAGCAATGGCGAAGACAGGAAGAAGAGAAAGACCGAAAAGGACATGAAACCCATTAACACAGGCCCAGCTGAGACTAGACCTGGCAACAACAAGAGAAAGTCATCCACCAACTTGGCTGCCACAAACGTTATTCCTCCCTCACCAGGCGTGCTGGAGGTTCCGCTCAAGAACAATGAGTTGCTTGAAGATGGTGTGACTGCTGAAACGTATCAAAGTATCTACTTCAAACTCAAAGATTACGACTTCAAGACTCCGGCGGTCAGAAAGAAATTGGAGAGTTTGGGGTCAAGGTTTGAAACAAGTGCAAACAGATCGCTGGCGATCGAGATAATGCCTCAAGCTTTGTACAGATCCACCAAGTTCAGCAAAGTCATACTACCGATACATCAAAAGTATCTACAAGAGAAGAATGAGGTCCGGAAAACAAAGGGTTACGGCAAGACGTCAGTGCAAGTGAAACCTTACAGCGACAATCCGAAGCACAAGTTTACTGGCATCAACAAGTTTGGGCTTTACATCACAGACAATTCAGCGACTCCTGGTGTCGATACAACTATCCCCGCTGGTTCCACGGTGATCGAATATCTTGGAGAGATTGACTTTTTGGAGCTGTACAAAGCTAATCCCGCAAACCAATACTCAGTCTGGGGAACGGTGAAGCCCAAGGTTTCCATTGTGTCGATGAAACTTTTTGATGATGAGCCTCCCGTTGAGCTTGTCATTGATGCTCGTTTTGTTGGCAATGAGTCCAGGTTCATCCGCAAATCTTGCCCTGCAGCTGCAAATTGTCGAATCATGCCGATCTATGTTCCGCAATTGAAGGCCTTCAAGTTCTTGGTGGTGACCTCGAAACCAATCACTCTCAAGGGTGATGCAATGGAAGAAGAGTTGAGAATTGCTTGGGAATGGGACGAGTTGCATCCTATCAGACAACTTCTGCCAACCAGTGAAGCTGTTGACCCCAAAGAGGTTAAAAAGTTTGAGGACTTTGACGAGGACAACAAGTTTTTGCTCATCTCATGTGTTGAAGCTATACTCAACTTTACCGATTGTGGCTGCAACACCGCATCAGCTTCACAATGCGCTATCTTCAAGATCAAGAAGGCAACGTCCTATTTGCTGAGATCAACTAGGAAAGCATCAGGTTTGTCTACTGCATCTTCTAGCAAGTCCAAAGAATATTTGGTGTTCCCTCCCAAAACGAAAGAATTCATCTCCTGGAAGGAACGGCTTGTGGAGCGCGATGGAAAGTTGCATTCCGCCATTCTTTCTCTCAACCCATCTGAGGAATCGAGCAGTGTATCGAGTGAGGATGATGAGTCAGAAAACAGGGCGACTTCTGTTGGTCCTCAGGCAGATCAGGCAGATCAGAGCGAGATTTCAATTCGAGACAAGTCGTCATTCTTCAGAGTTCCTTTCAGACAGCAGCTTCTTTCTCGAACTCAAATTCTAGCTGGAAGTAAAAGATCAGCAGAGGAAACTCAAGATGCAATCAAAGGGGAAGTACAATCCAGCGAGCCGAGAACGGTTGCCATACCAATCATGCCTGAGATTCTTTCGCTGATTCGAGACACTGTCAATGCCACTTTGAAACCTTTGCAGGATGCTGTTGCTGGTTCAAATCCCGAAATCAAGGAAGTCAGAAGGGACAGCGTTCCCAAGAAAGAGATTGACAAGGGTCCAGCTGAAGTGGTCGTGCCTTTGCCTAGTGAACAAAAGGAAACTATTGTCAAAGCTCCAACAGTTGTGAAGAAACTTTCATTTGCGGACTACAAAAAGAAGATGAAATAAGCATTAAGCAGTTTATGGAAAACAGAGCACTTACAGTATAGAGACTTTAATAGATTAAATCCTGTATTACCCTAATGATTTAATAATGCAATGATGCTAAACTGTCGAGTGGAAATCTTCAGCGGTGATGTTTGACTTTTCACACATCTGCTGGAAGATACTATTTTTTGAGTTGAACAAGTTCCAAGGAGTGTCAAACTCCCTTGCCTCACCTTTGTCCATGACAAGAATTCTATCATAGTTAACAATGGTCTTCAATCTGTGAGCAATGCAAAGAATAGTGCAGTCGGTGAACTCCCTCTTGATTGTTTCCTGAATCTTGCTGTCGGTTTCGTAGTCGACAGAGGAGGTAGCCTCATCCAAAATCAAGATTTTGGAGCCTCTAACCAAGGCTCTTGCGAAAGAAATAAGTTGTCTCTCACCCAAAGAGAAGTTCGAACCGTTGTCCTCAACCTCTCTGTCCAAATGGAACTTGTAAAGATTGTCACTTTGCTTAGATTGACCCTTGATCAAGTCCATCTTCGATGCTTCTATTAGACCAGCTCTTCTCATTGCATCCCACAACGCTTCATCAGAACTGGCACCGAAGGGGTCCAAGTTTTTTCTGATAGTTCCTCTGAACAACACAGGGTCTTGTGGGATGATGGACAACTTAGATCTGAGGTCACGAAGGCCAAGCTTGCTAATGTCAACACCATCGATCTCAATGGAACCTCCGCTCAACTCGGACAATCTGTATAAGGCAGTCATGATGGAAGACTTACCAGCACCTGTACGACCACAGATACCAATCTTCTCGAGAGGTTTGATGTCCAAGTTCAACGACTTGAGCACATTTGGCAAACCAGGTCTGTAAGCGAGAGAAGTGTTGATGAATCTGATGCCACCTTCCTGAGGCCAGTCTGGAGACAAGCCGGAGTTCTCGAAGTGGGCTGGAGCTTCTTGATCTAAATTGAAAGCGTACTCGCAAATACGCTCGACGGAGTTCATTTCGTTCTCGACCTGAGTGTAAGTTCTGACCAACATCGACAATTGGCCGGCGATCTGCAAGACATAAGATAGCAATAAACCGGTAGCAGCTGCTGTGATGCTGAACACTCTGAAAACACAAAGGAAACAAATGATGAGTGCGAAAACAGTGGCAATCATATCCAAATGAATCGCCAACCAACGCTGGTTAGCGATGGTGAGATAGTAAGCCTCGTTCATGTTGTTGATAAAAGTTGCGTTCTTCTTCATGAAACGAGTTTGAGCATCATAAGCCTTGATAGTGTTCATACCACTGAGGGTTTCGTTGAAGTTGTTGTAAACGAACGATCTCTGGGTTGCTTCCAATCTCTTGATTTCTCTCGCAGATGCCTGGTAGAAGTTACCAATTGCAACGAAGATAATGGCCAAAAATGGAATTGCAATAGCGAACCATGGAAGATAAACCACACACAACACCAAAACACCAATGATGTTCGACAAAAAGTAGATCAACATTCTCAACTGGTTACCAAGTTCATTATCCAAAGTATCAGTGTCCTTCGTGAATCTGTTAAGGATTCTTCCCATTGGAGTCGTGTCCATGAAGGCCATCGGAGCCCTCAAGACTCTACTGACAGCCTTCAAGTTCAAGACTGTTGCAGCCTCATTAGTCATGTAAGCAACGATAACGAATTCCGAAGATAAGAAGATAAAAGCGAGCACAGTGAACATCACGTAGAACCCAATGTAAAAACCGTTATCCTTTCCATTGAACTTGTACTCGGACCAGAAGGTCAACCAAGTGTTGGTGAACAATTGACAGAAAACAGCGAACATGGTCAAAACAAGAATGACAGGAAGACCAGTGTAAGCTTTGAAAATACCCGACCCATATTTGATATAGTTCTTGTAAACTTCGAACTTAATGCGGTTGACTGCTCTGCCTTCTTGCATGATAAGACGGCCGTCCTCTTTCTCGTTGGCGTTGAAGTTGTGGCGAACAGCCTCTTCATCCTCAACTTGAGTCTGAATTTTAGAAAGTTGGCGCTGCACGAATTCACGCTCAGCTTCCTCAGGATCTTCATTATCCAAGAGCTTTTCGGCAGGGAGATCCTCTTCCTCCTCGTCTTCAGCAGCCTCGGAGTTGAAGTTCATCAAGTGCTCAAAGCCAGCATTCGTGGCCTTCAATTCTTCAAGGGTACCAGTCAGTACTGTTCCGTCACCATTGAGGAAAACAATTCTATCAGCATCACCAATCAATGACAACTGGTGAGTAGCCAAGACTCTGGTCTTCTCTTTCAAGAGTCCCATGAAACAATTATTCATGATATGCTTACCAACACGAGCATCAACAGCACTCAAAACATCATCCAAAAGAACAATGTCCTTGTCAGAATAAACGGCTCTTGCCAAGTTGATTCTGGCCTTCTGACCACCGGACAAGTTGATACCTCTTTCACCGATTTCGGTCTGGTCACCGGCAGGCAAGATTTCCAAATCACTCTCTAAAGAACAAGCGTAAAGGACGGCTTCGTACCTCTCCTGGTCAAACTCCTCACCGAACAAAATGTTCTCCTTGACGGTGGTGTTCTGGATCCAAGGGTTCTCACAAAGCAAGAGACTGCCGTTGACATCAACGTGACCGTGGGTACGTTTCATGAAGCCAGCAAGGGCGTTCAACAAGGAAGTCTTACCTGAGCCAATGAGACCGGTGATGACGATGAACTCACCCTTGCGGACCGAGAGGTTTATGTCCTTCAAGCCGGCAAAGATTGTGGCTTCCATGCTCGAGGCTCCTGTGGAGTAAGCAGTGAGCTTTTTATCGCTTTCGGATCCCTTGGCTGTGTTGGTGGACAGAGTCAGTTTTTCGTCGCTAGGGCTTTTCAATTCTTCCACAGAGGTCTCAGAGACCGAACCCTTGACGCTGTCCGGCTTCTTTTCGTCAGGCTCAGAAGAGTCGTTGAAGACTTCCCACTCGAAGCTGGCGTCCTGAACGGAAATGGCAAGGTTGTCTCTGTCCATGTCAGATTTGGCCTCAGTAGAAGCCTCAATGGCAACAGAGTTCTGGTTGGTTTCTTCCGCAGCCAAAAACTGGGCGGCTCTCATTACACCCACAAGGGCGTCGGAGCCTGTGGCTAAGGCAAGAGGCAACATGATGACCTGCTGGGACAAGGAGTTGAACAAGGAGATGGAGGAGAACAAGCTGGCTGGGTCCTTTGTGGAGCCAGAGGTGGCGTACAAGACCAAAAAGGAGGCCATGGAGGCAAACAAAGTGAGACACATGGCCAGGGAAAGGATGACATTCCTTCCAACTTGCATCTTGTAGACGATATTCATCTCTTTGGCACGGTTCTCGCCGATGATTTCATTGTAAGGCTCCTCCCACGAGTAGAACTTGATGATCTTGAGGTTGTTGAGCACCTCCTTGATGTAGTTGACACGGTTGTCGGTGTACTTATTGGCCTTCTTTCTGTAGTTGAACAACTTGCCTGTGAAGACCATGATGCAGAACAAAAAGACGAAAACGAGACCGATACCGACAAGGGCAGGAGCGCCAATGTTCCAGATCAAGATACCAATGGCAATGGCGGTGGGGATGGGGAAGGACACAAGGAAAGGCTGGAAGCCCAAGGCAAAGTCGATTCTGGCCAAGTCTGTGCCCATCATGGAGGTGATTTTGGATGTGCTGAACTCGTGCTTGGCCCGGTCGCTCAAGCGGAAGGACTTATCTAGGAAGGCTTTCGTCAAGACGGCTTTGACCTTGGCACCCACCAACATGGAGTTGTAGAAGCCGTGGTTAATCAAGAGACCGTTGATGAGCACCATGAAAGATGCACCAAGAGCGTATCCCACACCCTTGCCCACGGCGGTTTCGGTGCCCAAAGTGTGTTTCTCGACAAAACTGATAAGCTTTTTGGAAAGCAAAGGGTTACACGTGCTGGCACAGTTGGCCAAGGTCATGTTGACACAGGCCATGCCGTACTCCCAGTTGAAAGTTTCAAACACGGCCCAGGCGCAGAGCAAACGGGGAAGCTTGAGGTCTGCGAGATCCTCTTCTGGCGGCACTGAGTTGGTTTCGGGCGTTTCGCCACGTTCCTTGATCTTTTGGGCAATGTGCTTCTGTCTTGCAGCCTCTAGTCTTCTGGTGAAGATCATCTCGAACCGCTGCGTCATCGTCTCGACCTTGTTGCCCTCATTGAGCTTGTACAAATCGGGAGTGTCCAAAGTTCGCTTGTAGCCGGTGCTCATCACCGGATGGAGCCACCAGAAGAAAAGATAGGCGAAGAAGTTGGGTCTTCTGGGAAACACTATACGCTCATCTTCATAGGGCACATGGGGAACTTTCTTCAGTAGAAACGGCGTGAGGAGCCGTCTCTGTCGTTTTTGTTCCATGGGGAGCTTTTAAATGAAATTAAGTTGAAAACGTAAAAATCGTTGGTGGCGATGTTCAGCCGGATGTGGGTTGCTTAAGTAGTACCACGGAATATCGACGGAGATGCGGGAAGGCGCGGAGAGAAAACGGTGAATTTGCAGCAAGTGGCAGCGACGAAAAAGGACCAAATACCTGGGGCTGGATACGCACGGCTGCAGGAACGAAGGTCAGACACGGCGGAAGAAGAGGAGGTCTACAAACTTTTTGAAAAGAGGGAGGAATCTGCTCTTTATATACAGCGACGGCTGGAAATAATACTGGTGTTCTTGCCGTGGGAGGTTTCTGCTCCGTCTTGGCCCTTCCTGGAGATTTGTGGTCTCGGGGCTGGCTGCAGGACGAGACTTTAGACCTGTCCGAGCATCTCGGTGATTACGGCAATAGCGAGGCAGCTCGGAGACAATGACCAACGGCGAAAACTGCGATGGGGATATTCCGTGATATAGAGGTGGGAAACGAGGCGGGAAACGAGGTGGCAACACGGAACGGAGATCGCTGAAAAAAGACGCCCACGGGAAATTCAGAAAACGATATTCTCCGTGTGTCAAAGCCCTCCTGGAGTTATCGGGGTTCGCAGCCACGCAAGCTGAGTAACCTCAGAGCAACGATGGAGTTATCAGTAGCACAAAACGAAAGACAGGAAAGACAGTCCCCATGCCAAATCCGCCCAGAGAGTGTTGGCAGATCACGGCCGCAGATCACGAGACGAAGAAAGTTACTTTTTGGTATGGCAACGCCGTCCGGCAAACGGCTGCATCGAACAATAGCCTCTGCTCTGCCTCTTTTCGCAGCCATTGAGAACCCACCATCTCGCCCAGAGCGGGCCAATATTGGCCCGACACGATGTCCCAAAATCTTGAAACCCCTCAATCTGCCTGATAATGCCTCCCCTTCGCAAAAACACCAAAGCCCGGAACTTGCTATCTTCCGGGCCCGGCTAAGCCGCCGTGTCACATCCATGCGGCCTCTCGTCTATCCGGCTGTCAAAAAGGCCCCTGTACACCTTTCCGAACGCCAGTGTGGCCCCGCAGGGCTACAAATGGGTTGCCCACACCAAGCCGTACAAGAGCACGGCGCTGGCCACCGGAATTATAAAATTGTCGTCGATTCCGCCAATGTCAGCTGCTTCTGAGATCGAGGCTATCACGCCAGTGGCAAAAGCATAACTGTGCAAGTTTAATTTGCTGGTGGATTCCGTCCAGAAGATGTCGCCCGCCTGGTTCACGTGGGCGTACGCCTTGTCGAAGAAGCCGTAGAATAGATAGCACACAACGACGCCGGTAGCAAAACTGGCCAAACAGCCGGCCAAAGACTTGCCTGGCATCACCTGGGGCGTGTACCTGCCATAGCGGCGGCCAATGGTCAGCGCAGCCGTGTCAGCCCAGCTGAGGAGCAAAACGCTCATGACTGAAATATCCTTCGGGGCCCAGAGAAACACCAAAAGCACGCCTGCCGCGTAGAAGAGCGTGCCGTTGTAGCCGTGGATTTCGCTTTTTCTCAGAATAAAGCCAAACCAGGCTGTAACTTTTTCGTTGATGGCAGGCACACGGAGACGAACAAAGTCGTTGAGAAAGAGCAAAACCGTGATCGCCAGAATGGGCAACACGCTCTGCTGGACAGAGATCCCGAGCGTGTAGATCCAAAGCGTAAAAAAACCCATGAACGAGTGCAAAGCTTTGCGTGGCACCTCGTGTCTCACCAACCACTGGCCCCACGATTCGTGGTTCTTTGGGCTAGGCGGCGTTTTCGCCAGCTTCTCCAGATCCTGGCCCTCCTCCGTCAGCACAGAGTCTATAGTTTCCTCGCTTAGCAGCACGTCCGTGCTTATCACCGAGATCAGGTCCTCTGAGTCGCTCACCTCTGTTTCCTCCTCGGCTACGAAAGTAGGGTCGTCCTCCTCGCAGTAGTTTTCGAGCGACGCGTCAACTAGTCTTTTTCTTAAACACGACATGGGCGTCTTTGCCGTTTTCTGTAGCGGGTCCTGGGGCTCAGGCGTTTTGGGCACCGACATTGTGGAGTGGTACTTGATCTGTTTGTTTGTTTCGGTGCGATGCGATGTGCATCTGGTCAGGCCTGAATGGGCCTCGGGTGTAGGCCCCAAAGGAGACAAAGGCAACTCCAGCGAGAAGCGAGAAAAAGGCGATCAAAGGGGGATCAAAATTGGATTTTTGGGTAGCTGAATTGGGTGAATGAGCTCTTCGGATCGCTCGGGCCGGCCCCCTTTTGGTGCACCTGTGTTGTAGTAGTCTGAAGTGAAGCAGGAAGGGAATTTTTGTTTGGGAATATTGATTAGTTTCTGCTAGGGGTGTAAGAAATAAGTAATATGGCGAACTAGTGAAAACAGGAGATCGGGGTGCTTCAACCTTTGCTGCTTTGCTTCGATGGATGCGACAGCACGAAGTGGTAGATGATCGTTAACGTGAAAACAAATACAATACACTATCCAGCTTCCTATCAGATCGATCTAATTAAAACACAAAAAGGGCAAGAAGTCCGTGGGAAGCTCGGCCCGAGCTCATTGTGCCCTTAGTTTCTGCAAGACAGGTGGCTCACCTCCCTCGATTGATGAAATCGATAAGAATATTTCGTACGAAATTACTGATAAACGTCTTGCTTTTCATTTGGTTTCATCTTTTAGTTACTTTTTTTTTTTTTTTTTTATGTAGATACGTCGATAGTAGGTCGCCAAATAAATCGAAATTTGCTCCCGGCTTAAAAAGTATCTTAGCTTAGGAATCACCTACAGATATGCTGATCTCTACTTGGCATCGGTCAATAAGTCAGTATCCAATTGACATCCCCTTCTCCTAACTATGAATACCCTTACTCTTCCTTGTGATACGCTGCTGCAGAATGAAGCTGTTGTTGCCTGTAGGGATCAATACTTCTGGGATTTTGCAACCTCACTCAGCCCTGTCCATCCTGGTGTTTCAGCCGCCAAAGCCGCAATATGCGTGTTTCCACGTGGTTTTCATAACTGAAATATCTAGTATTGTGTGCCAACTGCAGTTCAATATGTATGTTTGGAATGTCACGTCGAGAGTCGTCCGCTTCGATGATATCTCGGACACGAATGTCGTAGCAAACTCTTAATTGAAAATAGCGCTCCTTCACTGCGTCGAAGACTACCCATGAATATTCAGCCTTGAAGTAAGCTGGCTTGTCAATCTCCTCTTCATATCTATACCCCAACAAACCCTCAACTGTCGGGCGAGAGTCCGCCAAATTGACAAAAGTCTCACTGCTAACCAACCCAACTCTGTGACTGTAGTCACAGGCTATTACTGGTTATGTCACAATCGTTTGTAGAGCAAGGAAGTGTGCCATCACTCTCATCTCGAAGGCTAATTAGACGAACGTCGAGTTTCATTTCTTCGGCAAGTCAATATAGACTTCAGACATCCAGTTTCATATGAACTGCTTCAAAGCAAATGACTGATGCTTATGCTTTGCTGCATCTGTCAAAGCAGGCGCCGCATGGTGTGGTTATTACTATATAAGAAGGGTTGTATTCATGGATATACACGAGGAAATTGCCCCAAAGTACTCATGATTACTCACTGTAGAAACACATTCCCAGAGATTATCCGTAATCAATGTCTTGTTTTAGTATTAGTCCAACACAGTATTTGCCGAAGATGAAAGTAGAGCGATAAACCTCCTTTGGTAGCAGAATTTGAGACTATTCGAGTTTTCTGCTCTCCCTATTTCTGTTACCTTTTTCAAATTCTTGACATAAAATTTTGTAGACTCTTAATTATATTCATTTCCCGGGTAGAACTATCCATTTCTCCTCTCAGTAACTACTTTCCTAAGATTTCGCACTTCCAAATATATTTTGCAGCCATTCCACAAACACCATGCTCTTGATCCCTTGCTTCCTCCCGCTCTTTTTGATACTGAAGGTCGTCTGTCAGGACGATTCTCCTGAATTGAGAAGGTTCCAAAACCACTTGAGGCTCTTTCGGGACGTTCTTAACGCTAAGAATGAACATACAAGACTTGATCACCAGCAGGAGGATAACAGCCCAGCAAGACCAGCACTATACCCGCCATCTGCCTCAAGAACACCAGAAAGGGAAACATTAACAGAGGAGCCTAGGTTTTCGATCTTGCCTATTGGAACATTGCCGCCTCCCGTGGTGCAAACAGAGATTGTGCGGCCCGCAGTCACGGTGACATCAGTTATCGAGGTTCCAAAACCAATTGAGCCAGGCTTGCTCGAGGAGATCATCAAAAGCGTTCTCCAACAGCATTTAAATACGAAGGCTGAGCCAACGCCAACTTCTATGGCTGAACTGAGCTCGTATATGGATCCACCACCGGATACCGTAATGCTGACTCCAATGACATTCATGCCCACACCATCTGAAAGCCTAGAGGAATTACCAATGGTGACTGGCATTGAGACAGAGACGCTGACCTACACAGCTGACTTTGTAAATGCTCAGGTTCTGGAACTGAGAACACTGACAGACGGCTCAAGGACGGTTTCGCCAAAAAATGGTATGATGAAACAGATAGCGGGCATCAAAGGGGGAAACAAGATCCACATTCGGCCACAATTCAGACACCACAAGACCATGGCACCGGCACTTGGAGGAACATATGCAAAACCAAAGACAGCATGGTATGGTAACTATGCAAGGAAACCTCGATACACGCCGACTCCGACGGCAATTCCACTGACAATTGAGCAGATTGAAATTCAGACAACGCAGGTTGAAAGTCAAACAACGAGTACTGCTGTCTCTGAGATTTCTGAGACGTTGATCGGGAACATATACACTGACGTTGGGAGAATCATTCAGTTGTTGCGGGAACAGCATTTGAATATAGCAGAGGTTGTTACCAACAGAGACCTTTCAAGAGAGAGCATGACAGCTCCTGGTGAAGCAACAGCGCTGACAATCACACAATACCTACCAACTTCGATTCAAGAGTTGGAAACCTCGCAGATGGCGTCGTCTCCATCAGATGTTCCATCAGATCGAGTTCCAGAGAGTTTAACTAGAGCTCCAAGCCACAGGATTCTGAAGTCTTTGGTAGGGT
Source organism: Candidozyma ruelliae (assembly GCA_030582895.1). Lineage (NCBI taxonomy): Eukaryota > Fungi > Ascomycota > Pichiomycetes > Serinales > Metschnikowiaceae > Candidozyma > Candidozyma ruelliae. The sequence continues at coordinate 52,131 of JAJMHE010000024.1, read as the reverse complement.
TTCCACTAAAACGTCCCGCGACAGGGGTACCCAACTCAGGTAAGGTTACGATGCCAGCATACAAAACAGCTGCCAGCTTTTCTCCCATTCTCAAAAACGACAGGGCAACTCGAGGCAGACAGCACACAGTCCCCATTTACGACACGGCTCGGCCTCGAACACCTGAAGAAATCCTTAATTCGAGGAAAAAGCCGACCAAACCCAGGACAACCCATTTCTTTGACGTTTTCGCCAACACCGCCGTACCCCCTTCGTGTCCGCTGGCCATTGGCATGCTTGTATTTGCCTTCTTTGTTGCCTTTTTATAACACTCATCCTTCACGTTTGGTTTTCCTTCCTTTGCATTCTTATGAATCCTCACCTTCCAACTTCTGTATAATTCCTCTTGCAACATTGATGTAGGGCTCCAGGATTGGGTCGTTGGGATGCAGCACAACCACAGGCTTTCCAGCGTCTGACTGAGAGCAGATAACCTCATTCAACGGGATGCTGGCCAACACATCGAGTCCTCTTTTTGCTGCCTCCTTTGCAGCACCGTCAGTGCCAAATACATGCGATTCATGCTTACAATTGGGGCACAAGAAGTAGCTCATATTCTGCACAAGCCCCAAAACTGGCGTGTTGACCTTGTTGAACATCGCCAACCCCTTCACAGCGTCTATGAGTGCAATATCCTGGGGAGTAGAGACAATCACTGCACCGTCCACTTTCAACTGCTGTGTGACACTGAGCTGGGTGTCACCGGTTCCCGGAGGCATATCAATGACCAAATAGTCCAATTGAGGCCACTCGACCTCAAACATCAACTGCTGAAGCGCTTTCATCACCATTAGACCTCTCCACACAACAGCATTCTCTGGAGGCACTAGGTAGCCCATAGACATCGAGGGTAGGCCGTAGTTGGTCATGGGGAGCAATTTACCGTTCTGTGTGAGTCTGGGCTCCCCATCTAGATGTAGCAATTTCGGAATCGAGGGCCCAAAGATATCCACATCGAGAATGCCGGTGCTCTTTCCGAGTTTCTGGAGCGCTAGCGCCGTGTTCACCGAGACAGTGGACTTTCCCACTCCTCCCTTGCCGGAAGCCACGAGAATTGTCCTTTTCACGTTCGGAATTCGCTGTTTTACGGGGAGTCCTCGAGACATCCGGGGCATATGTGGGGCATTCTTGTCTTTTGGAAGCCCTAGTGGATTTTCGTGGCGCAAGGGCTGTGACAGGGCCAAAGTGCGGGAAATTAGCTGAGGACGAATGAAGTTTATGGTTTTTGCGAGTGCCATTCTCCCAATTGCGTTGAGGTGTAGTAGTTGGTGCTTATCGTGATGCCTCTACACATTGCGATGAGGCTGCGAAATACATACTAGATCAAGCATATATCAAGCAACTTCATCAAACAAAAAGAAGAAGTGAGGCAAAATCACAATCTGTCAATGCTTAGACCAACGATATATGCGCTATCTACAAAACCAGGGCGTGCTGCCATTGGCGTGATCCGTGTGCTGGGACCTCACTCTCAGTATATATACCAGCAGCTCACAGCGACTAAGAGGGCACCCCTACCGCAGAAAACCAGTGTTCGAAGGCTCTTCGAGCCCAATTCGAAGAGACTACTAGACGAGGCACTCACAGTTTTCTTCAAAGCTCCCAAAACGTACACAGGCGAGGACTTGTTGGAGCTTCATGTTCACGGCGGAACTGCCATAATTGCATCGGTCATTGACGCCATCAAAAAGCTACATAGCCCTGAAAAAGGGATTGAGATTCGCCATGCAGACCAGGGAGAGTTCTCTCAAAGAGCATTTCTCAATGGCCGCTTCGATCTCACGGAAATAGAGGGAATACGTGAGATGATAGATGCCGAGACAGAGACACAGAGAAGGGCAGCCGTGGCCTCGCTAGCGGGAGACACCAAACGAATTATGGCCAACTGGAGGAACGAAATAGTGAATAACGTGGCTTTGCTCACGACGTTGGTGGATTTTGGCGAGGAGCACGATCTTGAGGAGACCCACCAGCTTCTTGACCAGGTCGACGAGAACATCAGCAAACTCCAGCAGGAAATTCAGGATTATTTGGCTCGTGTTAAGCGGTCGGACGTGCTCCTCAAGGGCATCAAGGTGAGTCTTTTGGGCCCTACGAACGCTGGAAAACTGTCTTTGCTCAACTACCTAGCGAACAGAGAAACTGCCATAGTAAGCGACATTCACGGAACCACCAGAGACGTGATTGATGTTCCGCTCGACATAAACGGGTACAAGGTCGTTATTGGAGACACTGCCGGAATAAGAGCTCTTGAGGATGCCGATCAGATTGAAGTAGAGGGTATAAAACGTGCAAAACAGAGAGCACTAGCGGGGGACTTGGTTTTGGCGGTTTTGCCAGTGAACGAGCCTGTTGCACCTTCATTAATAGAGAACATTGAGATTTTGAAGGATGCCAAAAGGGATATTGTGGTTGTGCTTAATAAGGCTGATCTTGCCGACAGTGTTGATGTTGCGGGTTTTTCTAAGAAGCTTGGACTACCAGAGAGTGACTTTTTTGTTGCTTCGTGCAAGACGGGACATGGTATGAAGGAACTACAATCAGCGCTTACTTCTAGATTCACATCAGTCACCACGTCTGATCCAGTGACGCTTTCTCCCAGAGTTCAGGATATCCTAGAACACGATGTGCTTCATGGTTTCGAGGAATTCAAAACCTGGAAAGAGCAAGAGGATGCCGTCCTTGCCATGGAGAGCTTGAGAATATCCGCGGAAGGCATTGGAAAGATTACAGGTGACGCCATCGGCGTCGAAGAGATCCTAGGTGTGGTTTTCCTGAGCTTTTGTATTGGGAAATAGAAATATAGTACAAAGGTGGGTTTTTGATTATGCGTTGTGGCAGACAATCATGAGCTGGAATTTCTCGACCTCCCAGTTGAGTTTGATCTGCTGTAGCTGGTGTCTGGTGTGACGAGATCCTAGATCATTTTCAGGCTCGGGCTCGTCCTTCCGGAGGCTCTTAGCCAAGGTAGGCGAGAGACGCAATTCAAAGTTGACGATATTGAGACCGTAGCTCAATTTCAAGTCATACTGAAGACCCAAAAGCGCCTTCATCTTGTTCAGAGGGTCATCCTCTTCGTATATTTCGCAGCCAGAGATCTTTTCGTCGTTGATGTAGAGCGCTACCAGGAAGTCCTCTTCCGTGTTGCCTTTGAGAATTCCCTGACCCCCAACGAGATCTTTCTTCTTCAAGTTGTAGATGAACTCGTGTAAGCTGACCTTGAATGTAACAAGCGAAGAAGCTTCAGCAGGTAGGTTGATTGAGTATGCCTTGGTTGAGTAGCCGATAGGGTTGAAGATATACTGGAACAAAGTTGCTGCATTCAACACAGGAACGTCGGGAAACATGTCTCTTTTGTAGATTTGGGCTGGTGTGATAAGTGCTGGGCCCTGCAGAGCGATTGAAGTAGCTACATGCTGAGTAGCAGCATGCGAGGATGAGAGAATGACTTCTCTAATGAAGACTTCGTCACTTGATGGCGTTATTGGTGTCTTGCCCATAACATTAGACTCAGTAGCGTTCTGCTTACGCTTTGCCTCATCGTCCTCGTCCTCACCGTCCTCGGTTTCCAGGTCCTCCTGCTTGATATCACCACTTTCAGCCTCGGCAGCTTTTCTCGCCTCAGCTTCTTCCTGAAGCACTTTCTTCGACTTTCTTCCTCTCTTCTTCTTTTGAGGTTGAGGGGTTTCCGATTTCAAGTTCAACTTGAGCTTCATGGGCTCCTTTGGCGCCTTCACCTTCAATTTAAGCTTGGACGGTGGGAGACACTCCAGCCTCAAGGAGTCGTATTTCTCTTCGAAGACCTCTCTCAATTTTCTAGCATCTTCATAAATTAGCGACGATGGGTCGTTGTATGTCTGGGCGTTTGTGAAAATAAGCACAGTTGCATCGTAGAACGCCTGCAAATTGTCCTCGAGAGACTTGTCTTGAGAAAACAAATCCTCATCTATCAGCTTTTTCACGTCCAGGAAAGACGTGGGGTTTTCGATCACCTTGTAGTAGTCTGGATATTCTTCTGGGTCCACAACCTCCATGAAAGGTCCGCTGAGAACTCCATCCTCAGGAAACTCGTGTGCAATCACCTCATCTAGAATCTCATTGGTGAGATTGGGCAAGTCGGAAACAGTAATGGACGACAGCAGCTCTGCAAACTCGTCAGCACGTGTTGTCACGTACTCTAGAAGCTTTTTGGCATCCAGCACGATCCAAGATTCAGGGTCGTTGTATTTCTGTGCGTTCTCATACATCAAATTGAAGTCCAGGACTAACTCGGCGACGTTTTCATAATTTCCACGCGAAACTTTCTTGTTGATTTCATTAAGCGAAACAGGGTCCTCTATCAATGCGTAGTAGTCTGGGTATAGCTTTTTGGAGGGAAACTTAACAAAAGCAGTAACTAAAGCCCTTTCTCCCTCATCATCTTGTAAGGTTTCGAGATCTTCCAAAAGAGTTTTGTAGAAGTCTTCAGCAGACTGTCCTTTGTGTCTTTTTGGTGTACCGGCGTCGCCTGCACCTGCTCTTTTGACTCGAGCCATGATATCTAACTTTATGAGACTTGTAGGTACTGAACTTTTGTTGATGTTGAGACAGCCTGAGCGTATGCAGGTCGTAACGTCCCAGCCAACTTGGAGCACATTTATCTGGGGGATCCTAGGAAAAAAGATCATTTAAATGGCTTCGCCGAATAGAAAGGTATTGAATATACCTTCTCCATGTTTGTCGCTCTCCATAAAGAGAATTTGGTGAAAGATGGTGTATTGTTTTCTGAAAATATCACGTGACTCTATTCAAACGAGATCTTGTGTTGACAATTCCGACGAACTCAGGATGCCAAAGCGGCCTTAAGATAGATCCAATGATCTGAATTCATACATTAATACTTGACGGTTGGTTCAGGCTCAACTACGCTCAGACGATTGTCTTGGTGTACGGGTGTGACTTCCACTTTGGCTGCGATTATCGAGTTATCTGATCTCCAGATCCAACCAGAACCACATATATGACCACTGGACCTCCTGTCACGAGTGTGGCTATTTTGTACGGCAGCGAGTCTGGAAATGCTCAGGATTATGCGCATTTTTTGGCGCGTAAGTTGCGCTACAAGTCTTTGAAGCCTACTGTTTCCTCACTAGACTCATTCAATCTCAAGAGCTTAGTAACCGATGTTCAGTACTTGATTGTGATCTGCTCTACCACAGGCCAGGGCGAGGTTCCCCGAAACGCAAAGAAGTTCATCAAGTTTATCTTGAAGAAAAAGCTTCCTGACAATCTCCTCAATCACATAAAGTTCACCACTTTTGGTCTTGGTGACTCTTCATACCCAAAGTTCAACTACGCGATCAAGAAGATCCACATAAGACTTCGACAGTTAGGCGCCCAGGAACTTTGTCCAAGATGCGAAAGTGACGAACAGTCTCCTGAAGGAATCGATGGATACTATGCGGAGTGGGAAGAAACTGTCATAGATGCTCTTCACAAAGAGTTCCCCAACATCTTCTCCATAGACGATCACGTTCTTCTTCCTCCCGAGTACACCGTTCAAATTAGAGATGATGGCATGGAGATGAGTGATTTGGGCGATTTGAGCACTTCCAGAACTGGCAAAGGCTTGTCGATTGGTACTGTCGTGAAGAACGAGCGTAAAACAGCATCTGACCATTTCCAGGATGTCAGGCATGTGGTTTTGGAGGACAACAACCACAATCTCTCTTACAGTCCCGGAGACACTATTGCTCTCTATCCGCCCAATGACGACCGAAGCGTTGAATTGCTTCTAGAGCTGCAGCCCCACTGGCTAGCAATTGCAGATAAACCGCTCAATATTCCTGAACCTCCAGAGTCGGAAGGCGGATTGATAGACCCCTCGAGACTCACCTTGCGTACTTTGATCAAGTACCATTTGGACATCATGTCGATCCCCAGACGCTCGTTCTTTGCATTGTTGCACCATTTTGTCGATTCGCTGACTGAGGAGGGACAGAGAGAGAAGGAGAAGCTCTACGAATTCAGCACGTTGGCTGAGGCTGAAGACCTCTACAACTATGCCAACCGCCCGAGACGACTGATTTTGGAGACCATCATGGAGTTTGAGAAGAACCTCAGGATCCCGGTCGAGTATGTGCTTGACTTGTTCCCCATGATCAAGGTGAGACTATTTCTGATTGCTTCGGGATCTTCTGCTGAGACTGTGGAGATCGTGGCTGCCATTGTTGAGTACAAGACCATCCTCAGGCGAATCAGGCGTGGGTTGTGCACCAAGTGGTTGAAGCAGTTGAGTGTTGGGGACTCCGTGGTGTTTTCGATTCACAAATCCAACTTAAGTTTTAGTCTTCTCGATGTGCCTCGTCCTCCGGTGATCATGATCTCTCCAGGTACCGGTGTTGCGCCAATGAAGTCACTAATAGAGCAGAAGGCCGGAGAACAAGAGCTACACTTATTCTACGGATGCCGGTTTCTGGAAAAAGACTATCTTTTCGAGGAGTTGTGGACGAACCTAGTAAACCAAAATCTTCTCCGAATTTACCCCTGCTTCTCGAGAGACCCCGGCTCAAAGTTCAAATACGTGCAAGACAGGCTCTTCGTGGAGAAGGAATTGGTTGCAAAATTGGTGCTACAGGAAAATGCGATAGTGTTTGTATGTGGCTCGAGTGGTAACATGCCTCGTCAGGTGAGAGTCACACTTGTTGAGATTTTAAAAAACGCCGGACTCGAGGAAGCTGACGCCGACAAGTACCTTTTGAAAATGGAGGATTCGGGCCGGTACATCCAAGAAACTTGGTGAGCTTTTTGGCTGATTTGCATACTCAAAACCCGCACTCGCATTTTTTCAACTATCTACTCATACGTCTCCACGAAATGCTTTCCCTCGTGAGGAGTGCCCAATGGGGGGTTGCAAGAGCTCCTATTATGGCCAGAAGATGGGTTTCAAAATATCCGTCTGAGATTGTGTTGGACGGAAAAACCTATAAAACGGACGAGTGGACAAACGTGCCTCCCCAGATTCTAGCGCTCACTGAGAGACAGTTGCATCAGAATCCCAACCACCCGATTGGCATTCTTCGGGACTTGATAGAGAGAAACTTCAAGGGCTTGGGCTACACCTTCTACAACGACTTTCGTCCGGGTGTGACGACATTCCAAAATTTCGACGTGCTCGGGTTCCCCAAGGACCATCCAGGAAGAGCTAAGCTGGACACTTACTACTTGAACAAAGACAACCTTTTGAGAACCCACACGTCTGCACACGAGCACGAGTGTTTCCAAAATTGCACAACACCAGGCTATTTCATCACTGCCGATGTGTACAGAAGAGACGAGATCGACAGAACCCACTACCCGGCTTTCCACCAAATGGAGGGTGCCAGATTGTGGTCGCAGAAGACTCCCGAATTGGAAAAAGTGTTGCAGGCTGACATAGACGCCATCCCCAAAACGAACATCATAGTGGAGGATCCCTTGAGAGAACAACCACTGAACGAGAAGAACCCCAAGCAGAAGCACATGACAGACCCCGAGGTGCAGCTTGTGGCCACGCATTTGAAGAAAACGGTTGAGTACATGGTGAACTTGGTCTTTGAAAGCGCCAAGATTAGCGGTTTGCAGGCTAACCCAGACGATGAGTTCTTGAAAGAACCATTGAAGGTGCGTTGGGTGGAAGCTTACTTCCCATGGACATCGCCATCGTGGGAGATCGAAGTTTGGTGGAAGGGCGAGTGGCTCGAGTGCTGTGGATGTGGTGTCGTTCAGCAGCAGGTCTTGCTCAATTCAGGCCTTTCTGAAGATAAGATTGGCTGGGCGTTCGGCATAGGTCTTGACAGAATAGCCATGCTTCTTTTTGGCATTCCCGACATTCGTCTTTTCTGGTCTCTTGACGAGCGTTTCAGCAAACAGTTTTCCCAAGGCAAAATCACCGCCTTCCAGCCTTACTCGAAGTACCCTGGCATCAAGAGAGACGTCAGTTTCTGGATGCCCTCTGGGTCCGAGTTGCACGTGAACGACGTCATGGAGATGTTCCGTCTGCACGGCGGCGATTTGGTGGAGAATGTGGAGATGGTGGACGACTTTACCCATCCCAAGACTGGCAAAAGATCGCAAACCTATAGGATCCATTTCCAGTCGTTTGACCGTAATTTGACGAGGGAGGAGGTGAATGCTATACACGGAGAGGTTGTGAAGGAACTCGAGGAGGTCTTCAGCGTGGAGATCCGCTAGGCATGAAATGTAAATAGAAAGAGATATAGAGAATCGGGTGTAGGTGTTTTCGGAGCAAGGAGCGACAGAGGTGGGCAATGAAACAATAGACGAGGAATACAATCCGAGTGCGCTTATCTTTGGTTTTCTTCAATTCTTCTCAAATCAGAATTTCGTCGAGATCCTCTGTCCCTCTCTTCATTCTCAAATGTAGAATGTTAGGTTGTAGGTTTTTTGAAGACTTTTCGCAGCCAACAGAGTATAGAGTATTTTTTGAAAGCGGAATATAAAAGTGACTCTGAAGCTTAGGAGGACATCATCTCTCTCGTTCCATCTCGTTGTTATTATAAAATACTTTATTACACTCCTCATCGAGGTCTCTTGTCCTTCTCTTTATCCTCATATATATATTGTAGCGGTTTCGCAGCCAGTAGAGGAGTAAGAAAACAACGAACTTGGGTAAAGGATGAGACCTAATGAAGGTAATCCCGATTCATTGCTCGTAGTTAGCTGAGACTGTTTCTATTTCGTCTTTCATTACCTCCACTTCTTATAATTTTCCACTCCTCCAGATACCATTTCTTGCACCTCACTCGACCTCCAATCTGGTGCACTTTTTTCGCACACCAAACTGAAAAAGATCAAGAACAACTACAACTCTTCAGAATGCTTGGGTTGGCTAGATTCATGCCCGCCTCGATCCGGGCATTCAACGCCACCCGTCTCCCGAACTCCGCCAATCTCACGCTTTTCCGGAGATACAAGCACGAGTACGAGCCCAGATACAAGAACCTCTTCAAGGCTTTCAAAGGCAGAGTCACCGTCAGAACCGGAGGCTCCGTCAAGGGAAACAGCCTCGAACGCGGCAACTACGGCTTGAGACTCAAGTCCAACGGTATCAGAATGGCCGCCATCCAGCTCAAAGAGGCCGACAAGGTCATCCAGAGACAGCTCAGAGGCACAGGCGCCAAGTACATCACCAGATTCACCTGTAACACGCCCGTGTGTGTCAAGGGTAACCAGACCAGAATGGGTAAGGGTAAGGGTGGCTTTGACCACTGGGCGGTTCGTGTGCCCACGGGAAAGATCTTGTTTGAGATTGTGGGCGATGTTCACGAGAAAGTGGCCCGTGAGGCCTTGCGCAAGGCGGGCGACAAGTTGCCTGGAATCATGGAGATTGTGGATGTGAACTCGAAGCTCAGGGTGAGCCCTACGGCGTTGGTGGAGAAACCAGAGAAGGTGAACTGGCTCGAGAAGATGAAGGAGGCGCCCACGAAGAAGTGGACGAACCTTGAGAAGTCGAGGTCGCCAGAGTACCGTTTGTATAGGGGACGCTAAGCATGTAAATAGAATAATAACTTGACTATAGGAGATACGGTGGTGTAGTGGTGGTAGTGAATTTTCAGTGTGGGTATAGAGTTATTCGCGGTGTATTAGATCGAAGTAAGAACATCAACCAGTGGTCTTTTGCTACTACATACTACAATTTGAGATCTGGACGAGAAAAAGGCCAAACTCAAGATCTCTGGAATTCAAAACTCGCATTCCTTGACACTGAGAGTTATACTGCTCGATATTGGTTCATACCTTGCAACACTTACTATATCTGGGGTAGACTAGGTCAAACGGTTCAACCTACCAGACAAGAAAAATCCTGCTGTCCGAGAATATTTTAGATCTTCTTGTCTGGCAGTCTGCAACTCCATCACAAAGGCTCCCAATTTCTCCTCCTCATCGTCTGATATCGCTCCAGGCTCAAGCTCAATTGATCCAGAGACCCATCATTATTCCCGGTTATATCCAGCCAAAGACTATCCAAACTCCATAAAACCCTCCTTACTCGTCACAATTCCCACATAATGCTGAAGGAAACACCGAGGCTCGTGGGACACGCCCTAAACCAGGCCCTCCAGCTCATAGAGTCAGACACCCAGGTCTCCACCATAGACATGAACTTGCTAGTCAATCTCAACACAAACCAGTCCTTGAACTACATCAAGCTCGAGCAGGACCTCAGCGAGCTTGAGACGGCAGCGAAGAAGTCTGAAGTGCTCCAGGAAGAGTTCAAGCTGCTACAGCAGGACCTCGAGCATATAGAGAAGCTGGTGGAGGTGGTGTCTGATCTTGTTCGGGAGCTCGACGAGTGGACCCAGGAGCTTGAAAAGGAGAGATAACCATGGAAATACAGTTGGCAAGGTGGAAGTGGTGGTGGGACCAAAAGGCTTTGAAGACTCATGAAAGAGGCCTCCCCCTACAAAGCACATAGTAGTCGACAAAGCAAGGGGCATAAATTCAACTTGACGATTCACGTTGTGCCTAAAAGCCATATCAAAGAAACGTCCAAATATTGGATTTTCGTGTTTCATGGGGCTCCACGCTTCCTCCCATAGTGAGCTCGCGCTTTTTGCAACCATTTCTGTCTCCCACCAACTCCACAGCACACACGCCCTAGACCAATGAAAGCGATAAAAACGGCATTTACCGCCTTGGCGCTTGTCATCGGGACGTTTGGCTTGCATCTTTCGAATTTCACAGCTCTTGGAGCGATTCCAACTGCCACTCAGAGCACCACCCAATTGGCCTCCCCTACCACTGTATCTGAAGCGCCAATGGTGGTTCCCGGCGTTCTTTCAACCAAATCAGTACTTCCACAACGGCCCAAAAAGGTAAGAAAGCGGGTCAAGCAGCTTGTGCATCCTCCCGTGGGTCTAGACACATGGATCGAGCTCTACCACATCTTGTACCCTCCACAGTCGGTTTCCAGGGTGAAGAAGATGGTGAGTCAAACATACACCTCAGCTTCAAAGCTTATGCTGAAAGACGCAGTGAAGGGCCTTTTCAAGGAGTCTTCGGGACAAAAAGAGGACGAAAAAGCCGATCTTCCAGACCTAGCAGATTCTCACCAGACCTTCAACTCCAGCAGCTTGCTCAGAAAGCTACTAGGCAAGGACTTCCTGAGCGACTCTGATTCCGACTCCGACTCCGACTCTAGCTCATCTTCAGGCGACAGTCTGTGCTCGAACAGTGACGATGACCAGTACGGATGGGACTTCGACTACGAAACCTACGAATCAAGGCGAAACTCCTCACGCAAGGGCTTTCCAGCTATTCACGTGAACTATACCAACAGCACGACAAACGGAACGGCTCCAGGAGGACCTGCGCACGTAGTATTGCCAGTCATTTCCAACAATTCCAACTTCTCCAGCTACCACAACATCAGCGTGAAGCCTCAGGAAAGTAAAGCAGACAGCACCACCCAATGGGTACGTGAATTAATTTTTGCGATCATGGTAGTCTTGGAAGTCACAATTCTATAGTCAATAAATTTCTCCCATCCATAAACCACCTCGATGCGATCGGGTTTGTGATTTGCACCCGCACCATCTTTCTTCTGCCCCAGACGCTCCGAAATGCTTCTAAAAACGTTCTGTCTCCATCTAGCCGTTCTAGGTGGAGTGTTAGGTATGCCTGTGGTGGATTCTGACGAAGTTAACGCCCCGGGTCTGGCAGACGCTTCGGACCTCGCGTTCATGAAAAGCCTACTGGACTTCATGGCCCAGAGAGAGCAGATTGCACTGAGCCAGTCGGAAAACAAGATCAATGACGAGCCTGAAGAATTTGTGGGCCTGGAAGTCCCATACATGGCCATGAGTCGTGAGGAAAATGACTTCCAAAGTGTATTGGCGGCCTTGTTGAAAGCGAACAAGGACCAGGCAAAAGCGAAAGACGCCGAGGACTCTGAAAATGAACAGGACCTGGAAGCAGAAGAAGAGGAATCTTCTGACGAGGACTTGGTGCCCATTTCGTACGACGTCGATTCAATGTCGGAGAACGAAGGAAGCGAGGACGAGGTGGCTGCACCTGGAGAGGCAGGCGAAACAGAGCTAGACACCCCAGAAGCGACAGATTCAATAATCAGGGACTCAAGCACCCCTGGAGTCGACATAGCTGACGATCGGGAAGCGAGTGGAGACGACTCGGAAGAGTCTGAAGACGAAACTCTGCCAGAACCCACGATAGACGACGAAACGAAGCCCAACAAGGAAGAAGCACAACAAGAGCAGTCCCAGCACACTCCTAACGACACCGTGCACAGCACGGACTTTAGAATCGAGACTGGGCTCTTCTTTGGTGTGGACAAGCACGGAGATACCGACGACGACTGCTCCGACGATGACGACGACGAGAAGCGAAGCCTTCTCAAGAAAGTCCTCTTCTTTCTTCCTTCCAGCCTCCAGCCCGGCAAGCCAGAACTTCCAAAAGCAGAGAACACGAGCATGCCTCCCGTTCCTTCCAACCACACAGCTCACCCAAATCCCTCTCAATTGACGGGGTCCCACGCTAATTTCACCTCAGCACGAAAACACAATAGCAGCTCGCTGACTCGGAAACCGTTGCCCCGAATGGACGACATCTACCACATGATGGATTCCAGCGGAGCTCGATCCTGGGTCAAGGCATACTGGCTATTTGCAGCCGCCTTTGTCGTTCTAATCTAATCCAATTTAGGAAGTTCTACTCCTGTAGCTCCCGCAAACGCTGTCTCATCTCGTCAAGCGCCTGTGTGTCCTCTTCTTCCTCCTCCACCTCCTGCTCAGGCATACCGGTAGTAGGCACCTCCGACTCGATCTTCGAAAACTTGTTCTCAGTGAGACTCTCAATGATCTTGTTGACCTCCTCCTGGCTCTCGTCCTCAAGCTCCTCGTCCATGTCCAAATCGACCATGTCGTCCATCATCTCGTTGATAATGCCAGCCTTCATCAACTCCTTGGACAACTCTTGCATCGTGCCCGAAATCACGCTTACATTCGTCAAGGCATTGACGTCCTTCATAATGCCCGTCAGGTCCCGAATCGACTGCGTCATCTTGCGCATCTGCCACTGTTCGTTGATGGACATTGTCACCGACTCTAGTCTAGTTTTCAGAAGATGAAGCTTTTTGTACTGGTTGCCGATGTGGATGAGCTCACGGGCGTAGATTTTCGCCAGTTTGTAGTCTCCGTCCTTCGCAGACTTCCTTACTAGGCCTTCCGTCTTCTTCTTCAAAGGCTGGAGCTGGTTCATCAGCCTCTCCAACTCCCGCTTGTTCTTCCTCAAAAGGGAATTAATCTTCCGCATCTGCCGTTAGAATTGACCAAAACAAAAAGAATTCTTGAAATCATACCTGCTCCTTCGGGTCCGGCCCGTAGATGGCCTTCTTGATGTAGTCCATTGTGGTGGTAGTGAGTGGTGATTTTCGCACTTTGATAACGAACCCACTATCTACCACTCTTCTTTCTGAGACCCCCACGAAAAACCACACAATGGCTATTTCCAAGGCTTATCTCGATGTGGAGGATTTGACCTACCCCCAGAAACACCTCATGTGTATCATGGGGCTTATTTTGCCTCCCGTGCCGCTTTTCCTCATGACGGGCCCTCGCTACACTGTGAGAACCAAGGAGTTCTGGGTCTCCATCTTGCTTGCCCTAGTCTTCTGGTTTTTTGCCATTGTCTACACCGTTTGGTTTATCTACATTGGTTTCGACGAGGGCAGGAAGAACGGCTACCAGCGTGTGGATGCGGAGGAGGCTGTGGGCCGTTTTCTGGAGAACGAGCCCCTTGAGACCCCTGAGGAGGCTCCACAGACGCCAACGGAGTCCTCGTCACATGACGCTCCAGAGGCTGCTCTTCCTTCCTACGACGAGTCCGAGCTGGCCCATCCTCTGGACAAGAAGACTCCTTTGGGGGACCACAAGATCCAGCACTAAGGCGTGATGAGCTTGGCCTGGGGTAGTGAGCTAAGCACTGACGCTACGATTTTCTTTTTTTAACTTCTTACTTCTTTGAACCGCTAGAGGCTCAAATACCACTTGTCTATCCATATCCGATCGCTAGATCTGTTTTTGTAGCCTGGGGTGTCAAAAGTTGACGCCGTCACGTGCGGCATAGCCGAGGATTCCCGCAGTACTAAGACCCTGAATTATCACCAACCACCTCCAACCAGCATGAGAATCTCCAAAGCGTACCTTGAGGCACGGGCCTTCGACAAGAATGAGAAAACCATGCTCTATGTGATGGCATTGATCTTGCCTCCGGTGCCGTTGTTTGTTATGACCGGACCCAACTACACCATTCGCACAGTGGAGTTCTGGATGGCCACTTGGTTCCAGTTGGGCGCTGTGGGTTCGATTGTGATAACGAGAAGACTCAATGTGTTTTATGTGCTTTTCCAGCTTGCTGCTTTGATATACTCGTTTAGGTTTGTCCATTCTGGGTTCGAGAGAGGCCGCAGTCTCTCGACCGGATATATTGACGAAACTCCGGAAGAGGCCGTTTAGGGCCTGCGGAAGACTTGCTGACCGTGGCTTGAACAGCTGGCTTTCTGGGCTCAGGCGGGTTAGATTAGGATAGTAGCCGGTTGAATATAGGATTTGGCTTGGAGGAAGTGTGTCGTGTAGTTTGGTGTCGATGTACTTTGCTTTATGGGATTTCAAGAATTGAGTAGAAGAGAAGTCCTATTCAATGTCACACTGCTGGGCTCAATAATGCTTAAATCAAAAGATTGAGCTCTTTGATTCGAAGCCGGACAAAACCTACTAGACCACGGCATCTTTAGGCCTTGATTGTACAGCTTTGAATGTCTTTATTTGTTACATTATCAAACCGTATATACAGCCGGAATTGCAAGTAATATAGCAGGAATCCCTAGTGCTGGTGTTGAGGAAATATTCGCTTTATACCCTTCCGAAAACGCCTGTGGTGCCCGTCAGCTTCAGCATTTAGTAAGCATTCAGACTGTAGGGAGGTTTTTTCTGACGACCGTGAATCTTTTGCAATTTTTCAAAAGAATTTTGGTAGCAATGCTATCAAAGTAGCCGCTAGTTCCAAACAATGCTTAGGTCCATCTGCCCAGAGCCTCTTCACGACAACTGCACAAACTGAGACTAGCCATAGACACCTTGAACAGTCTCTCATACCCTTTCTTACATTATGTCATGGAACTCCCTCAGCTCAACGCTACCATCGTCTTGGCCACAAAGCCCTCCAAGTGGAAAATAGCCTTCAGCCCCAAGCTCAAGCGCTCATCAAAAATCGCCGCAAGCTCACACACAGCTATCACCCTCTTGGCGTCGTTGCCCAAGGCCTTCATGATGTGCATGGCCAACTCCTTCAAAATGAGCCTGGCGGGAATGCAGTGTGCTAGCAACTCGTACGTCGTAGCACGAATCTTGGCAATGTTGGCCACGGTCTTGTCCCTCATGATGGAACGGGCCATGTTGAGAATGATGCTTTCCCAGTCGAGGGGAACCGCTGCTGATGCCAAGTTGTCCACCGCTAGGGTCTCCTGTTGCATGGACAACGTCTCGAAACTCAACAAGGCTCTTCTCAAGTTGCGGCCCGATCCGGCGGCCACCGCCTCGAGGTACTGTTTTTTGGCGTTTTCGTCGTTCGAGCTGAACTTGACGGACTCTTTCTGGGCCACATAGCCGAGAATATCGGCGATATCTGCTACTGAAGGTGCAGCCACACGAACGAGGAACGTTCTGGACTTGATGGGCGGGATGATGCTGGAAACCATGTTGCACACCATGATGAGACGGATGTTGGAGGAGTACTTCTCCATTGTTCTTCTCAAGGCAGCCTGAGCGTCTCTGGTTAATGAGTCAGCCTCGTTGATAATGACAACCTTGAATCTGTGTTTCTGGGCCGATTTGGCCTGGTTCGAGAAGTCCACCTGCTCAGTCGAAGCCACGTCCTTGAGCAAATCCTGGATCACCACTCTGTCGTTGTTTCCCATATCTGAGGGAGTGATCTCAAGATGGTAGGGAGACGATAACACGTTGAATTCCAACTTTCTGTTGGACGGCGTGGTGAAGGTCTTCACATCGATCTTCAATCTCTCAGTTTGAGCGCCAAAAAGCTCGTTCAATGTGGCGTATATTCTCGTCTTCTTGCCTGCTCCAGTAGGGCCATACACGAGCAAATGGGGAAAATCGCCCGTGGAGGCAAGCGCTTTTAGGTGGTTTGTGGTGCTTTCGTGAAAGGAAAGCTGTTCAAGCTTTCTTGGTCTATATTTGTCCACCCACAATGACATTTTTTGGTATGGTGTTTTTAGTACAATTTGGGTTGGTTCTATTTTCCAGACGCGCTGAGGTTCAGTAGGTGCAGCGCTCCTATATTACTCTATATAGTGAGCCAAGTAGGCATCGGATCCGCCAGAAGAGCGTTCTTTTCGGCCTAAAATCGTTTATTCATTCAATTGGAACCCAAACCAGGCAATTGGTCGGGATATTTCCCAATTGGTGTGGTATCCCATCGTCTTCGTCCGTGCAACCCTTACACCTTGGGCTTGGTCCTCAAGAAGTGAGTGGGACACTCGTACCCGCCGGGGTTCTTGTCCAAATACTTCTGGTGGTACGTCTCCGCGTCGTACCAGATCTCAATGTTCTCAATGGTGGTCAGGATCTTGTCCTTGGGGTACCACTCCTTCTGGAAATGATCTCTCACTTCCGTGGCGATCTTCTGGTCCTCCGCGCTGTGGGTCAAAATGGCACTGCGGTATTGAGTTCCCACGTCCGGGCCCTGGGCGTTCGGAGTAGTGGGATCGTGGATTCTGAAGAAAATGTCAAGAATATCGCGTAAAGACACCTGCGATGGCTCGTATGAAATCTGCAAAGCCTCCACAAAGTTTGTGCTTCCAGAGCAGACCTTCTCGTAGTTCACCGGACCTGCTGTTTTTAAGCCGTTGGCGTATCCGACCTTGCAGTCCACAAGACCCTTATCCTTGAAGTACTTGGTGAACACTCTCTCCACACCCCAGAAGCACCCTGCAGCAACGGTGATCAACTTGGAGGAAGCGGTTGTTTTCAATGTTGGCGAAACGACACTCATAATGAACAAGCTAGTGGTAAGGAACAATTAGTTGCTGTTCCGGAGATCACCAGAGGCCGCTTAGCAGAGGGTTCCGCTCAATGCCGTCACGTGATCTCGCGTGCCACAATGGCGAAATCGCCTTTCGGAGTTGCTTGTTCGTGAGACATCACTGCATGTAGTAACTCAGTGGCTGCAAAAAAGACTATAATGAATCTCTTCAGCCCTTGGTGTCCTTGTTTTTGCGTTTGAAACCGAAAAAGCCCCTTTTCTTCTTGTCTCCCTTGAGATCTGGCGATTTCCCGTTCCCAACGCTTAAAATGCTGCCCTGAGAGCCTTTGCGTTCACTCTCCTGTAGTTCCACTTTCAGCTCTCTCCGTTTAAGGCCATTCACCCACGACTTCTTCATCACTGGCGGTGGTGGTTTGGGTTCCGTAGGTCCGACGCTAGGATAGGTCGAGTATGGATCAACTTCCTTCGAAGAGGTTCTGGACACAGTCTTTGTGGCTGCATCGCCGTTGTGGTCCTTGCTGTCGAACATAAATGTCTTTTTGAAGATGGAGGTTTTGCGACCCACACCGAGATAGCTGTTTTCGAGTGAGGCCAGAGACTCAGGAATAAAGTCCTTAGTGCTGTCTTCGTCATCATTGTCGACCTCGGTCAACGACTCATCACCCTTTTTCATTTCCCCGCCACTGACGTCCAGCCTGGGTTTCATTTGCGACATCGAGTAATCACTGCCGTTGTAGATGCCCTTTAGATCTATTCCAAGATCGTGCGTTTCGCCATCTTCGCCAGTAGTTGTATCGAGCTTTTCGTAGAACAAAATGTACGCACTGGCCAAACCAGGGCCGTCACCAAAAAAGCGAAGCACATACGCCTCGTCCACGATCTCAATGGTCTCATCGTCAAACAAGAACCACAATCCGGCTCGACACTTGCACAAGGCGACGTAGTGACCGTGCATTGGGCCTCCGCCAATGTGGACTACCAAGGCATAAAGTCCGTAGAGCTTGAATCGCAGATTGGGTTCACTGGCGTCATTAGAATCCTCCAGCTCCTTGGTGGTATTAAAAAGTCTGAGGCGAAGTGGGTACGAGATCGAATCAAAAAGCTTCACCATTCGGTCGAGCTTGTCGTCGTACTTGAACCGCTTGAAGTTGATGATCAACACGTCCGGCGTGTTTTTGAGCTTAATGGTCTTCACGGCCTCCTGAAGCGACGAGCAGGTGTTGCAGTAGAATTTGTTCTGGTGGCTCAAGATCTCCAGTTTCGAGAAGTTGTTGAGCGAGTGTGTAAGCGAGTAGGCAGACTGTCCTGGAGGAATGTCGATCGAGAGATCGAGGAAGGTTTCGTCCTTGGATGTGATAGTCTCGCAAGAGAAGCACTTTGTCTCGTTTGTGATTGTTCCCTGGAAGATCTCGTTGCACCAGTTTTTGGCGCTTCCCACTTCCGAATTGATGCTTTCTATGGTCTCGTTAATCAAGTAGTTGCAAAACTCGTGGGCGTCCTGGTGCATGTTGACCTGGCGAAACAAGGCATTTCTCTCCTTGAGCTTCTCAATGAAAAAGCTGGGAGATACCACTCCAATCTGGGACTTATTTTCAGCCATCGCCTCAAATATATCCCGCAAGGCATACAAAAGCGACGTTTCCGCCGTCCTGCCGTCGTTCTGACGAAGCGGATGGTCTAGATTTATTATTGGCCCGTTGATCAAGGCAGAACGCTTGCGTTGGTCGCTCGGTGGATTGGGATTAAACGGATTGATGGGAGTGACAAGCGCAGTCTCGGTGTGAGGTATTCCCACCACGACAAACGCCAGGCGGGACGTAATTGGCGGCGCAGTCTCCACAGAGTTCACATTGTTGCTGGTGCTGTTGCCATTTTCTAGCAAGGCAGTGGAAGAGGTGGAATTGTCGTTTCGGTTTTCCTGTGCTGGAGGAGCCGTCTGTGGCAGCGGTCTCGTGACAAGGATCTGTAAATCAAAAAGAGCTGGATGCTTCTTGATCATCATCCGCTGCTCAAGTGTCAAGGCGTCGCAGTTCATCGCCGAATACACATAATCGGGCTTCTTGTTTGGAACTGGTTCATCTGGAGTGACTGTAGGGGTCGAAGTCGAGCTGAACTTGCCAAAGATGGAGTTTCTCATAGAAGGCCTGCTCAACAAGGACGGAGCAGAGCCATTGCCTATTGTGCTGCTGGAGGAGTCTGGCTGTTTGCCTTGTTCTTTCAATCTCTTCTGGTACAACTGGTCGTACTTGAAAGTGAAGTTGTGGGTGTTTTGGCCGGCAACAGATAGAAGACGTTCGTGAGGCTCAAAACGGTACCGAAGGAGCCGTTCTCGAAACTTGCTTGTGTGGAATAGACACTGGAGAATCGAATTGCAATAGCACGAGTTGCCGAAGTTCTCCATGCCGAAAATCTTGTACGAGCCATCGCCGTAGGGTAGCTGGAATTCCGCCTGGGTCATCTTGAAAGGGTCTAATATGTTAAATAAAAAGGTCTCTGGAATTGGTCAAAAGTCACAGACTTCTGCCGTGGTGTATTTGTAATAGTGGATTGGGTTCCGTCGCCAGTATGTTGGATTCCGGTCACGTGTTGATGGTCATGTGACGCATTTTTTAGGTCGGCGTTGATTAGATGCCGATTACCGTACCGGAGATTGTGGGGAGATCGAGGGCAGTTGTCAGGGCGAATTACATGCCTTGCAACAAGTAGAACAAGAAAGGAATAGACAAAAGAATAAAAGTATGATGAACCAGTTTCGAGAATTATAAGAAATCCTGAACCTTTATTAATGCATCGGAGTGAGGTTTTGCACAAACGTGAGTGGTGGCTGCAAAACCCAATGCCCTGGGATCCCGCCCTGGGATCCATCCTAAACCAAACGAGAGAATAAAAAGCAATCACAGCCCGACTAGGCCCACTTGCCCACGAGCGCCATCAGGAAACACCCGAGCGTAAGCATCGTGTAAGCAAAAGCCACCTTCTTCCACCGACATGCCTTCAAGAAGTCGCCGTGGATGAAGTCCTGCGCCATCAAGTCCACCACACCGTTGTAGATCAAAATTCCCGAGCAAAACGAGTTGAAAATGCCCACCGTGAGCAAAGCCTCCATCGAGTCCTCGGAGTAGGTGTGACGAACGCCGAGGCCTACAGCGACACCAGCTGGAGTGGTCAATGTGAAGGCCACGCCAAGGGCCCAGGGCACCCAGTGTTGACTCTTTGGCCAGATGGCGCCGGCAAAACGGGCTCCAAGGCCCATGCCTTCGAAGAACTGGTGGAACGAGATGGCCACCAAAAGCGTCTTGAACTCGTTCTGCGCAATGGCAAGCGACAAGCCGACAAAGACAGAGTGGAAAACAATGCCAAATTCCAAGATGAAGATGCTCACGAGCACGCGGTAGGTGCTTTCGGAAAGATCAGCCGAGGTGGCTGCCTCCATGTCCTTCATGGTCACGTCAACGTCGGAGTTGGAGCTTTTCTGTTCTGCAAACTTCACGTGCTCCTTGTTCAAGTGTTCTAGCTGGTGCAGGTCGATTTCTGGCGAAGCTCTGTTGGCGTGGTATGGATCTGTCTCGTGAACTGCAGCATCCTCCTCAAGCACCAACTCAGCACAGCCACTGCACCCGTCCAGGCGTTTCAAGCCCTTGTGTTTGACATATTCGCCCACGCAAAGCTCAATAGTGAACATAATCCAAACTCCCATAAGACAGAAGGCAGGAGCCCACGGGTACTCGCTCCAGATCTTGGGAAGACACAGCTTGGTGAGATATTCCGAGGCATCGCCAAGCAAGTGAATGAAAGCTGTGGCCACAATCACGCCAGAGCCAAAGAAACGAACGGCAAATAGAAGGATCTTGGGAATATGGAAAATGTTGTTCTTGAGGCCGAGCATGGGGAAGAACACCCCGATGGCCGAAAGAACAAGCACGATGAACACCGCCGCTATCCTGAGCTCCATGTGCTCGTCCACAAAGGTTGAGCCCGCACACTGAGTCATACTGATATTTTAATTTTTTATGACTTTTTTTTTTTTCGAAATGACTTTGTCAAATGTGAAGTGGCTGCGAAAAATGTGGGGACAGTGCACTTTTGTAGTTTGAGAACCACAACCACGCCAGACATTGGCACACCCGGTGTATGTAGGACAGGCGTCTCCTCCTTGTATTTCTGTCAATGTCCAAGGTTTGAAGCTGTTGCCAAGCAAATTGGCGCAACCTGGCTCTGCACAAACGCCCTACCTCTTGGCTGGACTGGTGATAGAACTGCATCGACTGACCCATTTGGGAAACCCGAATTTGCAGCCTTGGAGAGCGAGAGAGGAGGAGTTGTTGCACCCAAAAAAGAAAATATTCTCCATCAGCCGTTTTCGCTCGATAATAGTCGTCTGACGACGATTTCGAATCGTCCCATCGATCGAGCTATCCCAGATTGCCTGCACACGCAACGCATGTACAGAACGGCTGAGTCCTGTGCTGCACCCGAGATCGTCCGGGCCCCCAAGGTACCTCCCTTGCTTTGGATGAATGGATCTAAATCTTCGTCTAATCCTGCCAGGCAGACTGAAAACTGCAATTGGCAACACCAGGCGAGCCGTTTTCACGCCATTTACGGCCCCCACTGAGGTTTCATTTTCGACCTCCTAATTTGCATCCATTTTGCCGAGCCTCTTTCTTTTTGCAGCCACTAGCGGCCCTGTACAGCTGCCTTAGGCTATACCTTAAGCAAAGCTCACCAGAATCCAGCAATTGACCTCCTGAACCTGACCCTGAACCTGATCCTGATCTCTGATCACTGATCTTCTCGTATTCTGATCTTCTTTATTTTTTGTTAGGCTCATTCGTAGCGAGCCCCGTCATAACGTGACTTTCCGATCTGCCAAAATTCTGTCACCGTGCTGTCACTATGACCGGTGGACCAACAGCTGCAGCATCAGAGGGTGCAGCGTATACTCCGTAATTTCATCGAGATGGCCACAGATACGAGAGCTGTCTCAACCGCCAAGCTGAGCTATTTTCTCAATTGAGCTATTTTCTGCCTTCGATATCTGGTTTCGTGTTATTTTTGACCTTCTTCGGACACGTATCTTTCTTGCAGAAAGAAGCACCCTCTCTGCTTTACTGAGCGCTTTGAAACTCGTCGTAGGTCGCCTCAGCTTTTAATCCCTGGTACCGGGTCAACTGGAGCCAGCCTTCGGAGATCCCCCTTTTGTAGAATGAAACAGTGTCGCCGTGCTTCAATCCACTATAATGTGCCTTTCTGGCCAAATTCCAAAGCGTGTCCACAGCGTCCCAGCCCTGATCTTCGGCTACACTGGGCAAGAAGGTTCCCGAATAACCCCGGCCAGAAACCTCGAAATACACCTTGAGGCCGTGGTCTCCCACTGTCCAGTCCAAGGGGTCTGCAATTTCCTCAAATTTGTCGAGCAATGTCACGCTGACGCTCAAACTGGCGAGCTCTTCTGAGGCAATTGGCGAAAATCTGGGGTCCTCAAAAGCACTCACCAAGGCGTACTTTGCCACGCCTTTTTCGGTGTTCAACGGTGAGAAGGTGCCAATGCAGCCTCTCAAATCGCCGTTCTTGTTCCAGGTAATGAACATAGGCGCCTCTTTGGGGTAATCTGACAGAGACGAATCGGTCGCCAGCAAGTAGTGGGACAAGGGCACCCGGGATTTCCCGGGAGACAAGCGGGCGTTTAGGCTCTCGAAGGCCCAGAAACAAAGTGCTTTGCTCATTTTGCGAAGGTTTAGAGTTGTTGTGGTGTGTTTGGTGGTGTTACTGGTAGTACTTCTTATCAGTGATATCCGCAGTTCCTACAGGCATGGGGTGCATGGGTGGGCCAACTGTGGAGGAAGCTTTTTGGGTAATCTGACAATAAGCGGTTTTTAATTGGATGCTGGAGATCAAATAATTGGCTGAGGATGGTATATTGGCTGGAGATCGGTTTTGTTTTGGTTTGGTTAGGGGTGAATGTGGAGGTGAGCAAAGCCGGGGTAATCGAGAAACCAATTGACCCACTCGTAAATGAAGATTTGAGGACTTTTTCGACCGATTAGCTTTGATACCTTAGTCTGATGGAATGGGAACTTGAAGTCCGAGTTGGGAGGTTTTGCAGGTCATTTGGGAGCATATCACGCTCTGTGGCTTTCGAGAAAGTCCGACTCCGATGCTCCCACACAAAATACGAGAGTGAGTCATACTCGTGATTGGAGTATGAGCTGAAGATTAGTCTCTATCTAGGCTGAAAGGGTTTGAGTGGGGAGAAGCTTCTTGGAGTAGCCTCTGGCACTCAAATCGCAGCACGGACGATGCTGAAGTGAAACAACATATATCCACGAAGAAATTCTTGAGATTTAGGGTTTTAATTCGAGCTCAATCGCAAAAGATTTGGCTATCCAACCTCTCGAAACATGGACACTCTAATTATGGGTGCTCATTAGAGGCTTCGATTGAGATACCACCTAGATCCACTGTCAACTCAAGCCATATTCCTGCTCCATTTCTCTCAATTTTATGCAACCATCTCATTTCCTATTCCTCTTCATTTATTGAAAAGAGGAAAGATAAAAGTAATTCATAGTCCATATAACTACCGCCTTATACATTTTTTCTCTCCGTACGCACTGTTCAACCAAATTCACGCATTTATATATTCTGTGTATGACGCACGATTTTGCAGCCATTCTATAAACCTACATCACCTCACGAGGAATCTCCCTGTGGACTCCACAAATCAGAAGCTCACTAAGACTCCACAACCCGGCCTCCTGAATCAAGATCTTGGCAAATTCAGCATAGCAGTTGTCGTTGGGCATCGCAGCACTCACACAAAACCGCCTCAATCCTCGAGGAAGCACTTCTGCCATCTGATGGCCATGAAGATGGAGATAGTTTCCGCTGATATCGATGGAGACGGCCAGAGGCGGGAAGGGAGCGACGTTCTCGAGCAAATTGTTGGAGAGGTCGATTTGCTTGACTTGTTCAAAGAGGCGGCTCTGGAAAAGTGTGTTGCAGTCTGCTAGTAGGTTTCCCGACAAGTTGACCAGCTCCAACACGTATGGCTCCCCATTGTCTTCCGTGTCACGTAGCTCAAAGGACATGATATTATTGTTTGAGAGGTTCAACGACCGGAGCTGGTGGAGATGCCCATACAGAAACGTCCGGTTCGAAACGGTATTCAACAGGTTGTTGGAAAGGTTGAGATGGCGCAACGAGGCGGGAAGATGGAGGTTTCCAAGAACCAGCTCAGTGATGCCGTTGTAAGAGAGATCCAACGACTCCAAGTTGCGGCAGTAGAAGCACCCGTGGTCGTCCACCAAGTGCTTGAGCAAGTTGCTGGAGCTGAACAAGTGCAACTGGAGGTTTGTGATGGCGATTTCGCTTCCCACCTGGAGAAGATCATCAGGGCTGAACTGCAAAGCGCCTCCCTCCCGCGAGCGTTTTCCCAAGCCCGGGTGGTACTTGATGGTGAACCAGTTGACGCTAAACTCGCTCAGTCGGAGCGGCTCGAAAAGCAGCTTGAGGAAGGAGTTTTCTAGCGGCACGTTCTCCACAAGAAGCAACTGCACGCTGAACCTGTCTGTAAACTTCCGCAAATGCCCGAAGTACTGGTTGAACATGGTGTACATGAACGAGACCGAGTTGGAGTAGTCTGTGAAGTCGAAAAGGACCACCGTGATCTCTGCTGGAGAAATAACGATGCCGTTTTTTATGAGGTACTCGAGCTCTCGCAAGGTGAATTTTCGGAATTCGGCGCTGTTCAGGAACACCAAATTCTGTCTGTGGTATTTGGCCCATAGTGCCTGGTGCTGGAGCGTTAAGTATGGGCTGCAAAAAGCGCCTTCGTGGAGCAATTTGGGGAGTTCAAAAAGGCGGTCGAGATCGGCATTTTCGAGATTCGTCAACACGAGCGTCTGAAGCTCGTACGGAAGACTAAAAAACGCCTCCATGGTCAGTTTTGGTGGATTCTATGAATCGGGTAAAGGTGTAGATAAGACCCGGGTAGTGAAAAACGCGATAACCACCAAAGTACTTTTTGACCGTGCTGGATGTACAATCGGGTGGAGTGGTCTGCAGGCAGGTTTTACCAAATGAAAGACGTTTTATATTTTTTATATTTTGAGTTCGAGAGTTTGTGTTTGCTGATCGTTGCTTGCTGCCCGCACGTGAATCTAACCGTTGGAGATCTGAGGCTTGGGCCGATAAGGCAATGCGAGAGAAGATTCAGTCACTATGCAAGTTCCCCGTCAGCCGTGAACGCCGTTTTGTGATTTGCCGGCGACTTCGGTCGATTTTGGGTCTTTGAGTATGGTGAAACTGATTAAAAAAAGCAGTAGTATAACTCAATGATACATGCTTTTGGCCTTGTAGACTAGCTTTAGCCAAGTGGGGGGTGTCTAGCAGCTATTGTTCACTGAGCACCCTTAAGAAAGAACTTGTTTCCAACCATCGGGTTGGGGACCTTAGCAAAAGCATAGGCCCGTTCATAGCATTACTCGCATAATGAGCTATACCTCTCGACTCTGACCGCTCTCGAAGCATTGACCACTTGATTGAGATTTGCCTACATAGTGGTAAACTAAATCGTGATACAAGTAGCTCAAACTGTCGAAGGAGCGCTTGTTGAAATTGAAACCACTGTTAGTGGCTACCGCATTGAGTCACTGACTTGGATTTTATCGGCTGATTTGAGCTGAACCTCACTGGCTTTGTTACCAATCCACTGTTTCGCGGTTGATGCCAGCGTTGAGTCAAAGCGTCAAACATATCATTTAATGCGCTTATTCACAAAGAACCGGATTATAACTTATAGCTCGGGGGAGACATTGAGGTAAACTCTGAAGGGGAAGTTCTTGAGCCCACACGCCTAGAGACTTGAATAGTTATGCGCACCAAGGAGAAGTATCCAGAGCTATAATAGACAGACGCATCGAAAACTTCAAATTTGTTGTCATGTACATTCAAGTAGATCTCGTCCGCATTAAACTATAGCGACATATGCTGTGGAAAGACACCAATCTTTCAGCGGCTGAGCCCGTTGCGAAAGACAGAAGAAGGCACCTCTATACTTTAAGTACCTAGGTTTGGTCGTTTGTGAAGTATCTCATAACGAGATAAAAGTATTTCAGGCATTTATAGGTGTTCAGTAGTACGTCTACTCGCTTTGTGGGCCTCAGATGTATAGACGGTCCGGCTATTGGCGGATGTTACATAGCGCATATACTACCTATGTCAGTATTTGCAGCCATTTCCTCAAACTTCATTTTCCCATTCAACAGCCTAAACTGTAATATTATCAGGATTTCCATCTTTAGTTCCAAGATACGGGTCGTAATTGATTGAGGGAGTATGGATCCAAGTAAGGAAGAAGATCTTCCTGATAAAACTTCCAAAATCGCCCTTTCTCGTAGCCAGTCATTGAAGCATCAGAAGAACTCAGCAGAAACGAAGAGGCCAATTCAAGCAGAACAAGATGAGACGGGATCGCCCTCCCTCGAGCAGTCGGGCGCCTCCCCAATTGATTCGAAAGAAGACGAGAAATCGAGAATTCAAGTAGTCGGCTCGAAATTTGCAGCCACCACAGAAGCACAAAGCTTCGACCAAACTTCCGTCGGCGACTACCACCAGAGTATCGAACACAATAAGGATGATGGGAGTATGAAATCACCAATTCTTGAAATTGATCCTACGGCTAAGGAAGGAATTGAAGGTATAAATCTTAGCATTGAAGAGAAAGATGAAGCTTCTCGCAATACCATCGATGGAGGCGAGAAGGCCAATTCCGAGAGTGAGAATGAGAGACAGAGCAAGTTCTTTCCAGAAAGAAAAAGCACTAGTGCTGAAGAGATTGGTGACCAGGAGAATGTGGGCGAACGTGAAACAGTGAATGCACTTGTTGGTGAGGTGAAAGTAGCTGAGCCCAAATCACAAGCTGCCAATGTCAACCAACAGCAAGTTCCCGCTGTCAATGTCAACCAACAACAAGCTCCCGCTGTCAATGTCAACCAACAGCAAGCTCCCGCTGCCAATGTCAACCAACAGCAAGTTCCCGCTGTCAATGTCAACCAACAACAAGCTCCCGCTGCCAATGTCAATGCCTTGGAGGCGGGAGTTGCAGATAACAATCAAGCGCCACAAGCTGGACCTCAAGAGAATATGAGGCTTGTCAAAGATGGCTTCATTATATGTTTTGTTCTTGCTATTATCCTTTTGCCGATAGCAGTCGTTCTTGAGTTTTTCGTCCCGAGGTTTGCTGGTCAAATGCTTAATTCATTTGCGTGGGTATTTTTGGCATTCTGCGGCGGAGGGTCAGTTAATTTTGGGTTACGTTGGTTGCTTCTGGGTCTCTTTGTAACCTACCCCAAACTCATCCTGTTGCTACAAGCAGTGATATGTTTGACCGCCATTGGTGGTTTGATGGGGGGCAAGGTGGTAGCCTTAAGAAAAGAAGATATCATCCTTGAATGCTTAAAGAACGCAAAGGGTGCTTGTGGAAACCCCAAACCTTGGCGTGCAGCTTATGAAATTTTGAATGGTGTTCAGCTGTGTTTCGTTTTATCGCTTCTTTTCTTCATCCTTCGTGGGTTTGGAGTGGAACCGGATTTTAATGAGATTTTCGAAAAACTTAAGAGGTTTAAAGAACGACTCTTAGTCATGATCGGTCTAGCCAATCCAGTCTGAAACGGTCATTGACAAAATTAGAGCGTTCCCCCCCTCTTTCACTTCCCCTTTCTATAATGGGAGTTCACTCTTCAGATCCAGAATAGATAGAGGGACTACTGATACACCGTAGTTGAGCGAGACAAAATTGAGTTGTCTTATCTTGAGAAAATCAGTACCGAAAAGGGTCAGCATGACAGTCGGAGGGTCTTCTTACACGTTTCAAGTGGTGAACTCGTGTCTGCCTCCAGCACCTCACAATAAAATATCGGCCCCACCACCGGTACCCTGTTAGATCAGCAGCTACTTTTAGCGGTAGTCCGACAACGAGGGTCTCAGCCCGAGCACCATGTGTCAAAGTGACTTCTAATTTCAAGCGATACCTCCTTGAGCGCTCGTTAGAATAGAATGTGGGCTTGAGATCTGGAATTGTGCAATCGAATAAGCGAGTGGGAAATGTAAGAACACACATTTCCGGGTTGTGTTTTGTGGATATTCTTGCTCGCTTCCATTCAACACCATACCTGCAACTCTTATTTAATAATTCCCGTGACACTATCAGCGGAGATCTGTTGGGAATACAGTTGATGGTGTGCAATTCCTCGATCTTGACAGCAAAATTTCGGACAAGGAGTTTGTTATTTTCCGGTCTTTCTGTAGAAATCGGTTTTGGATGAAGGAATTGGAGCTCAGCAAACTCCAGAAGCTTCATACGAGGCATAACGACATGATCACCGATATCTCTCGTGTAGAAAGAAGTCCGCCGGAAACTTAATAGTAGCTGCAGTGAAGTTGGCTCAAGCGTGGTAGATGCGAATCTCTCGATCGCTGGTAGTTCTAGGTAGGAATCTAACCCAGACAAGCTTAACCAACCGGGAGTACGATCGCATCGAAGGTTTGAGTTATTTCTGTTGACTCGAGTCCCACCCGCAAACCATTTCCGGGTCGGGGCAGCAGGATATACCTCATAACGCAAGGCCTCCCCGATGTCGTCACATTCAGAAGAAGCAATAACATCAGGGTATGCCGTCTTTCTCGACTCTTTCATTTCTGTAGTGGGAACCATCAAAGCAAAGCAAGATGTCGTGAGTATTTCATCAGATATTCTGAACGCTCTTGTCTCATGCTCATGATATGCCCTTTGTCCAAAAGTCGACACAGTGGAAAGGATATCAGAAGCTACATTAATGGGTTCGTAGTGGTTGAGTGGAATGCGCCTTGTCAGGGTAAAGTAGTTCATGATGGAGTTAAGTGGGATTCGAGACTGAGATTTGTCATTTCTTGGATATACCTCTTTCGCAATTCGAAACAGAGGTGTTTCTCTTTCTGAATTCACCTCTTTTGCGATTCGAATATTCATAAAGGCGGACAAAGTTGATTTGAAGTGACCTTGCTCGCTCTCTATCATCACAGATACTTTAATAGCGTAGCTTCTAGTCATGTTAGCTGACGAAAATGTGGGGCCTAAGCTAGGAAGGGTACATTTGTACAATTCCACTGGCACATGGCAGCAACTGACTTTACTTGGAAATACAAGGATCCAACGTCGACAGGAATTATCAACCAAAGTCATCTTTTTGACTCCTCTTGCAATTGAGCTCAAAGCCGGATTGCCTCCTGACCCTCCCACGCAAGTCCGAAGCTCGTATAGTTCCATCACGACTCGTGAAAGTATCATGTAGCTTCTAAAAGCATAAGCTATAAGCCACGGTGGATTGCGAAATTCAATAATCAAGCGCAAATAGTCGCTTACTTCAAGCCCGGGGCTAGCAATCACATGGTAGTTCAGGTATGTGAATTTTGGAGGATAATGGCTTAATAGAAGATTGATTTGCGATATGGCTAGCCCGCAAACCTCATCACTAGAACGACACCAAGGTTCAACTTTCTTCAAAACATCAGCTGCACTCGAAGACAAATTTTGCGTTTGATAGTAGCGACCGTTTAGATGTAGCAAACAATCGTAGATTAGATGATCGAATTCGTTAGCCAGATTAGGGTTGTCGGAGTGTACGAGAGATTTGGGACATAAGACGAACATGACTTGACAGTCCTCAGGGCCCATCAGAGGACCGGACCCAAAGTCGTCCACACCATCACGTTTGCAAGCCTCCAAGAGAAGAGGATGTTCATTCTGAATAGTGACTTCGTTCGAACGCATCCGGATTTGGGTCAAATAATGAACGGTCGAACCGAGGCGGAAAGTTCTCGTGGAGTGAGATAGGAAATTATCGATATTTTGCACGATTTGGTCCGACAAACACTTTGGCATTGCCGGAACAGCAGACGAGGTTTCCATTTCATGTTTTGTGATGACGATGAATTCTTCGTCCATGGTTATTACGCTAACTTGCGGTATCTCACGATGCTTGGATGTTGTTTGGGCCTTATACTTGCCAGATCGAGAACGAGTAAAGCACATGACGAGATCAGGATGCGTACAAGGAGAAGAAGGTGGTATTCTCTCTGCTCTCTGAAAAGATAGTCGTAGTATTTTTATAGCCAAAGATAGAGAGAACGCTTCCATAGATCCATGGCTGAACACATCTACACGACACAATGGGATTCGTAGCGGGGCTGCCAATAGAATCGAGTCAATTGAATTCAGTATCAAGCCTTTCACATCCAAAAATGTAGCAGTAATTGATTTTGGCGAGCCAGCTCAAAGTGCAAAACCCCGGAGGGACATTCTCTCCACTCGAAGTGATACATCCTTGATATCACCTGCGGCGCAGCCTTTTGCAGCAAATCGGGATCAATTGAGTTCCATTTGTCATAACAAGGACGAGAGTCAGCGAATTTCTATTTAATCAGCCTTAAACTCGAGAATCGATCAATAAGTAAGTCTCAAGTGTAGCTTCTGGTAGTACCACAGACCCTACTAGTATAGACCTGTACCAATGTGCAGTACAAACATCGGAAACCACCCAACGATGCCATCTTCAGCTCGCCAAAACGGGCTAAGTGGCGGATCCAAGGAGAAAAATTCATAATTGCCTTGAGAACACTAATCTTCAAAGCCCGGAATGCCGGGCAGCTGGTGGCCTTTCCATCTCCAGTGTCAACATCCTGCACACACCCTACACGCTTCTGAAACCATCTACTACTTCATTTCCACAACCAGAATCCAAAATGGGAGCCTGTCTTTCGTGCCTAGGAGGCCAGGAGGACATAGACGAGAATGAGAGGCAGATGCTTCTCGGGAACCACCAGAACTTTGCCGACGAAAACTACCAAGAACAGCTTCTCAAGCAGCAACAGAGGCAAAGCGAGCTCAATGGCATAGTCAGCGACCTCAACAACGATTTGATCGACGTGAGCACTTTTGTGCTGAGCTCACAGGCGGTGGAAAACGGAGAAGCGGCGCCTGAAGCCGACGGAGAAATTCAATCGCCGGCATTGTCGGCGGTTATTGCCTCTGGCTCAGCTCCAGGAACTGCACAGGCATCGCCCAGCGTGGTACCTGTTTCGCTTAGCAACGATAAAACGCTTCCGTGCTTGCTTGGGTTGGACGAAAAGAGGAAGATTTTGGAGGACCTGAAGCAGTATCTAGCGCTGGTAGCGCCCGTCAAGCCCACGGGCCCTCTCTACGTGAAGTTCTAAGCATTTTGGGATAAGAAGAAATTTAAATGTTTTATCGATTAGAATGAGGCCTGAGGATACAATCTTTTGTGATGTTGTGATTATCTGGAGGAGGAGTGTGGTTTCTGGTTGTGCCTGGCGGACTTTAGCCGCATTAGGAAGCCCGAGCGACCCAGCACTCAGAGCACTCAAAGTTGCTTAAGAGTCCAAAGCCAGATTTGAACATTTTATGATTTTTTTGATCAATTCCGATTTCAGTCAAAATCATTCCAAAATCCATCCAAACCTACCCTCCCTCCATTTTGCAACCTATACGACCAATATGCGCGCTCCGAATCGGGTGCACTATAAGACCACTTTTTGTTGGAGATCTCCAACTACAACCCCATGGCTGACCCCACGCTATTCGAAAAATCCTACACACTTGTGGCAGCCTATGTTTCCCAATATGACCAGTGGTTCACCCGCTTCATGAGCAGCCACTGGTTTCTCCAGGACCTCATACAAAACCCAATTTCCAAACTCATATCGGAGACGCTTTTCATCACCTTCATCGTCCTATTCTCGTACGAGACCATATACTGGTCTGGAATTTACTTGGACTTGTGGGAATACCACGCCAAGGACATTTTCACCGAAGTGCCCATCCACTGTGCTCACGTCTACGTGAGAGTGAACATAGCGGAGAAGAAGGACCTACCTGCTGTGCAAGAGTATTATGAATTGAAACAGCGCTCCACATACAACGTGCTCAACTGGAAGACACTAAACGAGCACGCCCTTCGAACTTTCAAGTTGCAGAAGTTCGTCAAGTACCACTTTGAGTTCAGCCCGGAGGACTTTGAGGGAAACCCAGAGCCCGAGTTCGGCTCCACCATCGAGCATTTGCGCCAGAAGGTGCTCGACACGTTCTTTGCCTCGCCACTATACACTCGCTTCACGGCTGACGACATCACGCGGGACAACGTGTTGATCTTCAACAACAGGTCTGCCGAGGTGGGCCACGACAACGACAAGACATATCTCAGCAAAATCCACATCGAAACAGGCAACGTCATCGACGCCATCGTGCTCGTCTAAATATTCAGAATACACACAATATGTCATGGTATGTCGTGGTAAGCTGAATTTCACTTATACCTTATATCACTTCATTCTATTCTCTCATGGCAATACGAAGGTCAAGACCGTACCATAAATACGCCATGGACCAACACTTGAACCATGACAGCCTTATAGCGTTGAAGTTAATCTTGAAGGACAATTGAGTAGACAGTAAGTGAAGACTGTTAAGTACAAAGAAGTCCCGACTAATGTTCTTCTCAATTTGTGAGCAATATTAGTGAAAAAAAAAAAAAAAAAACGTCAAAAGCAGGTTGATGTAGGTCGTAAGCAAAGAATGACCCAATAGACCAAGGGCGGCCATTCTGTCTTCCCAATCATTGTCCTACCTTGCTGTCATTTCAAGCAACTTAGGCTGGCACAACTGCAAAGTTGAATTAATTCAGCGCAAGCTCTTCGTCAAAGTAAGCTAGCTTCAAGCCTCTTAGAGCCACCGCATCTTACTCTCGCTGTGACTTGGCGGAATGATCTTCTTCTCCACCAACGCTCTCTCCGTCATAACCCACAACTTGGCGATAGTCTCCAAGCGCAGGTCCAACAGAGCCGGCTGCTCCTCTGCCGTTTTCTCCGCCGAAAGAGCTAGAACGGTATCTTTTTCCGCAATGTCCTTCGGCAACACACTGTCGAGGTCCTTGATGTCTTCACTCGAGTCTTCCATTTCCACATCCTCTCTGAGTTTCAACGACGGAGGGGGACCGGCAGCAGCCAAGTTGGCAGCACTGAAACTCACGATTTCCTGTCTTTTGTAGTGGAGAGAGTCCTGCTCTGCGTTCTCCAAGTCCAAAATGACTCTGTTCACCACTCTGTAGCAGTCAGCACGAAGCGAGAGATCAAAGAGCTGCTTGAGCTCTTCGGGAAGCCCAGACAGCTCCTGGATGGGCCGTTTGGGGTCAAAATTAAAACAAAGCAAGCTCATGGTCATCTCGAGCTCCTTGAGCAAGTCGTACGACTGGGTCACCTTGCTTATGAGGTTCTTTCTCACGAACTTGAGAATATCGTCTAGGAAGAGGCGCTCTGCCACAGCGTCTTCCTCTTGTAAATAGCTCATTTTGAGCTTGTGGGCCCTGATCATTTCGATCAAATTGAGCCTTAGTAGCTTGAAGAGCAAGAGATTATTGGAATCAAGCACTGTGGGGAAGTG
Organism: Candidozyma ruelliae; assembly: GCA_030582895.1. Classification (NCBI taxonomy): domain Eukaryota; kingdom Fungi; phylum Ascomycota; class Pichiomycetes; order Serinales; family Metschnikowiaceae; genus Candidozyma; species Candidozyma ruelliae. The sequence goes on along the minus strand of JAJMHE010000024.1, from coordinate 18,539 downwards.
CGTGCTGATGGCAGCAATTGCCTCAGTGATGTGGCCCTGGAGAATCAAATACTTGATTTCTTTACGTTTTTGGATCGAAGAGAATCCCTTGATGGTGTCGTGTTTCGGGGCGTGTCCCTCGTGATCCTCGTTTACGCTCAGGGTGTTCTGGAAACTCAAGTACTTGTTCACAGCGTCCACGAAATCCAGCGCTGACGACTGGGGCGAAGCCAAAAACAGGTTTATTTCCTTCGTTTGTCGAGACCACGGCTCCTCGTCCTGCTTTAGCTCAATTTGGGCCTCCTTGGAGAAACTCAAGGCGGCATTGGAGAATCCCTCTTGGATGAAGTAGTTGAGAATGAGCTTGTTGATTTTCTGTCTGGGGATGGCATTGCTTTGGGGTTTACGTTGAGGGCGTTCGTGAATGCTATCTGTTTCATCCTCCTTCTTAATATGTGTCATTTTTGGCGATTTCGATAAGAAAGGTAGGTGTCTTATCTAGTAAAGTGCTACTTGCCTGTATGGCAATATACAGTGCGAGCAAATGGCTGCAAATGTCTATCTATTCAATCTGCGACTAGGCCAACGTTTCGGGCATTTCCATCATGAGCAAGATGGTGGAAGACCAGCCCAAGAAGTTTTTGGCGCCCTTGTTTTCCCCCGTTTGGTCGTCGTACGACTCCCACACGAAGCCCGTCTCCTGCCACTGCTTGAACACGTTCTGGATGAGGTTACGGCGAAGTTCGGCGTACGCTTTTTCGATTTTTTCCAAAAGCTGGCTGCTGGCATGTGGGCCGGATGCCTCGTGATAGTAGCGCAAGTTGTCGAGCACCAAGTAGTTCATGTTGATCCATATAGGCGACCTCCAGTAATTCTCGCTCGTTCTGTAGAACTTGTCGGACTTGGAGAGCGATCTGATGCCGAATTCGGACCAGAGCTCGTCTGGGTTGGTGATCTGGTCGACCACGTGCTCGATCTTGTCCACACTGTCCTCTGGGATCATCTTCGTCAAGAAGGGGAAAAGCGTGATGTAGCCCTTGTGGCACACAAACACATTGTCGTCATCGTCGTCCACCGAGACGTCACAGTAGGACTTCTCTTTTTCGGACCAGTGGAGATTCTCAATGTTAGCCACAATGTCGTTCTCGATCTTGCTAAAGTGGCTGATGTCGTCCTCCAACTCGAGCATTTCCGCGATCATCTTGATGGATCTGGTCATGACGCCCATCCAGCACAAAAGATCAACATTAAGCTCCGCCTCGTCCAAGGGAAGTGCACGGGGGTAGTCGTCGATTCCAGAAGCAAGACAGTGGGTGACCGTTCTACCTCTCCATCTGTAGGCCTCACGGTTGTCACCACGCTCAAAGTCGTCGACATTACCTTTTTGGGTCCTGCGGAACATCTCAAAATGAGACTTGAGTTTGGGGTAGATCTGGCGTGTGTAGTTGGCAAGAAGCTCGGGGTCGTTCAAAACGGTCTGCCCAATGGTATCCTTCAAATCACCCTCGTCCAAGTTAACTGCCTCCAGGACTTTGGACCGCTTAGAGCTCTCCAACAAGTAGCTGAACGCAAGCATCAAGGTAGGTGGGTTGACAATGGCGGGACTCTGGACCTGGAAAGCTTCTGGAACTCTCGATCTCGACTCAGGGCCCAAAATCTGCTCTCTTGCAATCCAGCCATCGTCGTCAATAAGATTGAACCACGATTTGATGATCTCCAACGCCAAGTCAGAGTCGTACTTCAAAAGCGGGAGAAGATGGAAACCCTCGTCCCAGTAGAAGCCTCTGGGAAAGAAAGGACGAGAAGGCACAAGCGTGAACAATTCGTAGGGGCCCTCAGGCTCTCCTTTGAGCTTAGGAAGCTCTGCGCCATCGCCGTTTTCGTCGATTTGAAACTCGTCACTCTCGATCAAGGTGTGTCTGTCAACCAAGTGGTCGCCATAGAAGTAGGAGAGGCCTCCCAAAAGACCGGAAAGCATTTCCTGACCGAACACCTGCTCCTCCTCTGAAAATTTAGCAAGATCAAAGTTCTTCTTGAAATTCTGGTCAACCTTGCCCAAGACCTCGCTGATTTTGGTGTCGATGTTGTCGAAGGTGATTCTCTCAGTTGGAGGAGAGCCAATGTCTGTGTAGATGACGTCAAACTCAGCGGCGCCCTCAAACATCTTCTGGATGTAGTGCAAGTTTCCTTCGTACTTGTTCAAGTTTCTCATCAAAAAGACAACGTGGGCTGGGAACTCAGCGGCCCTTTCTTCAAAAGTGGTAACGAAATCCTTGACAGATTCAGACAAAAGCGTCATAAAGATGCCCCTGGACTGCCACAAGGCGTTGTTGGGCACCCTGAGACTCATGTGGTGCGTTCTCTTGGGATTGAGCTCCTTCAAGGTGCCTTTTGGCGCAGAGGGGTGCTTGTTCTTGGTGTTGGGTCCACCATCGTTGACCTGAATCTCAAACAATTCCAACTCTTCAGAGAATCCCGAAAGCTTGACATTACCCTTGTATCCACGCTCGTCAACAGGATGGTCAAGCTTCAAAATACCCTCGTTCTTCTCCACTGAGCCTTCACTCTTTCTCTCACCCTGGAGACCAGAATACCACACAAAAGAGGTTTTCACGGTCTCGTAGCCCTCGTGCGGCACCAGATTGACCTTGACGGCCCAATTGCGTCCGTTATTGCTTTTCACGAAGTCAATTGTGATGTTGATGTGGCAGTCGTTATCGCTGATAACCTGTCTTCCACCAATTCGAGGATCGTATTGCACCCAGTTGGCTCTGGCCATGTTATCGCCCTGCTCATAGAAATCACGGGCTTTTCCGATCCCATGTTGCGATTCTGCGTTGAACCAAATGAGGCCAGATAGAAGAGACTCGGGGACTCGAGGACGAATGCCCAAGTAGCGTCCCGAGTTGTAGGGGCCCCAAAAGAGCGAGTCGTGAGAAAGCTGCTCAAAATTGGTCTGGGCAATGTCGTCAAGAGGCTGGTCTAGGATGATGTCGAATTTGTCTTGCTCTTGTAGGCAGAGCACAGAGGCTGTTAGGCTGAATAGCGTTAAAGCAAACCTGATGGCCTTCATCTGAAAAGTTGCCAAAAGGGGAGGATAAATGTAATTTTGTGGGCAGAAACAAAAAAGTTTGAATTAATGTCTACCGCTGTATCCTCCTGGTAGGTGCAATTGACGGGAAGAGTCTTTTTTCGGAAGAAGGTCTGGAGTCCACCGTGGAGTATGGTATGTATGTTGAGCTGCGAAAGTGTAGCGAGGTGTACGAGATGGAGTAGATACACATTTTGCAACAATTTTGGTGATTTTGGAAGATTAATATCTATCGAAGAGAGTAAAGAGAAGACGAATTCGAGAATCTGGTTAGACTTTGCTGGAGCATTGAGCGAGGAATATTGTGTGAACAAGGCTTAGACAGTAACTGGAAAGATGGTCCATTATAGAACTGAATTCTCCTAGATGAAGAGAGTTCTGAGGTTAAAAGGTTCGACTTCATCGATATCAATTTGCTTCACATCAGCGCAGAACTTATTTTCTTGAAACGATTCGCTGCTCTCCAAAAGCATATGCTGCTTGATTCGCAGCCAATATGAGGCACCTATGGTTCCACAAATTTACCCAAAGTTGAACAAATCGCCAGAATATCAATTGATCCTAATTTCCGAGAGCTATATAACTCTTCTTAACCAGTTTTCATTTCTCCTTCCTCCTCCCACATCCTTCCTCCATCTTCCCACATCGGGAGCCATCTCATCGTACTGTACCTTACTCCTACTACTACTCGAATCACCAAACATCCTGATACTCCAGCCTCCAAGCCGATAATGTGGCCAAGCAAACACCATTTGGGTGTTCAGCTTACTTACGGCATACAGGGAAACGGGATTGTTGTTCCTGAGGAGGTTCGGGAATCACAGGACGAGCTGCAAGCTCTCCATCCTAAAGTTCGCTTTCCTCGACTACGAGATCAAGGGCCTCTTCTACGAGAAATCGAGAATTCAGAGTGGAAGTTGCCTTCCTCTGGACACGACGATTCTCACGAAAGTACTACATCCATGGCCTGGTTTCGGAGAAAGACCCACTCTACCATCTTTGCTCCCGATCTCATCACAGAAAGTTTAGCTGTGGAGCTGGCTCCATTAAACGAGCTGTTTGCATATAATCCCACTGAAGGCACCCGAATAGCACTGTTAGAACTCGGCGTTGGTGCCTTTTCTGACCCAATCATACTTGAGGGAAAAAGAGTGTATCCCAAGCTGAAGAGTGGAGTTCTCCATCTCCAAGGCGTTGCATACGTAAGCGGCGAAAATTACACAGACCTTTTTGTTGCGCCGCTTCTACCGAAATCCAGAAACGCTACCAACGGAGAAAACTCCGAAACGAGAGCCATAGTGGTCTCTGACTCCATCCAAGACAAAGCCAACTACGCTTGTTGCAGCTTTCCCTCGGCCATCTTACAAATCCAGCCGTCTTCCCTACTACCTATTATTGGAGTACGCTGCAGAGAAAGCGTTCATTTTGTCGAATACCTGTGGCTGAATGATCCCCGAAACAAGGGTCCAATTCTCAAAGAGCTACCTTGCACAATTGAGTTGCACGATCTCACCAAAAACGACTTTGCACATATCGAGTTCTCGCCCTCTACGCACGACATTGCTGTGATCGACATTGGAGGCAACATCTCCACCTGGAGTTTGAACTACGATAAGTCCTGGACAGTATCACTACGATTTTCTTCGAATCCTTTCGCTGACGACAAGTCTGACGGCGGAATTTCAATTGCGGATCCCGAGGACTTGTCAAACTGGAAACGTGTTTGCTGGCATCCAACGTCCTACGCGATGTTAGCGGTGAGCAGGCAATCAGCAACTTTCTTTCAATTTGAGAATATGCATACCCCGACAAAGCAGAAGCTTGTCACCGCTAAGACTTGGACAAGAATTTGGGACCTAAAAAGCTGTGCTGGTTTTGTGTTCTTACTCACGTCAAACGAAATTATTCTTTTAGAATTCGATGATGAGACACCTCTACAAAGACTAATATCCTGGAAGCACTTTCTTGACAACGAGAACACGACCTACAAACTTCACGTCTGTGAGAGTCTGGGTGGTCAGCTGTTTATTTGCTCAATCTTCTCAAAGCAGACACCGGTTGCGATGATTTACACATTTGGTTTTCAAGATCTGAAGCCAGTTCTCCTTCGTGACCCCTACTTCATAAGAACGAAAGAAGGCTGTCGAGATTTCTTCTTTGAGAGCCTCAACTACACTGAGACTGATTCATTGGTGTTCTACCAGGTGCAAGCTGCGGCTGACGGCTTTTCAGTATCAGCTTTGCATGGAAGTCAGAAACTCACATTTAACCCATCTCGTGAACAATCAGCATCATGTGAGCCAATTCCAGCTCCTCGCACAAACCCAGTCTTCAACTGGATCTCGCTAGCCGAGGCCCTGAATGCCTACTATTCGTACTCGATTCCCACAACTACTGACATTGAAGAAGAATTATTGCAGGAGGACGAAGATGGTCCTTTAACTCAAGTTGAGCTTGTACAAAAATATGCATTCACGCTAGGAGCTGAGATCAAAAAGCAATTTGGCATTGATACCGAAAATGGCCAGGAGAGCATACTGGAAAATAATAGTGAGAAAGAGATTCCAAGTTTCGTCTCGCTTTCATCAGCAGCAGATTCGGTGCCCATTTTCATTGATGATGTAGATGAGTTCGATTCTATGGTTGAGCAGTTGAGCGAGTTTTACGCCACCAATGGTATCGAGGTGGAGGGAGACTTCAAGCCTCTCTTCGAGCGATACGGGTATCTGAAATCTTCCTCAGAACACTTCCTCAAAAGCACATTGAACGCCTTATTCCCTGAACATCCCAATGTGAACCAAGCAGCCGTCATTTTGGCATCCAGTCTCTGCAAAATCTCTCATGAGGATATCGATAAACGGCTTTTGAATCTATACAAAGAAGAGGTTAAATCCTGCGACAACGAGCTCACTGCAATGTTTGACGAATGGGATCACACACTACCCAGAGAAAGAGCCAAGTCGGCTCCTCCCACTGTGGATACCAAGAAAAGAGGGCTTCTACATCGTGCACTCACACAAAACTCCCAAATCGTGTCGCTGCAAATGTCACAACCCGTCTTCTCGCAAGACTCTTCACAGGAATCCATCACCTCATCACAACCACCTATTGAGAGCTCTCAAGATCTTTTTGTTCCGTCTCAGTCACAGCCCACTCAATCACAGGCCAGGCCAAAGTCGAGGCCTTCACAACTCAAGAGGCCGGGCTCCCAAAGCGCAAGCCAGAGGAAAAAGAAGAAGAAGGGTGGATTTGCATAACTTATTCTGTACCATATTTATAGACACTACATTAATTAGACTGGGAGTTGGTAGTATAGGTAGATGACGAACAGCAAGCTTAGGTCCTCATTCTATGGGATATTCGCTGAAACACGATTGAAATGTTACCAATCGTGGAGTCAATATATAAAGTGCCTTGAAATGGTACCAACCTGTACTGTGGAGGCAGGTCTACACCAATTAGATTCAGCAGTTATTTTCACACATCATCGAATTCCAATAAACTAGCTGATCTCGAAATCGGCTCATGTAAATAGTCAATTTAATTATTCCTTTCTTCTTTTCTTCCCAAATCCACCTCTCCAACTTCTCGGAATCTGATTACCCGTCGCACGTTACTCCACCGAAGTTTCGCAGCCAGTAAATCATAACTACTATCTCCATTAGTCACATCTGCCCAACTAGCACACCATATCCTGACACAATGTCGGCAAATCTATATTTCGCCTACTCTGTCAAAAAGGAGTATAGTCTGCCGCCGCTCGAAAACAACTCCGACGACGGCACATTGAGAGATCTGAGAAGAGAACGAAAGAAGTACATCAGAGCATGCGATGCCTGTGCTATCAGAAAAACCAAGTGTGACGAATCAAGACCTTGTCGAAACTGTTACAGCAACAATTTAGAATGCACCGAGCTTAGGGAGCGCAAGAAGATGGGGCCCAAGAAGCTCCGAAACAGAACGCTCGAAACGATCAAATCGTTGACCTCGAACGGCACAAAACAGGAATCCTCGGACCTCTCGCCTGTTGCTGACATAATCAGCCTGACTCCTGAAAGTGTGACGGTGGTTCGGGCCTTGGCGCCCTTGACAGTGCCGTCTTTGTCGCTCTGTTTGCCCGAAATTCTCAATTTCCTACGACACTCGGCTTCACACAACGCCGACACCATGGAGGGACAGGCCAAGGACGCTGCAATGGCCTCGTTGGCGCTTTTGCTTCTTGCAGCGCTTTCAGCGATGAATAAAGACCAAAAAGGCTCGAATTTCGAACTGCACTTCCAGTTCTTGAAAGAGTATGTGGCTCTGACCCAGGCTTCAGTGACCAAGCGCCTTCTTCTTCTGCTCGAGGAGCCTACGACCTCTGCGACTCACTATTACGTATCCTTGACGGAACTACACTTATACGGCTTCTTCTTGTTCAAGGGCCACCACTTCAGCGTAAGACACTTGGTCCATTTACGAAACGCGATCTCGAACTACCAGTTGATCTCGATGTCCCTGGATAGTGACATCACGGGGCTCTCCGAACTACGAAAATCACTATACTCTGCTGAGCGAGATGCGTGCATTCTCTCGACCGAGGAGGTCTTCAGACAGAGTTGTGTGCTTCCAACGGGGCCTCCTTCCTTCTATTCTGACGTTCCTGTCGATACGCCCGTGATGGACTTTAGCCACGACGTGTTTCGGATTTTGGAACAGTATGGCGTGTTCTCCAAGTTGCCCGGTTTGTCTGGTCTTTTTATGTGGCGGTACATTCCTCATGACTGTGCCACAGGCACTTACGGCAAGGTGAAAGCAGACATACAAGAGGTAAGACTGCTCAGACTCCAGCAAATGGACCCGTGTTCTGATCAGCATCAGCTTATTCAGCTTCTCTCTGACATAACGTGTTTCAAGGTTTTGCTATTGTACGCTGGTGAGTACAGTCAGGCTGTCGTGAGCAACGAGTTTCTCGAGTTCATCTCCCAAACCCAAATGGTGCTTCAACAGATCATGGGCTCGCCTTTGTTTCGCGTCTATTCTACGATATACTCGCTTGCTCCGCAGTTTTTTGACCTTTTCAAGTGCTACTTGGAATCTGTGAACCATAACATCCCGCAAGAAGCGCAGGATCGAATCAAACAGTATACCCAGCTTACTGCTACGTGCTACGCTGACAGCCCGTTCTGGACTTTAGCGGAGTTCATGACACACAGATTGGCGTGAGAGTATCCAGATTGCACTAAGACTAATCACGTAAGGACCTGGGATTTCCATGTCTAGGTCTGCTCAAGCTGTGCTGGCCCCCATTTGGAGCTACATGATCGTGGGGATATTGGGAAGACAAATTGAGTGGGACGGCAAATTTTTGACAAGAAAAAAAGCCATAAAGCTTCTACCTTACAATTGAGACTAAATGCGAAGCACGGTTTTGCAGCCATCGATCGAAAGGTACATACACGATGGCTAGATGTGAAGCTATTCACTCGGTGAGTGACAGATTAAAGGACGATAAATATCACTCTACTAGACATTTATTTTGTCAATTGCTGAAGAGGGTTCTTGTATTGGTAGGATCCTTGATTGAGGTGCGAGTGTAATGTTTATTGAACTACAACACATTGAGAGCCGGCTTTTCAATATTTAATGAACTTGTAATAATATGCTAGATACGATGAACACAACTGACGATAGAAAATACACAGATTTAATTTAAGTGTTCATATCAGCACTGGTGGTCTATTACTGTGAACTTCGCACGACCGCTTTTCTGTCCTAATTCAGTGAGATATTCAGATAAGAAGTAAGCACCACACACAATCAACATGTCATTGACGGACGAACAGGTATGAATATTATCACAATTCTCTTGAGGAATTCATCTAACATCAGGTCAATGCGGAGCTCCGTAAAATGAAGGCCTTCATCGAGAAGGAGGCCCAGGAAAAGGCCAAAGAAATAAGGTTGAAGGCCGACGAAGAATACGAAATTGAGAAGGCGTCCATTGTCAGATCCGAAACTGCCGCAATTGACAGCATCTACGAGCAGAAATTGAAGAAGGCCTCTTTGGCTCAGCAAATCACCAAGTCCACAATCAGCAACAAGACCAGATTGAGAGTGTTGAGTGAGAAGGAGAAGGTCTTGGACGAAATTTTCGAAGAAGCCAAAAAGCAGTTGTCCAGCATTGCCAAGAAGAAGGGTGAGTACAAGAAATTGTTGGCTGGTTTGATTGAAGAGGGTGTTTTGGCTCTCATGGAGGACACCGCCACTGTCAAAGTGAGAGAGGAGGACGTCAAAGTGGCCAAAGAAGCCGCAGAAGACGCTGCCAAGGGTTTCCAGGAAAAGACAAAGAAAGAGGTTTCCATCTCTGTGGATGAGAGCAACTTTTTGCCCAAGGCCTCTCCAGGTGGTGTTATTGTGGTGAACAAGCTGGGCAGAATCGAGGTCAACAACACCTTGGAGGAGAGATTGAAGTTGTTGTCCGAAGAGGCCTTGCCAGGTATCCGTTTAGAGTTGTTTGGTCCATCTGCCACTAGAAAGTTCTTTGACTAGTCTGCCTCGCTAGTTTTTGCATTCAGTTCGTCTCCCTCTTTAAAACAAGTTATCGAAGATTGCCCTGTAGGGTGTAGAAGAATAGACTGAAGAGTAACAGACTTTTGGTCTGGGTTGAGGTTTAAGAAATCGAAATGTGGTCTTGCACTAAATTGCTCTTAAAAGATCTGAATCAGTGATACAGAGCTTTTTGGGACGTTCAATGATCATACAGCATTAAAAAGTTATAATCAAAATTCAGAATCTGACACTAATTGGTTCTCGGTGATGAATTCGATTCGTCATTGCTGATTTTCCTGATCGTGCTCTGCGTCCGTAATCGGCCCGCAATTTTGCACCCACCAGGTTCAAAGCTTGCAAAGTTGAAAACACCGAAGACTAGATGAAAATTGCAGAAACTACGATTTTAAGGACTCGCAACGAGAACAGTTTATCCGAAATCAACATGTGTTGCAAATTATAAAGAGGAGGTATCTCACAAATTGAAGGTGTATGACAAACTCAGATATATGCCACTGCATGAACTAGATTACCAAAGCATTGACGTATGACGGATCATGTTCAACTTTCAGGGTATAGGGAAAGTCAATTGATTGGGCAAGGCTTATCTACCATTTGAATGGCTCTACTTATAAAAAGCACCTTCACGAGGTATCCCATTTTATGTGTTTACCTTCAAGCTAAGTTCTCTACAAAAATATTACATCTCCTCGTTTAAAAATTTAGTCGTGACATTCTATTTTTCTATTCACCCTTAGTTGAAGACGTTCCAAGGAGGGTTGTTGGTTCTGTTGACACCGTACTTGCCAGACAAGCCGTTCAAGGCCTCGAAGTCCTCCTTCTTGAGGTGGACGGTCTTCAAGTTGGTGAGCACTCTCTCCTTGTTGGCGGACTTTGGCAAGACAATGGTCTCACGCTGAACGGCCCACGAGATAAGAATCTGCCCGGTGTTGGCGTCGTACTTCTCAGCGATCTCCTTGACAGCTGGGTTATTGAGCAATGGAGAACCCTCAGAGCCCAATGGCGAGTAGGCCTCGATGTGGATCTTCTCCAGCTTCAAGTAGTCGTACAACTCCTGCTGAGGCAACAATGGGTGGGCCTCGATCTGGTTGACCACGGGCTTGATGGTGACGTCCTTGTCAGCAAGCAACTTCTGCACTCTCTCCTTGGTGAAGTTGGAAATACCAATGGACTTGGCCTTGCCGGCCTTGACGAGGTCTTGCATGGCCTTGTAGGTCTCGATGAAGTCGTACTCCTCGGGCTTGGCTGCTCTCTCGTCGGCGATGTTGATGGGCCAGTGCATCAAGTACAAGTCGACGTAGTCGGTGCCCAACTTCTTCAACGAGGCGTCCAAGGCAGCCTCGGGGTTCTTGTGGTCGGTGTTCCACAACTTGGTGGTGAGGTAGATGTGCTCTCTCTTGACACCCGACTTCTTGATTCCTTCGCCAACGCCTTCCTCGTTGCCGTAAACGGCAGCAGTGTCGATGTGCTTGTAGCCGTTTTTCAAGGCGGTGGCCACGGCCTCGGTGGCCTCGTCGTTCTTGGCTCTCCAGGTGCCCAAGGCAACTGCTGGAATTTTCGTGCCGTCGTTCAAGGTGAATGTAGTGTGGTCTGGGGATGGAGCCATTTTTACTGAAGAAACTCAATTGACGAAGCTACGCCCTTTTATACCCATTCCTCCCTCTACCAGGGCCCACCGTCGGTTATGAGTCGGTATTCCGCAGGGAGTGGTTGCTATTGCTGTTTGCGATTGCGGTGGACTATGTATCTGAACCCTGGGTCTCAGATTTGGCGTTTATTTTTGGCGGTGTGCAGCCACACTAAAACCGGAGTGGTTATTTTAAATCCCGGAAATGTGGCTCGAGTGTTGATCCAACGTTGCCGCAAGCGAAGTTGGGGGAGGTTTTTCCGAGGCACAATACCCGCTTCGATGTGGTTTACGTGGCTCGAAGTCGTAATGCACTCTGCATTCTGTTTTTGCTATTGAAGAGTTGCCGAAGAATTGCCTCATAAGTGTTGGGTGTTTCTCACTGTTTATTGCTGCAAAATCGTACATCTATGACCCGAGCAAGGCACCGTACTTGCAAATTCCACGAACTCGAATTCCAGTTTTTTTTTTTTCAATCCGATTCTTCAATTTTACTCCTATTATGATCTCCATTCTCCAAATTTCCTGATGTTCATCATTTTTTTGTGCCCTGCTCCTCCACCTCTTGGGCCTGTCAACTACTATCAACATGCGCATTCTCATCTCTCTGATAACGATACTCACGTACTCTTCAGATATCACCACACCACCACATGCAAGGCTTGCTACGACTATGCCGGCCTACGAGCAGACTGCTACATATACGACATTTCCAAACTCGCCTGATCCTACAAAAAGACCCCAACTTGCATAAGTTTTCCACTCCACTATGGGGCAACGTCAAAGATACGTATCTGACAGAGAATCTCGAGACGCTTCACAGCATGGTGAAGCCCATAGTGCCTAGTGACTCGTACGTGTCGTGCACAACGTTCGATGAGGCGGGAAACGTGACGGCGGTCTCGAAGAAATACCCGAAAATGGCATTCTTGAAGGATAATAGCTTGTTTCCTAGAGATCTCCGGAAGGTCGACACTTCGTCGATCGACGTTGTGCCCACTATCATGGTGAGACCAGGAAAAGCCATCATCATCAACTTGCTCCACATCAAGGCAATCATCCAAAAGGACAATGTGAAAGTGTTTGACACTGCAAACTCCAATATGGCGTCCAAGCTCGGCATCTTCATGTACGACCTCGAGATGAAGCTCAAGGGTCCAGGATCTGCTCCGTATGAGTTCAAAGCGCTTGAAAGTATACTCATATCTGTCATAAGTTACCTAGAAGCTGAGCTTCAGGCACAGAGAGCAAGCTGTGGGATGATTCTTCTGGAGCTCGAAGACCATATAAGCCGTGAAAACCTCCAGCAGTTGCTCATAAAGCTGAAAAAACTCACAAGCTTCTTTCAAAGGGCGTCTTTGATTCGAGACGTTCTCGAAGAGCTTTTGGAGAATGACGAAGACATGACTGGCATGTATCTTACGACGAAACAGGACTACTATATGCCGCTGGAGGCTGACAAAAACGCCGAATCGGGCTCAACAATACCCAAAAAGGCCGCTGGAAACAATTTCTCCGACGTCGAGATGATCCTCGAAACCTACTACACCCATTGTGACGAGGTGGTTCAGCAAGCTGGTTCTTTAATATCCGACATCAAGGCCACCGAGGAAATTGCAAACATCATCTTGGACGCAAACAGAAACTCGTTGATGTTGTTCGAATTAAAAGTTACAATCTACACCTTGGGATTCACCGTTGCAACCTTGGTTCCTGCTTTCTACGGTATGAACTTGAAGAACTACATCGAAGAGTCCAATCTCGGGTTTGGCGCTGTTGTTGTTTTTTCCATTCTCCAAGGTATAATTTTCACCATGTGGAACTTCAAAAGGCTACATCGTGTGCAAAAGCTCACAATGATGGACCACACACCTTCAAGCATCGCTTCCAAACCCTCCTACTACTCGTCACCCTGGATGAGAAAACGTTGGTGGCTGAAATTGTTCTTTGGAGGCAGAACACAGTACCACCGCCCAACGAACAAGGAGCAAGACGTTATCTGGAGAATGTTAAGAGACGATAAGCCTCCGAAATAGAATAGATATCTGTACATAGGTCCTCTTAGACACAACTAATTATCGTCTCGTGTAATATACATCCCAATATGCTAAATCTGTAAAATGTTCTCTATTCGCTGCTGTCATCGCTTGCGTCCTCATCGTCACTCTTCTCGTAGGTTGGAACATCTTCAGCAGCAGCTTCTGGAATTTCAGTGACCTCTGGGGCGTCTGGCTCATCGTCGAATCTCATGTGAGTGGCATTGCTTGCAGCTGCCGCAGATGTAGACAGTTTTCTTCTTTCAGTAGAAACAGGTTGAGCATCAAGCTCACTCTCTGGAGAAACCAAAGTACCTTCCAAGGAGACCATTCTTCCGGCAGTGTTGACTCTTTTGACGCTGAACTTGATTTTTCCCTCGACCTTTGTGCCGTTGCCGTCTACCCAGTGACCGTACGATCTGAATTTGGAGTTTTCAGAGCTCTGTTCTTCGCTGTACTCGTCGGCCTGGCTGGGGACGAACTCCCAGTCCTGTGGAAGGTTCTTGAATTTGAGAGATGCGTTGAATGTGTCGTGGACCAACAAACCGATATGTGATTGTGTTTGCATGTAGATGTAGCCCTCCAAAACGTCACCTTGCTGAGGCTGCCATATAAGAAGGTCGACAGTGGCCCACAAGAATGCAAAGGGGGAAGCGTCATTGACTTTCACCAAAGAAGTTTGAGATTCGCCTCCGTCTCTCTCGTTGGACAATGTGATGTTGAAATAGGACAAAACCACTCCTCTAGCTTTAGGGTGGTACTTCATGACCAAGGGCTCCAAATGCTGGGATTTGACACCGTTGATGGGGTTGGCCAAGTGGCAGGGGGCCAACGAAAGGTAGAACTTCGTGCGGATGACTTTGAAGCATTCCGAGATGCCCTCGTCGTTGACCTTATTTGTGGTTTTGGCAATATTTCTTTTTTTGAGTGCAGGCTCAGCAACCTCTGGCGAGCTTTCTCTTAATTCCGCTGGCATCGCTTTGGTGGCGGGGAATACAGTCTATTAGTGTTTGGCGTTTGAGAAAGCGCTCGCCTGTTCCGTTACTTCCTCGTCTTCCGATATTTCACGATGAGAAGGCATGAAAACTATCCTCATCGATTTTCCTGCACAGGACCTCCTACCCATTTGGCTGCGAAAAACCTACTTGGGATTTATCTGGTGCTGCTGTCTGAACAAGATGCTCTCCTCTTTCTTCAAAAGCCCGTCTTTGCTTTTGTAGCTGCTTCTGCCGGTTATAAGCGGCTGTTTGAAAATAGCAAAATTTTTCAAAAGTCCACGCGGATTGCGGGTGGGCGCATCCTCTTCAGGCAGATACTCCGGCACACCTGTAAAGCGAACCTTTTTGATAAGGAAACCTTCAGCGCTGGAAGCTGAGTCTCTGGTGGGTGTATTGGAAAGAACGGTGTTTGGAGTCGAAGATGCTGAGTCAGCACTCACACGTGGCCTTACCTCGGTGACGTCATCTTTGTGAACTACACTGTTCTTCTGTGTGTTCTGCTTGGTGATCTGGGCCCGAGTTGGATTTTTGGAAACTTCCCGGGTCTCTTCTTTGACGGGAGCCTCGGTTTTTGTTTCTGTGCTGCTCGAGCGGAGAAGTTTGGTGGCTGAAGGATTGTTAGGATCGAAAACCACACTGGTGAGCGATTCTCGCTGGTGCGAGTACATTTGACCACTCTTGGTGGCCTCCTTGAGATGGAGAGCAAACTTCTGGCTTGCAGTTAGTTTTGGAGCGCTTGGAGCAGATTCTGCGGTGTCTTCCTCCAATGTGGTCAAGGTAATTGTCTTCGAGCTAAGCGGTGAAGTCATGTTCTGAGTGTTGCCGGCTCTGGCAATGCTTGGAGAACGGCGAATGCTTCCCGTAGGAGATCTGATGATATCGTTCCTTTTGTTATCTCCCTGGCTGAGTGCTAGGGTAGCGGCGGCGGCATTGAACGATATTGGCAGCGAATTGGACCTTCTTCTGCCTGTGGAAGTGTTGTTCACAGCGGCTCCTTTATCAACTGTCTCAACAGCAGGACGACCAGCGGAATTCAAGTTGACTTCCAGGGGAAGGAAGATCTGGCTGCTTGGTCTTCGGCCAATGGAGCCGTTACGGGCACGGACACCGGCTATAATGTCATTTGTGAGGGAAGATGTCCTGGTTACCTTCGTAGCTTGAGGTGCTGAATTAGCGGGCTCAGGAACTGGCTCTGACTTTTCCTTTTTGGGCAGTAACCGGAGCGGCAGCAGAGGTCTAGGCAGCAGCGACTCTTGTTGCTGGCCCTTGACACCTAGACTTTTCATTCTCTCTGTGGCCTTTTGGTTGTTGACTGTTTTTGCCTTATTTTTTTCTTTCTGCAATGCGAGCTCCTTAAGTTTGCGCTGGTTCTGCTTCTTGAGTATCTCGAGCTGCTCACGCTCGTTGGCCTCAGAGATTTTCATGAGTATCTCCCTAGGCAAGTTGTATGCTGTTCTGAAGTTGAGCTCGCAAGCAAGCCATTCCTTGCCAAGCTGTTCAAGCGCCTTTGCGAGATTGTCGACCAATAAGAAACTCTGGCCAATGAAGCCAAAGAACTCCACAATATGCTTGACGGTGATTTCAACTCTCGTGCTCAAACGAATAAAACGGGTAATTGTGGCAACAAGAACACCATTCTTCTTTGCCGTGTTGAACAAATCGTCGACGTTCTTCAAGGTCTGCGCTTTGAAAGCGTTTGAATTGGCCATATGCGAGAGGAACTTCTGGTCGTGCAAGTGATGGTAGTTAGAGAAGTAGATCTGGCGGCCATATCGACGGATCACGGTGTACAAGTCATTGAGCCTCAATGCCCACACTAAGATCTTGTGAAGGGCGTATCCCGATTTGGGCATGGCCTTGAGGAGCGCTTCCTGATTCTGTTTTGGAGCAGCCTTGAGCTCCTTGAACCTATTTAGTGCACTCTTGTGGTACTTCACTGTCTGCTGCACCAGTCGGGTTAGCGCAAAAAGAGCATGTAGGTCGATGTCTATGAGCAGGGCCTCCATTCCATCGGGACTCTCCTGGTACTCCTTGTGCATTGGAAAAAGAAACGCAGGAATGGTCGATTTGGGCGACTGTAGCGAAACATCAATGTCTGATTCCGGATTGAACATCGAAGCAATCAAGTTGTCTAGGTCTATGCAAAAATTGTCGTTGCCTATCTCTCTTTCAGCATTGAGCAACCGTTTGTGGTACCCGTCCAAGCAGTTTTCAGCAGAGGCACGCAAGGCCTTCAAGGCCTGAATGGAAGATTCCGCCAGCGGCAATTCCGATAGTGGCGTGACCTCCAGGTCTTTGGAGTCGTAGGGAACATGGGAAACAACGGGAGCAATGGCAATTGGGGTGATTTTCACGGGCTGGAACTTCTCTAGCGCCAGAAGCCGGGGTCCAAACTTCTGCTCGTTGATTGCAAATAGCGTGCTGGACAAGTGCACAATGTACTGAACCAAAACAATCGACTCTGTTTCTTCCTTTGACGATTCTATCTGAGAAAGTAGCTCACTCATGGCCCTCACGAGGCGCTCCAACTTGTAAATTGCATATTTGTACTGGATCGTTCGGGCATCCAAGGAGCCGAAATACAAGGGCTGGTGTTTCATGAAAGAGGCGCTTTGTCGGTTTCGAGGCTAGCTGATATTACCGTTGTAGTATTTGACGTGAATTGACGTTTAGTCGCACCTGAGTTGAGCAATATGGGGAAGATAAGCGCACGCTGGAAGTTGGATAAAGTCGGACTTGCCTTTGGGAAAATTGAGTAAATTTGATAATATTCCGTATTTTTGAGTAGTTTGCTGATTACGGTTCGGAAGTCATGGGCTGGAGTCTGTATCGAAATTTGTCACGTGCTTCGGGCGTCCTGGCGCCCGGAGAGATAAGAGACGAAGAGAAGAATAAGTGTTTTTTTTTTTTTTGGTATTCGAACGACAGAGGGAAGAGCCGCCTAGTTTGCCCATCCAAAGATTTTTTTTTCGGTTTGTTTGGTCATTTGGCGCAATTGGAATGTTGATATGTTTGCGACTGGCAGCATCCAACATGCACGAGAGGGATCTTGAATTTCAATCTGGAATGCACTTATGGGCAAGAATAGCGGATCTTGTTTTGTGACCAACCATAAATAGAACTCTTTTGTGGGTTTGTGAATTTTTTTTTTTTTTTTTTTCTTTTTTTCCTGACAGCCGGGCTGAAGTCTTGAATCCTTTGGCACCAGCAATCAGAATCGCTCAATACAGCTTTAGCTTTCAAAGTTCATTGAAATGCTTTATTTGAAGGATGTGATATTCCTGAATTCTATCCGTTAAATCCTCAATGTTGTGCTTTTCTAAAATTCTACCATAACCAAGTTATGACCATTCAAATGAATCTAATTGGAAACATGCGAACGACCTGCTCTCCACTCGGGACTTCAACTTTAGATCTATGACATTGTGGGCAATCTTGATGGCCGCTTTCAATGTAAGATTTTTTTTTTATAAGATTAGATAATTTGGTCGAACTCTTGCAACTAAAAGAAAAAGGTTTTCAATCGAAATATCTATCTAAATTTTTACTTTTTGATTTAAACAAGTTATTGGAAAGCTTTATGTCTCTTGAGGCACTGCTGAGTCTGACATATCATCAATTTGATCGAAGAAAACTTTTCAGATTATACTTGCAGCTAATTTTAAGTTTCACTGAAGAGTAGCAGTAGACGAATAAAAAGGCCTAAATGATGGCTGAGGAGTTGGCCACTTTCATCAATCTTTTATGGCCCTGATCGTATTGCGATAAGAATGAGATGTCGCCTTATTTTGACTTCAACAAAAAAAAAATGTAAATTTTGGTATTTCATGGCTACTTCCCATTGAAATTGCGTCTTTCGTATTTTGGATGTATTTTCGCAACCAGTAGTTAAAAGTGAGACAACACCACAGTCACACTTCAATCGAAATCACATCTGAAGAGATATCCCGTATTTTTGAAGAACAAATTGATACCTCTACATGCTAGTTATCCCTCTACCCGTCTCTTTCTGTCCAAATCACCTAGTTTCTTTCAAGATCACGTGACCTCACTCGAAATGTTAAGATAGTACAACGCTATCTGCAGTACCCCATCGAGAAAACTACGATATATCGTAGTTAGACTCCGATGAAGTCCGTGAGTTGGCCGATGGGATGCAGCTAACTCAGGTCCGAGTCCGTAACTGCAATCGTATCTGGTTTTGTGTCAGATCTTGGGCAGTTCTGAGCCTCGTACTAGTGTTCCTCGCTATTCAT